>JAKRZM010000521.1:314694-413058 GCA_036379175.1 Heliconius cydno galanthus | reverse complement strand
CACCGATTTTTATAAAATTTGAAATTTAGATTTTTAAAAGTATTTAATTGAACACGTATTTCATCGTTTTCTAGAATTCTCCTCTTAAGGGTGCAAATAAAGGGTGGAAAGTTTGTATGGAAAAATCTTTAAATAGCCACCGATTTTTGTAAAATTTGAAATTGACACTCTTAAAAATATATCCCCCCTAAGGGTCCAATAAGCAGGCGAAGCTGCGCGCGCCCACTAGTGTAATATAAGAAGACCGATGTGTTCGAGAAGCAAAATATAAAAAATAAACCAATTGGATAATTTCGCAACAGTGTAATAATATATTTTGATATTGTTTACATATTTCATATTTAGTTCGACCTAGTTTTTTTTGTATATGAAAGGTAATTTTTGATGGTTAAGCAACATCGATCAAGGTCGGCAAATGGATGGGCCTGTATAGTAAGTATTAAAAAATATCAAATGTCACTTCACCTTTCAATATGATTATTTATTATTGAATTATTTATCAATTATTATCTTTGGTTCGATTCGGGGGAAAGAAATTATCAATATTTACATTTCCAAGTGAGGAACGAAGTGTTTGAAAATGATTGCCCATGCCTACCCTGCCTAAATAAAAAATATTTGCTTTACGTTTTATTACGCTTATATTTAGTAGGTTAAGCATAGTGAACCTAGTGAGAAGACACTCCATTTTTCATGCACCGCCCGAATGCTAGACGGACCCACTGATTCCCTTGACATGACATTTTTGCAAGTAATTACTAAAACAAGATGTAAATCATTTAGACACTACGATATTGTGTGCTAAAGATTAAAACTTATCTCCGCATTTTATCATTATACACCATCAGAACGATAAAATAAAAATATATCATGGCTTCCGAATGAGTATCGAACCCACAAACATCGCGACAGCAATTGGAGTAACAGTCCATGCGTCTGCGACTGCGTCAGGAAGGCCTCTAAAGTACATCTATCATAACTTCGTAAGTCCAAAATTCCGAATATACGAGTATGTAGGATATTTGATTAATCAGTATTAGCTTCACGCTGTATCCCGCACACAGCAGGGTAGGCAGAGGGAACCTAGTGTTAAGGCACTCCGTTCCCCACTTTCTGCCGAATTCTGGACTAATCATACATCCAATATGTGAAGTAATAATTAATTAATTCAATAATATAACCACAATCCATTTGTAAGATAAGTATAATCAGTTGTAGATTGATCAAAGTCAATTCCTTATCGATCGTCTCCAATGTCAGGCCAAGGTGCGGGCGCGGGCCTCGTTACCTACTAAAGGTGTAGTGTACAAACATACATACACTATATACTCGTAACTGGCAATTCTAGTTAGGGAGGTCAGCGATGATGCCTTTGCTATTAACTTAGAAAAAACTTTTTCGTTTTAATGTATGAATTAGTTTCTTTTTTGTCAAGACGTGCAAGACATTCTGTTTTCCACATGGTGGTAATCGAATGTGTAGATTCTAGAGAATCAGAAATCATGTCTTATTGTGAACTGCACTAACATAGATTGCTTACACTGAGTCCCTTTGTCCCAAAATGCGGCGTTAAGTTCCGCCACTTAAAAGTCAATGTCTGGAATGAGGATGAAAAGCGAAGAACGCACTGGGTTTTTCCGACAAGTCTACACTTCCATTTTTTACCTACCCTGCTACGCGAGATAAAATGAAATGAGAGAAATAAGTTGGTTGTTTCGTTAATTTTGATATTTGTAGATATTACATATTGAAACTGCGTCAAAAGATTTTAAATTAAAATAAATGTTACAATTGCATAAATTGAAAAATAGTATATCAAATTATATTACAATTAACAGAGAAAACCTAGTAAAAGATCATTCTTTTATCTATTTTCGCTATAGATATTTTGAGGCTGTGAAATAATTCTTCTAAGGCCAAACTCGACCCCACAACCACCATTTAAAGTAAAACAAGTCCTAATTGCGCTTCAGCCTCTACCAGTTTAATATACATAGATACCATATACCAGTTTTATATTTGTATATAATTAATGTTGTAATCTTAGCAATATTAGTACGGCTCATTATGCGAGGTAATTAAATTATCGTTATAAGTATTACGCTAATTGAAATTGACGTATTTGTTGCATAATTTATTACTAAATTGGTTTAGTATGTCAGATTATAAATAACTTCTAGATCTAGATCTAGATTCACACTCGGTTGAATGAAATTTTTCTTATTTTTATTTTCTCGCTTGCTTGCAGGATACAGCGTAAAGCTAAACAAAAGGTTTTCATTTATCTGAAGAATATTCTGAAAATATTGCATAAAAATTGTTTTGTGATCTAATTATTAAATATTCCGCATATATTTTTTGTAAAATATATTTGAAGTAATGTTAAAAATCTATTAAAAAAAACTATCGTTGTGCTCTTTTTACCTTCCTGGTCAAAAGTAAAGTACTTTTATGTGTAAAAAAATAACAGTTATCGCTCTTAAATTAAGCCTTAATTAAGTTAAGGCGTTTTCATAATAAAATTAAATATTAATTCAAATATTCCAAGCCCTTAAAAGGCATTTAAGGTCAAGGTACGCCCTTACCGTACAGTTGACCTGTGGATAAGAACTCGCTACACCGGTTTGGGAGGTCACAGACGTTTTGCAGAGAAACTAACATATCCTTTATCCCTTCAATCTTTATTATATGTATTTCTTTTCTCTACAATTTGTTTTTCAGCTTCACGCTGTATCCCGCATCTAGCAGAGTAGGCAGAGGGAGTAAAAGGCCAAGGCGATGAAAATATTATAGTCACTCGCTTGTGCCCCTACGTCACGACTAGTCTTTCATTTTATGATATGCCCGTTTATTTGTATTAGGTATTATTATATGTATATTTTCATTTCCCTGCTGAGGTAGGCTAAGGCAGTTCCACCTCTGGATATGCAATGTCTTGAAAATGGATGAAAAATGAGGTACAGACTATCTAAGTAGTACTAAGCAACACTAGATGACATTCCCAACCAGGTTCCCTCTGTCTAACTCAATACAGCGTAAGTCGTTGCGTCATGCTGTATCCCGCATATAGCAGGGTAGACTAAAAGAAAACTAATACTTCTATACAACTACAAGTATTATACAATAAGCGTATATTACAACTATTATATATTGTTTTTCTGTCATTGTCTAACCGCAGTCGGCGCGAGTGGAGAACGGCCATCATAATTAATATTCTAATACTGTGTCAGTTATTACTGGTACCTCGTGACACCGCCTCGTGACGTGCTGTAGTTGTAGGTAAAACAATAAAGTGTTGTCAGTTCAAAAAATTTAATGTAAAATATAAAGTACAAAAGTGACTTCGAAACTATGTATATCTGATTGTATCTATGAGACCTCTGACTATACTCTCTCTGTCTGTGATCTCTGATTCATATAACAACCGACGCTAAATCACCATTTCATTGATAATTTTTTACCAATGAATATATAACCGGATATACCGGATATATAATAAACACTGTGGCTGACCACTTCCTTTTTCATGATCATAATTCATAATGATATTAAAAATATATGAATATTTAAAAAAAGCCTCATTTATGACTGCTGAGGCACATTCATTACCGATTTTTATGGAATGGGGAATGGAATGGAATGCATATTATGGAAGGGGGAAAACACTGCGTAAGAACGCACCCAATTTTTTAAATACTTTGTTGAATAGCCACAACACCGTCCATTGTGTCACTACGGTCTCAATATTAAATACTAATTTAAAAATGCACTTTTAACAGAATATTTAGTAAGTATATTTTTCTAATAATCGCGGATTTTTTAATTTCGTATATTAGGTATTTGTATAAATTAAATAATTTTACAGTCGGATTAAGAATGATAGAAGTTTCTTTAATTTTACAGTCGGATTAAATGTGATACAAATTTCTTAATTAATTAAATATAGATAAGCGCTCGTCACATAAAATTCCGGTTAATTAGGGATCACCAACTCACCATTCCTCAGAAAATAATAATTTATAGTTTCGCCATCGAGGTGAAAATGAACGTGACAGTTTTAAATATAATTATAGAAATAAATATTTATATTTTTAAGTAAATAATATAACATACGGAACATACCAATTAAGAAACTGAATAAACTACATTACATTATGTGAAATTTAACTAACTTTGGAGGAGGCCTTCACCTGTTGAGGGGTTCTTGCGAAATATATTGAAATAAATAAACAAATAAAAAGAAAAATAAATATTAAAAATAATAAAATATACATTATGCTACTAACCCTAAAATATAAATACATATATATTAAAAAAAATGTAACTAACCTAAGAATAGTTGTAATTTACTTTAGCAAGAAATAAAAGGCTTTTTTATTTTTATTTTATTTATTTTAAGTAAATAATTTGCTATTGACGGAACAAAACACTACCTACATTGATTGAATTTACGTTACGAGTCTTAGTACCTAAAAATATGTTTACATATTTCTCAGTTGTTTCCACAGAAAGGACTAAAAGGCAGTAATAAAAAATAATATACTTCAAAAATCATGTCAAACTAGTTTAGAAACAAGTTAAAGTAATTAATTAGAATGAAATATCAATATTTTGGAATCTGACGTAGATTGCGCTTATCAACGAAATGCTATGGCCTTGAGGTCGGTCTATTCAAATAATATCCGTATTTAAGTGACGTAGAAAGTATAATATAGCTATCAACATAGATTAGAAATAATATTATATATAAAAAGATATAATCATAATTATATTTTAAACATTTTTGATAATCCACATTCATGATAAAAAGTAAACACGTATAAAAACGGTTTAATTTGAATCTACGAAATTACTGTTCCTACCTGCGGCTTCGACCCCATGGGCCAATGGTAACGTAATTTTTTTCTCGTCAAAAGAGATTAGCACGTTGAACCAAACAACAGCTTCATAATATTGATTATACATAAATCATTTTTAATTTAGATAAAAATTTCATCCAAACTTGTAAATTCGAATAATCGTAATCGATACGCAACGATTTATTAGAAAAATAATACAAAAAATAATTAATTAAGTAATTTAAAATCGATGACCGATCAAAATCTATAGTAAAATAAACAACACCATGAAATCTTACCGTGACTTTAAAATGAAAATCCGATATCCGGTTCCGCAACAAAATGTACTTCGATATTACTCTTGGTTTTCCATACAAAAACCAAAGAAAACACACACACTGCACAGATTTTGATGCACTTCACTCTATTAAATAGTTCAAAACATCGATACGTTACGACAAACGTACGAAGTATTAATTTAATGGACACGTCCGTTAAAAACGACTGTGGCTGCGATACTAGCGCTCGCGAGCGGCAATGGAAAGTCATTTTGTAATCTAAGCTAAACCTGTTGTACTGACTGCAAAAATGTTTTATTGACTTATAGTTTTATTAAAATTAAAAGTATTATATTATTATTATGTTGTTTTAGTTTTTTGATTGATTTACTGTATTTAATAAATATATATTTTTTTTTGTTCTGTTGATATTTTTTATAGTTGCTTTGATTCAAATATATAACTATGAAGGGTGTTTCTATTTAAAGTATATTATATATAAGTAGATTCTATTTTTGCGTATTACTAGTGAAGAACTAATAAGTAATCAAATATTTGACAGCACGGTTTTATTAATAATCTTAAAACATTTGAATGGTGTCAGGGTAGAGAGTAGTGCAGTTTCAAATTTTGGTACTTGTAAATTACATGTTATATTTACACATCTATATATATTTGAATTTGAAATCTATTGATATTTGAAGTTCGTTTGATTAAACCCGCTAATACTGACGACTTTTTTATGAAAAGGACAAGGCAAACGAGCGTACGGGTCACCTGATGGTAAGTGATCACCGCCGTCCGCGACTAAACGCTAAAAAAACGAGAGGCGCTACATGGACTAAGTTCGATTGGTTCGAAGTGAATAGTTCTTTTTAGAAGAAGGCTACATGCTAGATACCCACGGTGAGAGTTACCCAAACTTATACCGAGTGATGTGTCAACATGCTGTAGTTATTTTTCTTCGTCTGATATATTTTAATATCAATTGTATGTATTATTAAAATATATCATATAGATGATGATCAGATTATACGCTTACAAATCAAAGTAATTAGCGTGTTAAATTAATCCTATATTTCTTAATAATTAAGTTATCAGTGTTATCGTGGAATTTCAACAACATATTATTAATTTTAGTAGGTACCCAACTACATACTTCAACGTAAAATTATGTTATTTTTTATGCATAAATAGAAATAAATTCCAAACAAACTCAAGAAAAGAATCTAAATTAGGTATAAGTAGGTATTATCTTTCGTACATGAAAGATATGTGAGTATATTTAAAAATATATTTTAATTTTCTTTTATTAGCGATATTTCTTTTATTATCCAAAATATATATTTTTTTAAATTTATGTCTTTGTATCTGTGTATTTGTGCAAGTTAGTCTTAGACATGGCATTTTCATTTTCATAACATTTAGTTTTATTTCCATCTGTTCAAAAATAAAAATATATATTAATTTATTTTACACGCAGACGAAGTTGCAGACATAGCTAGTGAATATTTTTTTTTATTTAACTTCACGCTGTACCACGATGTGTTTAAGGGGTATATATACATATATTATAGACAATCTTATACGCGATTTATTTAGAAAGTATTTTAATAATTAATACTACTTTAAGTAATGAACTGGTACATTTTTATTATTATTTTGGTATAGTAATCCTTACTCAAAACTAATCACATATCTTAAAATTAGCTTTTTTGTGCTTACTATTATTATATGCCGAAAACTTTTCAAAAAAAGAAAAAAAAAATTTTTTTTGGGTTACTGTCGACAGTACCCAATTCCAATTTCATATATAACATATTTTGGAGAAGGGAAGGGGATAATTATATGGTTTTTTACAAAGGGCCGGCGTGCGCGCGCGCAGGTAGGGTAACCGGTAGAGGACGACAGGTGGTCCCCGCAGTAACTTGACGCGATTATATCTATTGTTATATTGAAAATACTTAGGTTTGTTTAATTTTTTTCCTAAGTACTTAGTCTGACTGTCAGCTTGACGGTGGTGAGTTCAATTTTCACTAAAGGTAATGAATTATTTTCACATTTCTAATGAATTATGTTCTAGTACAACGCAGAGCGCGGCGGTAAGAAGAAGAAGTGGAGTATCTTACCAGTACTTTCCCTCTGTCTGCCAGCATTGCGTGTTTAATGGCGGAACTCAACACCGCGGTTTGCCGCGTAACCAGACGCATGTACCTAATCAAAATATTAAATATTTCATTTTGTTGAGAGGGAATCGAACCCACAACCTGTCGCATTTACAGCCGAACGATTGTGTCCCTGGCCTCAGGTAATTAATTACTAGGTACTCGTAAATAAATTTTATAAGATAGGAAAATTTTTGTTGTTTGCGTTAATTTTTTAATCAAATACAGCTGAGCTAATTTCGATTAAATTTGTCTTTAAAAATTATTAGTCAACTGAATAATTACCTACCTATAGGTAAAGATAATTTTATTGATTTGTCATATATTTATTTCCTCTTGCACCTAATTAAATATAAAAAAAAAATAATGTTGTTTACAACGGTGGACTCATCATAATTTCTTGAAGAAATCTCATCCAGCCGACCAACTCGTGGAAATAGATACGTGTTAAGTATCGATAAAGAAAAAAGGATGCAATTCAGAGTACTACAGGCGGAGTCGCAGGCAAAACCTAGTATTGACACATTATCACATAACTTAAAATCAGCTTCACGCTGAATCTCGCACGCCGCAGGGTAGGTAGAGGGAACCTCGACACCTGAGCGAAAAAATGGAAATATAAATTTAAATAAATATTTCATTTCCTCGAGTGGAGATCGAACTCACAACCAGTCACGTTTACAGTCACACTTTGTGCCCCCCGCCACGACTGGCCTCATCACATAACTTAAATGTTATTTTTAGTTTAAGCACCTGTTATTTTTTGTGAGATGACCGTTAATGGACAGAACGATATCAAAATTGGCTCAAATTGATATATACACAATTTTTTTAACATCAAGAACAGCTGTTTGTTTGTAGCATCTGCTATAGAAAAATGTTGACTGGTGTATTTTTAATATATGTATTATGTTGTTAATATATTGGCGTATATAACTACTTAGGCAAAGTTTATGGGTTTGATTCCCACCCAGATAAAATATTTTTGTGATGACCTGTTTGGCAGAAATCCACGCTGCGCTTTGCCTTACCAGAGCGAGCTCGAGTGACAATCGAACCCACTACCTGTAGCGTTTACACTTGCACTCTTGTATCCCTGCGCCACGGCTGGCCTGCACGACTAGTCTAGACATAAGTAATATTTATAAGTAAAGCTAAAGGAAGGAAATAGAAACGATTAATAGAAATTAGTTTTAAAACGAGTGATTAAATTATTTCACATACGAACGATATGTGAAAGTGGAGGTATGAGTAATAAGCAATATTGTGAATGCGTTATGAATAACGAAGCCTTTATTTTACAACATGATAGAAACCGCCCGAGGCGCGACCGGCGTATGCCGTGTATTATTTATTGATCATTGAATAGATTAATTATTAACTTTCAAAATAATAGAAATTCATTGAAAATATTTTTTGTTGTTGAACACACAACCGAAATTTGTGACCGCAGACGTGCGGCGTTGAGATCTGCCATTCACCGCACAGTGTCTGAACGCGGAGAACGGAGTGCTTTAACAGTAGATTCTATTAGCTCCTGTCACTCAGCACACTCAGAATGGATTCTATCTCTTCCTCTTCTAAGTGTTAGATGCAATGCGTTCAGAATTTGGCGGAAAGTAGGAAACGGAGTGTCTTAACACTAGGTTCCCTCTGCCTACCCTGCTGTGTGCGGGATATAGCGTGAAGCTGATTTTTAATACTATAACAGCATATAACCCAACGACCTAGGATCTAGACCTTGACCAGGTCTATACAATGTGACCGGAAATCTATCCACAGCCAATCTTATAATTGACCGAAACTAACCTAACCTGACGTTTCAATTCACGCTTCTAAAATATACCTATTTGTTGTCGTTACTATGATGTAAACGCTATTTGGTCAAGGCGAGTATTTTAGGCGTGTTCTATCCCGCGCTATGCCACCAAAAGAACACCAGAGCAAAGAAAAGAAAATATAAATTTAAATAAGTATTTCACCCAGACATCCCGTTGATTACGAAAATCAGGATAATTTATAATTTTATCTGAAAAGAGAAGATAACCAAGCTTCGGGTCACCTGAAGTCAGCCCGTCACCCATGGCCTTCTGTAACACCAGGGTTGCCACAGTGTATAGCCGGCTTTTAAGGTTTTTAATAGACGCGCTGCTTGAAAATGTGAATTATCTCTATAAAATATGTAAAAATATAAACACAGAAAATTAACATCATAAGAATATTCTTAAAAAGTAAATTTCGTCCCTTTTCATGCAAGTTATGTAAATAATTTTCTGTAAATACCTGTATTTATAAAATGACTTCCGTGAAACTTTGTGAGCTTTGTTTGTTAGAAAATAGACGTAGGTATTAGGATTTGTAAGAGGTGTATGGAAGAGAAACAAACCGGCACTAATGTGATGCTATCGACGTCGCAGTCGTGACTCGCGTTGCATACACAATATATGGTTATTCATTCATCATAGTATACGGGTAGAGGCCAGCAGTGGCGCAGAGTCCGATAGGTTGTGGGTTCGATTCCCACTCAAGGAAATGAAATATTTAATATTTTCATTTCCTGGCTCTGATAAAGGCAAAACGCGATATTGAGCTCCGCTACTCAACACAAAATAGAGCGTTGAATTTACAAGTTCAATCATTAACCACTGTGTTAACAGTGAAATATCACTGTTCCACTACGCCATTACGGTGTTTATATGCAAACAAATTCTTGTTTTTGTTTGTAGGTGAGGGGAATCTAGTGTTAAAACTCTATTGTTCAATTTTCGCCCAACTTTTGAGACTGTTGAGTGGCGGAGTTCAACGCCAATTTTCTCTTGTTACTAGTGTAATTTTTCAGTTTCATAAAAATAATTAATTTCATCTAGTGGGAGAAAATAATTAATTTCCTCGAATATGCATCGAACCCACAATCGTCGCATTTATAATGACACAGTGTCTATACTCAATATCAGATTGTAAATGACAAATAATATTACAAGTATTCATTATAAATTACTTTAATGATTATGGATTTATCTTATTGCAAGTTAATTTTCATTTTCCATTGTTACGTTGTTCCAAGATCTCTCATTAGAGATAATTGTGGGTGTTGTAGAAGGACTGTGATTGAGGAACATACTGGTAGCTGTCAGGTATTCATTAGTATCTTATATGATTTAGTATAAGCTTACTTTATAGGAAACATATAAAAGATTGAACGTAGAGGGATTTCTTTATGTTTCAATCATCAAAAATAAAATTCAGGTTCTTAGGTTTCATTACATTTTTAGTTTGTCACAGCGTTCGTTAAAAATAATCCATAATTACAACTATTAATAACTAATATTTTTGTTAGTTTTAACACAAAGAATATTAAGAAAAATTTAGAAAAACAACAGAGATAATTAAAAGATTCATAAAATGATTTCCCACTGTGTCCTTGAAAATCGAACCAGTACCATCAGATTCCCAACAGCACCATAACAGTGACATCATGATAGTTAAATTAGAAATGATTGAAGCCTGTACAGGCTCTATTGTGTGTTGATGTTAAAGTACAATTGAACTAGAAGTCAGTCAGTCATTGGAAGTCACGACATTATTATAGGTGCTTTTTACAAAGATTGATGGAAAGCAACGCTCGATCGATTATATTGTTACAGTGACACATTGAATTATCATTTATTAGAATTAAAGATAAACACTTGTTGCACTCGGAGATGTCCATTAATTCTTGATCGGCATTAAATATTAATACCTGTATAATTTTTTTTTGCGTAATAATGCTAATGTGGGTAGGAAGAGATCAAAGTAATAACGACCAAAGTGACGCAATTGACAGCAACATCTTAACATCATGAACTTACAGGTTCTGTGGCAATTGGGTTGTGCAATTCCAAGGTACACTTCCCGAATTATATGCTGTAAAAAATTGACTGAATGATTTATTGTCTTACGCCGGTGGCTTTTCAACTGAGTATCAACGAGGGTCTCGTCTCTGATTAATCTTCTATGTCGCGTCTCAATCAACAGCAAAGCCTGTCTCATAAGTAAAAGCGGTGGACATATGGAGATATGTCAAATACTACAGAAATTGAAGAAAGCAGTGTCTTAACACTATGTTTCCTCTGCCTATCCTGCTATGAGGGGAAAAAGTATGAAGGTTCTCGAATAAACATTATGTAATGCGCTTTTCATATTATGTCAAAGGCAAATGTAAACAAAATTTCTAGTACATTGTTTTAGCAGTAGAATGGATTTCTCTTCAATGACAGGTAAATAATACAGTATTCTATTTGAGCTGGTATCCTCACGGTTAATCTACTCAATTCATTTATAACGTAGAAAAATTATATAAAGAAAGAATTAACTAATTTTTTATATTTTTCAGAGTGTTATTTCACACTGATATAAAAATAGTTTTTTTTATACGTATACAAATTTGAAAGAAGTGGGATTCGAACCAAGGCCGCTCAAATCGTCCCACCCAACCGTGCTCTGACCACAAAGCCATACGTTAGGTCCCCCACCAAGTTAGGTCGAAATTCTTATTGGATTGTATGTTTTCTAAACTTGTCTAGGTAGGATCTTTTACTTCAGGCATGTCCCGAAAATTAAAATTTGTGAAAAGACGGTAACCCAGTGGTTGTTTTTGTTCACGCTGTACCCCATATATAGCCTAGTGGACCTAGTGTTAAGACACTCTTAGGGAACCTAGTGTTAAGACACTCTGAGTCTCGTGAGTGCATGAGTGACAGAACTCAACACTGCGCTTTGCCTCGTCACCAAAACGAGAAAATGAACATTTTAAGTCAAGGTACACAAGGAATAAAAATAGAGTGGTGCCAAATTCTCACATAATAATCGTGGAAACCAAAATAAATTTTAAAATTAATTATATTTAGTCACAGTGAACTAGGTAAAGCCGGGTGTAGGATAGGACTTTGCACTCTACCTGCTCGCCTTGGCCTTCCAGCACGCGTTGACATTTAAATTATCACTTTCATGATATCCGCACTGTATTAAAATGTAGTAAATTAAGTTTTATTCAACTTTATGCTGTCACAGTATGTAAGAATGTTTATATACATTTTTTTCTTTTTTTTTTCAGCTTCACGCTGTATCCCGCAAGTAGCAGGGTAGGCAGAGGGGACAGAGAGTCTAGTGTTCACGTCATACTTTCCGATAAATTCTGGAGGCGTGGCGTGTTGAGTGGTGAAAACCAACCTCACATTTTGCCGTGACATCAGAGCGATAATGGGAATATTTCATTTCCTCGAGTGGGAATCGAACGTGTAGTGGTTACAGCCACACGCTAGTGCCCCTGCGCCACGACTGGCCTTTATAAAACTTATGGTTGTTATATTAAAATTACGTATAGTGCGTGGTTCAAATTTCACTTGTTAATTTTCCCCTGGTTTTAACAACAGTTGATCTAGAGATACTCATAACTAGTTAAAGTAGCGGATAAATATAAAAATACGTTAATAATTAAGTAAAAATTTAGAAATAGTGTGCAGTGTCTAGTGACTTAAATTTTAAACCAAAAATATATAACCGCACGTATGGCGCGATGGCCTCTAAAATTTTATATAACATATTGAGGTACAGAGTACGTAATGTCGTAATGTCACTTGAACTGAGCAGCATCAACTGAGGTATTTCAATAAAATATGTGAACACCATATACATCGTGCCATATGCTTGCACTTCAAAGGTCACGATCCGAGTCATTCTTCAATACGAAAGGACTTTTTAAATATTCTTCTTTTTAGCCTTACGGTGTATATAGTTTAAAATGGTATTGGCAAAGAGAACGTAGTGTTAAGACACTCTGTTTCTCATTAACTTTCAAATCAATGAATGTTGAGTGATGCAACTTTACAGCACTGCCGCGCCGAATAAATGAAAATATTATTCATTTCTCCATAAACTTCCTTGCCATGTCCGAAAAAAACGTCAAAAGTAAAAAAAAAAAATTGCGGTCATTCTGCTGATGAATATTAATTTAACCTTACTATATTAAGTTAATTAGGGTTGTTGCCAAGTCATATAATAAAATTAGAGTAAATAGAAAAAGACCTAACCCAAATCGAAACAAAACTACTAAATCCAATAAAAACGATACGAAGGCCAGATTTAAATTAGAAAACAAAATAAAACCTATAATATACACCAAATACGTCCATCCATCGTATTTGGACCTCTCATTATCACGTTTGATTCCTTAGAAGTGGTTGCAGTCGACCTTATCCATTTCTATATCTGCCTACTGCTCGTGAATCACCTTTGTTTGAGGCTTTGTCTATAATTTATATACCTAGGATTTAGATCAGGTTTTTGGTTGACTAAGTAATGTGACACAGTTTCTAGTAATGCAGCTTTGATATAATCAGTGGTAGTGTTCATTTTATTTTTGGTACCGTTAAGTTAAGGGAAGGCGAGGGTACGGTTATCACTGGATTTCAACTTTTCTGCATCAACAATGCATCATCGTGGGGAGGGCACATCGTAAGTCTCTTTGCAACGTTTTGTTTTCTAAATTTGTATTTTTTACGTATTCTTTTTTTTTAATTTTCTATAAAATGTAGGTATTATCACTTGTCATTAAATGTTTTTTCTCCAGAGGATGTCCTGACTAATATCTGTCCGATATTTGTTTGTGGGCATACGGGTACGCGACCCCGGATCCTNCAATATTCTTTATCTGGCTGGAATCAACACAAACGGTTTTATATAAAGTAACCACCGGCGAAAAAATCTCTAAACAATATTTTTTTGTTTTATTTTTTTAAAGTTTTTTTATGTAAAAAAATAATTAATTCAACTTATTCATCATTATTTAAAAAAAAATATTTTATGTATGTATACAATTAGCCTAAATTATATATTTTTCACTCGTCATAATAATTTATGATTTTTTTTTAAAAACGGGTCATTTGACCCGCGTCGGTAGAAATAGGAATACATGAGTATTGGTATGATTAGTGTTAAAATTTTATATTACATGTTGAGGTACAGAGTACGTAATGTCGTAATGTCACTTGAACTGAGCAGCATCAACTGAGGTATTTCAAAAAAATATGTGAACACCATATACATCGTGCCATATGCTTGCACTTCAAAGGTCACGATCCGAGTCATTCTTCAATACGAAAGGACTTTTTAAATATTCTTCTTTTTAGCCTTACGGTGTATATCGTTTAATGTGGTATTGGCAAAGAGAACGTAGTGTTAAGACACTCTGTTTCTCATTAACTTTCAAGTCAATGAATGTGAGTGGTGCAACTTTACACCACTGCAGCGCCGAATAAATGAAAATATTATTAATTTCCCCGAAAACTTCCCCGCCATGTCAGAAAAGAAGTCAAAAGTAAATAAAAAATAGAAAAAGACCTAACCCAAGTCGAAACAAAACTACTAAATCCAATAAAAACTATACGAAGGCCAAATTTAAATTAGAAAACCGAAATAAAATCTATAATAAACACCAAATACGCCGATCTGTCGTATTTGGACCTCTCATTATCACATTTGATTCCTTAGAAGTGGTTACAGTCGACCTTATCTATTTCTATATCTGCCTACTGCTCGTGAATCACCTTTGTTTGAGGCTTTGTCTATAATTTATATACCTAGGATTTAGATCAGGTTTTTGGTTGACTAAGTAATGTGACGCAGTTTCTAGTAATGCAGCTTTGATATAATCAGTGCTAGTATTCATTTTATTTTTGGTACCGTTAAGTTAAGGGAAGGCGAGGAGACGGTTATCACTGGACTTCAACTTTTCTGCATCATCGTGGGGAGAAGCACGTTGTAAGTCTCTTTGCAACCTTTTCTTTTCTAAATTTGTATTTTTTACGTCTTCTTTTTTTGTTATTTTTTATAAAATGTAGGTATTATCACTTGTCATTAAATGCTCATATGTTTACTTTTACCATGTAAAATCATTGACACCACTGTCCACATCCGAACCACTAGTGAAACAAATACTTGTATAATTATTATGTATTTTAATACTTAGGCATTACAAAAAACGTTCTTTTAGTAACATACAACCTTATCAAGCAAAAAACGTAATAAAATCAATGTTACATACATACATAATATTGATGAACGGACGTCATTACCTCGCTAATACAGCTTTTCCTTTCGAGCTTATTTCCTCGAGCTGTCGTTATGCATCGGAAGCTTCGTTCGTAAGAGGTAACCTAAGAATCGTAATACGAGACGGTGAGAGTATTCAAATGGATTCCGTCTGTGAAAGTTGTGTTTTTATTTTATTTCATATTATACTAGGTTTTGTGCCCGGCTTCGTCACCGTGGTCAAATTGAATTGAATAAGAGGCGGAAGGCACAAACGTGCGAGTGTTATTGAAACAGTTGCGAGGTCGATTCTCACTCGGGGGAATGAAATATTTAATATTTTCATTGCCTCGGTCTACTCTGCTATGTGCGGAATACAGAGAGAATCTAATAAAAAGTTAACTCTGACCGCAATAAATTGAATTGCATCGGAAAGAAAAAAACTGATATAATACAGCTGAGTATTGATGTACCTGTAAAATTTTCATTTATTATTTTTGTTGCTATAAACTTTGACTTATTATTATAAATAGTAGTATTAATAATACTTAAGGTATGATTTAATGGACTAATAATTAGGTAAATTACTATCCATATTTGAGCTTAATCAAATAACAATATTATAAAAACAATAACAGTCCTTCAAATGGAATTAAATAATTCAAATATATTTTTATTAAAATCCTAAATTTTCATGCTATTTTTTACCTACTGGCTTTTCAGCGATCACTGTTCATTATCAAATTATTTTAAAGTCGTTCTGGGATTCGAACTCACAATCAACGTTATTATCATTCCTAAGCTGCGAGGACATCAATCTCTCTCTGTAATTATCGCATAATGCGATAATTACAGAGAGAGATTGATGTCCTATGTCCGATGTCCGATGTCCTAAGGATTGTTAGGAAGGAAACGTTTCCTACAAACCGTTCTAATGTTATTTGCATTACGCAATGAAATAGAAAACTAGTATTAAACTTAGTTTTATAGTTAAGTGTAGTATATAATAGTGTATGTAAGGGAGAAGTGGCATGAAAGAGCCAGGTTTTGAAAGAGCCACTTGCAATATTTTAGTAGTTTAGGAACGGATTCGTTTCGTTTACTAGTACTAGTTATTTTTAAATGGCAATATTGATTTCCCGCCACCCACAAAAATTTTACAGTTCATCGGAACCAACGGACGCCGATATGTCGAGTTGAAGTTTTTGGCATTCCAAAGTAAATATTTTAACTCCTTTGAGTTGTTTTTTAGTATTTCATTGTAAACAAATACGGGTAATTGGAATATAGATTGAGTTTATGTATATATTTGGCCTTGTAACTACATTAAAATTGAGTTTGAAAAGTTTTGATATCGTTGTCATTTTGGAGGTTACATTTTTTTATAGAATAAGTTATGAAAGAGCCGGGTGGACGGGCCTTGAAAGAGCCGAAAGAAAAAACGAAAAAGGCCCGAGAAATCAGTAATTGAAGAATTAAATTGGCCATGGCCAATGGTTTCTGCCTAGATAAGTGGAAAGAAATTGAAAATGCGAGTGATGATTGGCTCAAAGGATTCATATAATGTTATTGGTCTGAATAATGTAAGATTAAAAAGTTTGTTAGAATAATCTACTTAAAATGACTGATAGAATTAAAAAAAACATTACTTTTTAATAAGAATTATTAAATCGTTTTTATTTAATATTGTTTACCATAATTTTCACTGTTATACCTCATAATATAAGACTGGCTCTTTCATAACTTTTAATGGCTCTTTCAATACCGAAATGTTATGAAAGAGCCAAATGACACATTTTTTTAAAATGAATATTTTATTGATTAATTATTGTATTTAAGGGTTATTTCGTACGAAATTACCTAGTTTAATAAATAAATAATAATTTGAGGAAAAAAAATCTTAATTTCTTTAATTAAAAGTATATTTTTTTGCTTCATTTAGTAAACTGGCTCTTTCATGCCACTTCTCCCCTACATACATACAGAACAATTTAACTGTCGTTAAGCATACTGTTAGTTATATAATTTGTATTTTATAGTATGTGTATATTAATATTATAAATCCGATGTTTCTTTAGTACGCGCTAATCTCAGAAACTAAAGATTTGAAATTATAAATATATTTTTTGGAGTTTCACGCTGTATCCCGCACAGCAGGGTACGCAGAGGGAACCTAATGTTTAGACACTCCGTTCCCATTAAGGCACTTGCGTTTCCCACTTTTCACCGTATTAATAAATTCCGTTTTTTCGCCTTTTCGCCCAGTTTTGAAGACACTGCGTTTTAAATTTTTTTAAACTAAACACTACAGATACGTGATTCTTTTCTCAACTTTTTAAGGTTTATTAGCTACAAATGTATTTCCTTTTTTATCTAGACATAATTATCTTACATATTTAGTCCTCTAGTGAGCCCATATATTTAGATTTCCTTGCTTTCTCTAACCAAATTGATGCGATAGTATAAAATCGAACCCACGACTACTTCAATGCAATACAATTCCACAGCCAATCTATATATCTAATTGCGCAAATAGCTTTCTCAAGTACTTATCCAGGTGGACGGTGCGGGGTCGTTCACCCCGCATTCCGGACCAGCCCCAGTCTGCTACTCCCGGTTTTGCAGTTGCTTAGAATGTGCGCACATTTGCAACAAGGTGTTTTGGTTAATTATTAATAGTTTAAAAATACTTAACAAAAAAACTTTTTTCAACAGAACACATTAATAAGACAGATGTAATGAGCACAAACTCGATATGTTTACTAGTAGGCAGTCCAAGGTTCCATCAGCCATTTTCCAATTCCATCATTAGAGCAGCGAGATGGTACCATAATATTATATTGTATCATAATATTATAATTGCACAGAAAGTTTGTAGACATTACGTGTTTAGACGTGTTCTTTTTACCAGAGCGCAGAAATTATGAAAATATAAATAAAACAATTCGAATACAGATCGAATACAGAACTACCATCAGCCTTCATAATAAGATGCATCATAATCATGGCGTCAAGAGACAATCGTTTCTAAGTTCAAATTCTAAATATTATTTACTTAAATAACTAACTTGCTAATAGAGCAAATAGTTAGTAAAAAATAAATAATATTATATAATTTCTCAATAATGTGCGCTGATACTAAATATAGAAAGTATAAATACTATATTTTATTATTTTTACAATGAAGGAGCGACCGCGGGTTCAAGCTGTTATCTAGTTAGGGCGAGATAAGACAAGTTGCTAAAGTAACTGTAATTACTTTCGATTACTTGTTTGAAGTTTTCTTTTTTTCTTGATATGGTAGGTACATAATTGTTTCTAGTGAAACCCGATTCTTTTTAAGATATTATATCTTTTATTAGCTTCACGCTGTGTCCCGCATACGATAAGTTAAGCAGAGGGAACCTAGTATTAAGATACTCCTTTCCCCAACAACCGCCGAATCTTTAAGATATAATGATGAGAGGCAGACCTTAACGTCATGTTGCACTTAGCAGAGTGGGGAATTAATGCCTTCATAATCTGGCGGAAAGTGGAGAACGGAAATGTCTTAAAGGGAACGGAATTTCTTATCACTAAGTTCGGACGTTCCCTCTGCCTACCCTTCCATGTGCGGGGTACAGCGTGAAGCAAAAAAACTATCATAATAAAGAGTTTACACGAAATATATTTCCATCTGACTTTGATCTCACATTTCCATTTCCTATCAATGTTATCTATAAAACACAGTGATTCTATCTAGAACAGTGCAGTTGGACCCTAATCATGTGCAATCAATACATCTCGTTCATCACTGAGCTCATAGCCCGTATCCGTAAGTAGTGAGGGCAATCGCCCTCTAATGATTACATCGCCTAAGGTAAAACTGTACTTAGTACTGTTCTATTCATCTATAGGTTCTTTAGCCTATTATAGCAAGCAGGCAGAGAAATATTAGAGCCTTTTTGAGCTTCACGCTTTATCACGCTTATATAGTGGTGAAATTCATCATGTCAACATATATAATTTATTGTTTTTTTACGGAATTCGGCTCTGCGGTACAGCTTAACGCCCTTTTTATTGAAATTTGCATTAAGAAGCCCTTGTCTTCCACGTTCAAATGAGTTATTGATGATGATGACAACGATTTGAAACATCACACCACCATCAAATTATATGAGGTGTGACAAGGCTGTAAAAACAACGCGTTATCTGCAATCGGGTTTTTATAAAATATCCCTAATATAATCCTCTAATAGATACTCGAAAATACATTTTACTATTAAATTAGCTTTAAAATTTAAATCTGCACGAACTTAAAACTTTGTATCGATTGTATGTCAATACGTATTAATTAGCAATTCTGAGTGTGGTTATCAAAAGAGGAACAATCAAGAGGAGTTTCTAATACCTAGATCATTTAAATTAAAATTACAAGTCTGTCATGTGAAAGTGCATAATTGCTGATGGACCGATAGCTGGCTGTATTTGAAAGATTCTTTGTTTACTTTTAGTGAACACCCGTAGATAGGTTGTCGAACTACGAGTATATACTTACATTGTATTGGATTTGATTTTATCTATGAAAAATTCTGTTCGCTTCTTTTATTATAACGTTCCGATCGTGCCAGTTGAGTTGTTATACTTCGCCAATGCCACATTGTATGGAGAACATACGAAGGAGGTTGTACGAAAGATATTTTATAATTAAAATGCAACAAACAAGTAGAAAGAAGCTTTTCAGAACTTTTAAAAACGATATCTTTATACTGAGCATTTTTTCTTGAGACGTTGCTAAGAACACTCTCCATTATATCACCTTTGACACTAAAAATTAAATCAAAAATAGTTTTGGAGCTACTAATTCATTACTACTAATTCAAACTTTGCTCAACAAGATCAAGCAGGAGCTGGAAGGAAGAGTTAGACAGATTACAGCGTTTAGTTACGTCAGCCATGTTTTTTTTGAATACATTAAGCAATTAATAATATGTTATGTATGTTATTGTCAATATTATTACAAATATTATCTGTAATATCTGTATAAGTGTAGCTGTAAGTTGTCTTTGTCTTAAATTAAACAAAAGCAACAAGCTATGGCGATTGTGATTGCAACGATTAACTGATTAATTAATAAACAAAAGTAGATAAAAGAATTTAGTGCTATCATAACCTCGAAAATTTGACGGAAATTAGGAAACGGACTATTGTGTGCGATATAGCGTGAAAGAAAACGCAAGGAAATAATCGGAAACAGGGAAAAAGAACGTGAAACGATTTTAGGAAAAATAATGTATTTATTTTGTAAACATAATAGTTATATTATAACAAGTAGGTTAAGACATTTTTTATGTAGATATTTAGTTAAATTACAGTTAATATTATTTGAACATATGAACTTTAAATGTAAAACAGCAAGCTTGAGATTCGTCGTCTTCGTTCCACAGTCTGAATTCAACCGGGAATTTACCCTGAAATTAGAAAATGTATATTTATCTTTCTTATATATTTATTTAGTTTTTTATTTCTCCGTAAAATGTCAAAAATTGGGCTAAAAGTGGGAAACGGAGTGTCTTAACATTAGACTCCATTTGCTACCCTGTTATGTAGAAAATATCATCTATCTCCTCATGTTTTTTTCTCGTAGATGGACTCTAATTTAAGGTTCTAATTAATCAAAATATACTTACAAAGTGAAGCGTTGAGTTCCGCCAATCAACACGCACCCTCAAATTTGTATTAAAAAGGGACAACAGAGTGTCTTTATATGTATTAAGTTCTCTTTGCCTATCCTATCGTGCGAGATAAAACGAATGGAGATGGATGGAGGGATGAAGCTGGCTATACTATACTTACATAAGCTTTCATATCAAAAACGAAGTCCGTATCAAACACGGTCCGCACACTTTCCTCCAACGGGCAGGTATGGTGTCGGCACGCGTCTAGAGGGGGGGTTACAGCCGTATCGAATTCCCCTGTATTTTTGTTATCACTGTGTATTGCCATTTTCAGTTTGTTGGCGTCAAAATCTGAAATTGTTAAAACAGATGTAAAATATATATATTTGTAAAGAGATTTTACTGTCTTTAAATATAACGTTCCTTTTTTATGACAGCTATCGGATGTTTATAATTAATTGACAGCCGTCGAAGGAATAAAAAAGTGAATACGTGTGAAGATAACAGCAATGTAAGATTAATAGCTATAAACCAAAGCAAATTGGATAAAAATAATAGATAAAAGAGAGAGAGAGAGAGACGAATAATTAACTGTAATTGTCGTTTCTTTTATTTACATATAATTTGCAACATGTCTACATAATATTGTGCTTTTAATAATATTTATTAAAATATAAACTCTTTCTTTTTCTTATACTTAAGAGGGAATAATATTAAAAAAACCTATACTTACGCGGTGTAAAGTCAAAACTCAATATGTAAGGCTTTCCTCTGCGAAGAAGACAAAATCCTGGGCCATCTGGACAGGGGTCAAATTTGACACTGTGGATACTGCATTTACCTGGGTCAACTGAAATAATTACAAGAATAATAATATAGTTGCTGCTGTCTTATTGTAAATGCGGTGGTTGTAGGTTTGTTTCCGATTGAGGGATGAATTACTTTCATTCCCCGCTTAGATAACTTAAGTTGACTTCCCCCACGAATGTGGAATGACTCGAAAATTAGGTGGTATAGAACGGACTGTCTTAACGCTAGGTTCTTCCCTCTACCTATGCTATTTTACGCAGGATACAGCATATAGCTAAAAATAAATAAGTAAAATAATAAGTTTGTTATGTTATTTTCGCATTAAGCCGATAAAGCGATGAAAATCCAGAAATTTTCATTCAATTGTTCAGCCCCTGCCCAAACGAAGGCAGCGTGTGCATTGTATATTGCCCACAGGAAAAGTTATTTGAAAATGTTTTTACATGTTAAATTGCTATTACATTGACAGACAGTGTCCGACTGTAAAAACGTCGATTGTGAGTTCGATTCCAACTAGAGGGTGTTGAAACATAATATGTTTATTTTCCCTGCCCTGGCAGAAAAACGCGGTGGTTATATACATTGTTCTTTGTGCTTTCTCCATAAAAATATTTTTTTAAATAAAGGAATAATTCTTACCATCTCTACAAAACTTCTTATTCACATATTCCGAGTGGACTCCAGCGTAGAGCACGAAGAAGAAGACTAAGCGCACGTCCATTTCTTCCAATTAACTATTAATAAATGATACTACAGTCGTTTGGATGTGATAATTATTAAATTATATTATGTTGTTGTTTAAACAGACCGTATTAGCGATAATAATATATTTTAGATAACATAATGATCCTGGTCTGCCATATTAAAAGCAGATGGCTCCTACCCTGATAAAAATAAAACTCTTACATTTTTTTTTTCGAATTTGAGGTTGATGCTTACTTCTACTAGCCTCTACCACCAATTTTATCTCACTCTGATAACAAGACAGAGCACGGAACTCAACTATGGGCTTTGTCTTGTTATTCTGATAACAAGACAAAGCGCAAAGAAGTAAAAAAATAATTTATTTTTCACAGACGGACTGTTTACATTAAAATGGTTTATGATAGGAATGATTGGTGATTACTTATATTAGATTTAATTAAATATGATTCGTAAGTTAAAGTATAATGGCCTTTAAACTAGAGCAATGTAATTGGCACGTTTAAGATAAACTAAGACCGCCGCGACGCAGTGGCTGTGGCAGTTTTGACAGGTTTCATCATCACTCGAGAAAACATTTTTTTTCTCTTCTTCGCTATTTCTGGTAAGAAGACAACCATACAGGCGTCCAGTTCCACTCAATACTTACCCTAAAATTGGGCAGAAAGTGGAAGTGGATTAACCAACCACACCCGTCAACACAAACAAGCACCGACTTAGAATTGCTGGAGAATTTAAATCATCTTGCACAAATTCTAGTTTTAAAGCTTCCTCAAGCTGACTGAGGTGCATCTTCCAAAAATGTAACTGATCGGTGTCTGTACATAAATAAAAAATTGTATTAATGGGAACATTTATCAATATATTAGAACCTTTGTCTGTGCGTTTGTGTATGGTAATCTCAAAAAATAGTTAACCGATTCAAATGCAGTTTTCGCAATTGTATTTTGGCAAGCTCCCGTAATAAATAGTTATATCAAAGTGAGAGTCTCTAGTAAATAATATAATTTAAAATTGTTTGTGACTACGAGATTCTATATTTTATTAAAACATCTTGCCGGCAAGAAAAAAAATCAAAATTACGATAGAATTTTTTGGTTTGAAATGCAATATTGTCGCGTATACCTAATGTAGGTTAAGTTAGAAATGAGTACTGATTTATAATAAAAAAGGTAAATAAAATATAGCCTGTACAATTTGTCTCTTTGATTTTTTTTTAATCTTGTAAATGCCTGCCAAACCTTTTTTGTTTTCTATATTTACAGGTTTTGTATATGGGTGAAAAAAAAAGAAGAAGGGAATACCCTTTTTTTCAAGTGTATATTATTAATATATAATTAATAGTACAAAAATATTTTATTTCCTAAGCTCGACCGTTGTCTTGAAGCAACAGGCTTGACTCGCGTTGTCCTCGTTCCACGTCTTCCATTTGAAAATGTATTTACCCTGAAAACAAGCCGTAAGGTGAATATTATTTTTATTTTTTTCAAAAAAAAATAAAATAAAAGGTATATATAATATAGTATATATATTTATATTAATTATGAATATTTATTTTTGTTGTAAACCTACAAAATTTGTAGAACTTTTCTATTCCTGAGTAGCAGACAACATACAGCCGAAACTACTGCTTCCAGAAAGTTGAAATTTTACATGTAGGTAAGTTAGGGAGTATGTACATTTTTTAATTCTGTTTACAATTATTTTATGCTGTTCTCTGCTTTCTGACTATTCTAGAGATGTACGTCTGCGTAACTGTTTACGTAACCATACTTTACCTAAATAAATTAGCGAATTTTGAATAAACGAAATTGAATATAAATAATATTGCAATATTAGAATTTTTCTAATTTAGTTTTATGATTTTGAAGTGTTCAGTTAGCAATGATCACTTTGATAATATCACATTAAGTGGAGAACATGACAAAAATAATTCAGTGCTCTGAGCGGGAATCAAACCCGCAACCATCACGATTTTCAGTGTGGTGCTGTGCCACAACAATTTAAAATTAAGTACTTAGTATTAGAAAATATAAATTAATATATGACATATTAATACTAACATTAGGTAACTTCTTGCTCAATTTCAATCCATAGTTAAATTCCTGTTTCTTATTAGCTTCAAACGGACAGCTGGTGTATGGGCAGGCGTCTAATTCGAAGACGTCTGGAAAAGGAATGTCGCCACTGTCGCTGGCCCAAAAGATACCAGTCTTAACTTTTTCACTGGAGAATTCTGTAAACAAATATAATAGATGTTAGTTCGATTTAGTTAATATTTGTGCGTGGTGCAGGAACACAAGCGTACGATTATCATCACGACAGGTTGTGGATTCGATTTCCATGGGAGGAATGACTTATACAATACTTTCATTTACTCGCTATAGTAACGAGCAAAAGCGTGGCGTTGAGTTTCCACAATTTGGCAGAAGGTGGAGAACGGAAGTGTTTTATCATTAGGTTTCCAAGTTGCAACGCTGCGCTTTGTCTCGTTACCAGAACGAGGAAAATGAAAATATTAAATAATTCTTCCTCGAAATGGAATCGAACTCACAACATGTTGCGTTTATAGTCGCGCTCTTGTCCTTGTGCTCCTACGCCACGACTAACCTCTAATTAATTTTCACCTTCTTAAACAATTATAAAAACCACCGACTACCGGGTACTTAAAAGGAAATTAAATTTATAGAAATATACTTACTAGGTGTAAAGTCGAAGGAGATGGATGGGCTGGTCCCCTTCTTGAATCTACAGACCTTGCCGTTTTTACATGGTGTGACACGGACCTCGCTCACTTCACACACGTCATCTGGAACTATAAACAAATTTCGGCTTATTAAACAAAAATACTGGAGGTCAGTGGTGGCGCAGGGCACAAGCGTTTTCCTGTAAACGTCGCGATAGGTTGTGGATTCGATTCCTACTCGAGGAAATTAATATATATTTTCATTTCCTCGCGTGAGGCAGAGTTGGGGAAAACAATTGTCTTAATGGAGTATCTTAACACTAGGTTTCTTTGACTATCTTCTAAGTATGACAAAATTAGTTATTATTATAATAATTTCTTCTAAACACCACAAAGTAGGTAATTCCAGTTTATTCAGTGCATCGTCCGATAAACAACTTGACACGGTTTATCTAAGTTCACTAATACATAAGTTATTTAGTCGAGTACGATACAGACTAAAACGGATGTATGAAGTAAATAGATTAAAAAATAGTTCTAATTGGCAAGTTGACAGGACTGACTACCAGGAATTGGTTACTCTCTTTCAATTTTTTAATTTTGCACCCCATCCCCCTTCTCACAGCTGGTCTTAAATATTTCTTATACTTTAAACAGCAATTTCAAATTTATATGTGTACTCGTATATTATACAACTCTCACTCAACACGCAATCTCTTGAAATGCTATCGCACATTGGAGGGAAGTGGGGAACGAAGTGTCTCAACACTACGGAGTGTACTAACTCTACAGGCTTTATCTGAAGACCCCGGCACATACGGAATACAGCGTGAAGCAAATAAAAAAAAACATATACATATTGGTACGTTGACTTGTTTATATCTGGGATTTGTTTAGCTGGTTCATACTGGTTACATCTCATTTTGGTAATTCTACCGGATGAACTTCTTTAGCTATTATGTTATGAAATTGAATTCTTTTTTGTCTTCTATATCTATTATGAGTTTGTATGTGTAGTCTAAATATTGGCTTGAACATTTTAAGGGGGTCGTTGTAGTTCAGAGACACAGAGTTTTGCTGAAAACGCTAACTTAGTTATAGTAATTTTCCCACATTTCTGGGAGCAAGACAAAAAGTGGCGCTTAGTTACGGAAATTTGAATAGCGAGGAACGGACTGTCTTATCATAAGGTTGCTGCTGCCTTCCCTCCTTTATGTGGGATGCAGTGTAAAACTATAAAAAAAACTCTCTGTATTGGCCTTTTCTCTTTATTTCTTTTTTTAGATTTAACGCCGTGCAATGTTTAAGGTACATAGCATGGTAGGCTAGTACGTCGCTGAAATCTGGAGATATTGTTGAGTGGCGGAACTCAACGCCGCGCTCTAAATATTCAATATTTCATTACCTCGAGTAGGAATCAAACTCACAACATGTCATGTTTAGCCGCACTCCTGTGCCTCTGCGATACGACTGGACTCTATATTATATTAATATTTTATATACTTAAGACAAGAATTATTAATAAAAAATATAGCTACTTACATTCAGCACATTTTTGAAATGACGCTAAATCTGCCAAACTGGCTGCGATCAGGGCCAAAAATACAATACAGTGTTTCACAGACATAGTGACTGGTCACTACAGCTTCCACTCACGTACTGAGTTAACGTTGAACTAATAGCTCTTAACTGCGACCCGGAGATAGCTTAATTACTATCAAATATATTAACGAAAATATTAACTAATATATAAGTGGGTTTGTCTGTTAGTTTAATGAATTTTTAATTAAAGCAAATATTTGTTCAGTACATTTACTTAATCGTAATGAGTGTAGGTATACAGTTAAAATAAGATTTAGTTTTTTTATAATGAAACTTTAGTTTGTTCTTTTTTAAACATCACGCTGTATTCCGCATAGGGCAGAGAGACAGAGGGAGCTTAGTGTTAAGACATTCTGCCTAACTACACAGCGAAGAAATGCAAATATTAAATATTGCGATTCCTCGAGTGGGAATCAAACCCACAACTTGTTGTACATTAAGTACATGCCTGTGGAATAAAAAAAACTAAATAAATTATAAACTTTTAAAAAAATAATACATAAAAGGTATTAATTTGAATAGAGAAAATAAAATGTATATAAATTGTCCACAACAACATAAGTGACCCCTTAAAAAGATCACGCTGATATTTTTATCAGACAAAAATACTTTAAACAAACACGGATAGTACAATTATAACTTTATAAATATATAACAACATAATTCAGCCGCAGTTGTAGGGTTTTTTAAAGTAGTGAGTTTGATTCCTAATAAATATGGTGGTTCAAAAAAAAATACTATATTTTTTTAGCTTAGCGGAACTTACTTTTCTTGTTACCAGAGAAAGGAAGTGAAAATAATTCGGTATGAACCTATAACCGTCGTGTTTACGGTGATATGATATTCCACTGCACCAAGACGGTCTCAATATTTAATCTTCATACGAGCATTGTCCTTAAATTAGTCGCATTATCGTATCATCTCCAATATCCGCTACCACTGGCTACATCTCTACAAAGAGGTCATTGTATGTTACATACACTCTTTAAAATTAAGTTTTTTCGTTTTAAATACTATATATTATAATTTTCGTTTTTTTATGTACAAATACAGGAGAATAGCAGAGAGAACTAAATGCTTAGAGCTTCCGTTATGCTCTTTTCACTTAGTGAAGTATATCAACCATCAAAAGCTATTTTCTTAACTTCACGCTGTATCCCGCACATAGCAGGTTTGCACATAGCAGATTGGCAGAGGGAAACTGGAAACCTAGTGTTAAGACACTACGTTTCCATTAAGACACTTCCGTTCAAAATTTTCAAAAGTGGCGAAACTCAACGATATATAAGAGTAAGTAAAAATAACTATTTCCATATAAAAAAAAGTTTATTTACAAAAAATATTCCAAAAATAGGAATACAAAAAAAAATACTAGAACTATAAATGTTCGTTGCGTCATCGTTGTTACGTTTAAATATTTGTATTAACATAATTATTTACATTACATCAAGACATGCCGATTTTGTGTCTTTGGCATACATTTGTGTTTCTTATATAGGAGTTGAAGTAAATATGTATAAAAAATATTTTTTCAAACTTTTATTCTACTATTAGAGAAAAATACTTTTTTTAGAAAACGCACCTATAAAGTATTTTACGTACCGGGATTTGGACCAGCGTCACTTGGAAATCATCCAAGAAATTTTATTTTTTATACGTTTTTTTTTAAAGTATTTAAATTAGGATTCTTTCACAGATTTTTTAAAATACAACAATTAAATTTCAATACTACATTAAGAAATTCAGTTTTTATTTAGTTTCTATTATAAGGAAATGTAAAAACAATGAATTAACCAATATATACAATTTTAATGTATTAAAACATGAATTCGTGTCTATATTTATCTAAATGTTAAGCCCAATTGAGGTTAAAGGTTCAATTTTCTTCTACGTCTTGTCAGCTGTAGATTTTGTGAAGATTTTGTTTTTTAAAGAATGATCATATCGCGATACAGAGTAAAATTAATAATTAAATCCAAAAATTATTTTATAGTATAAATATTTTATATGTATTGTTTGAACGTATATATTAATATCAGATAGCCAAAGAGTAATAAACTATAAGAACCATAATAAAGTGATAAATTGATATCTAAATAAATATACTTAAAGCGTACATTATGGGCTATTCATTTTTTTCATACATATGTACTTACATTTTAACATATGTGTCTATTACTTAAAATATTTGTATTACATACACATTACAATAAAAATAAAATATTTTCAAAATTTCTGATTTTCAAATACCGACCAAATTATCATTTTTTTAAATAAAATCGTAGATATATAGCTTAAGTAATATATGTATATACTTAAAAATATATATTTACCTAGTTCTTATATTATAACATACATTTTAATATTTGAAAGTGATATTGACCAAAAATATATTACAATATTGTTCTTATTTTTGCGTCATTTTCATGAAAATATCCTTATTTCTTTTTTAAAAAAAGTTGCCTTACGCTTTTTCCCGCAAAGTAGGATCTCTGTCTAATTGTAGAGACATGAAGAAACTCATCAGCTTACTTTGTCTTACCAGAGCGAAGAAATGAAAATAATCCATTCCCCGTGTGGAATCGAAATCAAAACCGTCGCGGTTTGCATCTGTTATACACCTCAAATAAAGTTACCATCAACTTATATAACACATTCAACAAAAGTCCCATTTAAAACCTAATTTCATACAATAGCTAAGGTAGTCGTGGTGGTATTATGGTCGTCCCTAACATGCAGATCCTGATGCAGACCAGCCTCCTTCAGAATTCTCATCCTGGGTCCGAGGGGTACTCCGAGAGCTCTTAGCTTGTCTTCTCCAACGTATGGCAGTTCTGCGGCACCAACTTTTTCTTTTTCTAGGAGTGCTGCGTATTTCTGCAAAGGAAAATGAAATATGTATATTTAAAACAATAGGTACAACTTTTACAATAATTACTTTTATTTTCTTATCTTGTATGTAGTGGAGTAGTCAGTTAAGTCTCTCCGCTGTCTATGAGGCCGTGCGCAGCGGCATAGAGTGTGACTGTAAGCCCTATTGTTGTGGGTTCGATTCAACGTTCAATGAATTAATCATTCATTACCTTGCTCTGGCATCAATATAAATCGCGGCGTTGAGTTCAGCCATTCAACACGCAAGGTCCCGACAATTGTTCGAAACATGAGAAACGAAGAGTGGGTCTCCTCAGCGTACCCTGCTATACGCGTGGAAGACAGCTAAAACTATTTCTTTTTAGGGTCCCGAGACCAAAATGAATAGATTTTTTAAACTTAAAAATAACTTACTTCATAACCCAATTTCTTCAAGAACAGTCTCATGAGCGGTGGTTCGTCTCCAAAGAACTTGGTAAGTCTCTTCACTCTGTCGGGGTTACTGAAGGAGTAGGGGTCGAGGTGTCGCTGGTGACCCGACCTTATGTATTGTTGGGATCTGAAAATATTTAGTTAGGAACATATTAATATTCAAGTTTTTATAAATCTATTTTTCTTTTTTTATTTTCTGTGGTTGAGAATGAACTATGAAACCCTCGCGATTAGTATCATTCATTTTTAAGCTCCTATACCAGGCTTCTAATGTTAATTTAATTAACTAAATAATAATTTATCTACACTACCTATACATATGCCTAAGAGCTGCTAACTCAGCTCGTATGGCGTCCATCTCCTGCATCACGAGGTGGTGCGTTCTCATTTCGCTGGACAAATGCGCCACGGAGCGCGCTAGAGTCACCACGTGCGCCTCTAGACGTTGGAAGCGCTTGTTGACACCCTGTATGAGAATAAATGGTTATAATTGATTTTTTTTCAGGTTTACGCTGAATCCCGCATGTGGCAGGGTAGGCCTAGTGTTGAGACATTTCACTCTCCACTTTTTGACAAATTCTTTAGGTATTGCGTGTTGAGTGGGAGAACTGAATGCCGCGCTTTGCCTGAGCGAAGAAATAAGAAGCAGAAATAAAAACGTTATATTCTTACCTTCGTTTAAACAGAAATTAAAAAGTGCACTTAAATACCTTTAAGTCATGCTTCTTTCTATGTTCCGTGGAACTACGTCGCTTATCACGAGGACGACTGCTCACCGAGCTGGACGGTAGAGACGACATACTGCCGTAGCGCCGTTTGGATGATAGCCTGGAAGAACAATGGATTGACAGTCAAAATATTTATATTTATGTATACTTTGCTATGGGAATTGTTTCGAAATTAGAAACTGCGGATACTATTGTTATAGGTATTGAAATTCCGTGTAAATATTGAAATGGTTACAGGAAGCCCTTACGTGTGTAATTACTTAAGGATATAATAAAATATTGGTATTTTAACCAATACCTCTTAATTTTGTTTCATATTTCTAAAGTAGTCAAGATTTATTTTATTTTTTCTAATATTTCGTCAGAGAGATTAGTCGAATCGATTTAAAAGATAATATATATGACCCCTACTCGAAGTCTCGTACGTATTATAAAAAGTACATATTTTATAATAATATTTATGAGTTGAGAGTGAAAAAATTCCACACAGCAAATTATGTTAAAGCAGTCTACTAAACAGGATGAAAATTAATTCCACTGTCATGCAAATACTACTAAACAATATTTTTATTTTAAATTAGACAATGATTTAAAATAAGCTAAATCGGGTGAAATCTCGTGAGAATAAGCTATGTATATAATTCCACAGACCTAGGATCCCAAGTGGGAGCCCTAGCACCAGGTTTCCTCACACCAAGCAGCTGCAACACCTCAGCATACATGGTCTCCAGCCCCCGGAGTTGCCTGCGTATGGCGCGCGCGTCGTTTGATGCGTCGCTGTCACTGCGGCCCTCTAACAGCGAAGACAGGTCGAGGCTGCGTGTTGTTGTTGATGTCATGTCAGTGTCTAGAGCTAGTACTGGAAGTCAAGTAAAATATTTAGTAAGGTTAATAATTAAGGATTTAATATATTTGGTAGTAATTAGAGGTGTACAGTCGGACAGTCAGCAGAACCACACGAGGCAAAGCGCATTGTTTTGTTACCAGGAAATGAAACTTATTAAAACATAATAAATTATAATGCGTAAAAAGACAACTTACGATGTTTTTTGTAATGGTGGTCGCGTTTCGAAGAGTGTTTCTTATGCGAGTGCCAGCGAGGGGACTCGCGCCCGCGACGCCTCTCGTCTGGATACTCTGATGATCTGCCTGGAAGACTGTTTGCAACGTGTAAATTAATAATAAGTAAAAGACAGTGTCAGTCTGATTTTAACAGAAAATTATAAACCTATAAAATAAGTACACAAGCTTTTAGTATTGAACGTACAAACGATTAATAGTAAAAAGAATACATTAAAATAAAACATTTCCATACATAGAATCAGAAAATTATAGATTGTAAGTACGCCGGAACAATGGGTTACTTAAAAATGATTAACACGCGGTAATAGGTTAGCCTTTTTTGACAAATAGATTATCATCACGAAACTATTTTAATTTCGAACTAGTAGCTCTTGAGATTAGTGCATTCAACCAAATAAACTTTTCAGCTTTATAATATAAGCGTAGATGACCAACCTATTTCTCTTATGTAGGTCTGAAGACGGCGACTGTGGTGGGAGTGGAGGTGTCATGGATCCGTCTGAGCTCTCAGAACTATCCAGACGCATGCTAGATAACTTTGGTTCTAGTATTTGCCGTAACTCACATTCCACTAGGTCCGCCCATTCGTTTTCTACAGCTGAAAATAATATCAAATAAACCTTTGCAAGTTATTAATATTAATAAATAAACTTAGTTTATATATAACCATGAAGAGGAAATGCTATTTATCTTTTTTTAGCTTCTTGCTTTATTCCTACTGGGGAACCAGAGAGAAAGGGGCGGGGAGCATATTGATTATTAGTTTACTGTAATCTTTCTATCATAACTAGTACTTAAGTACTCCTCTAGTAATTCCATTTAAATAAAAATAAAATGATTGTCTTGTAAATATTGAAGAAATATATGAAAGTAAGTTAAGTCTTACGAGGCCCAGGATTCTGTTGGCTGGTTCCCGGTTGAGGCTGAACTCTAGATCCTACAGCATCTGAGTCAGCTGAGGTATCATGTAAACTTGCGTCTGGTCTCCGCCCGCTGGAATATGCTACGCTACCCCTTCCTGAATCCACATTTGATGATTGGCCACCATTTTTGTCATAATCTGAAAAGTTATAATTTATTTCTTATGCTAGAAAATTCACCAAAGTATCTTAATGAAATTAGCATCAGACACGAGGATCTATTTATTAAATGAATGATTTATCATTATAACGAATATGTTTTTTTAATTGTGTCATCTGCAAGATTGAATAACAATAGAATTAAAATGATTTAAAATATACTTTTTAGTACCTGAACTAGCTCCAGATCCACTAGCCTTTTTGCCGCTCGCTTTTAAGTCTTCTATTCTATTTGGTGTTTGTCTCGAGGAAGATGGCTGCGGGTTGTAAGCTTCAGCTTTGGCGGTTGAATTATAAACACTATCCACGGACTTTTGGCTTACAATGTCATCATTCCTATCTAATACTTCACCGCCAGACGTTGATGGTTCTTGCCTTTTTCCTATAGAATCAGGAGTTCTTCTCGATTCTTTATGACTGTCTGGTGTTCGTCTGTACATTTCATGACGATCGTGCCTTTGAGAATCAGCTGACCTACCACTTGTTCGAGCTCTGTCTTCGAAACTTGATCTTCCTTGAGCCGCTAGTCTTACTCTAAAGCCTCCATCGTCAGATTCTTCTCTTCGTTCTTCGTTTCTTGGACTTTCATTTTGTATACTGTCTAATAGGTTACCATGGGAATTTCTTCGGGATCGGTCGTGTATTTGAGGAGTTGTGACTTCTTGTCTATGTTGTGGTTCATCTAATAGATGTGGATGTGATGCTGCTCTTCTCCCCTCAACTAAACCTCGCTGTCGTACTATCTCTCTTTCTAATTGCTGAGGGCTTCGAAGATCTAGCCTCGAGTGGGAGTTGTTGTCGAACTGTAACAGTTAATAATTCAATATTAGTACTATTTTTTTTGTTCAAGTTTTTTTAAATCCCTCACAAAATACTTGATTCTTTAATAACCATTGAGTTCATATAAGGCAGTCTTCAATAATCATTGGTCACGATATACGCACATAAAACGTATTTGGATTTTTATGACTACTAAAATAAAATTCGACTTAGGTTACGCTTAAATATTAAATGTGTTGATTCACAGAATATAATATTAGGTAAAAAATATTAAAAGTTGGTGTAAAATGTTTTTTTTTCTCCACGCATATAGCAAGGTAGCTATAGGGAACTGAGTGTTAATACACTTCGTTCTTCATTTCCCGCAGATTTTTTTTGGCATTAAGTTTTGAATGATGAAACTATTGCACGTTAATAATTCGCTCTTATTATCAGAGTGAAGAAATTATAATATTGATAAATAATAATAATTCGTCCTCCTGATTTGGGATCGAACCCAAAACCGAAGCGTTTACAGTCACACGCTAGTACCACGGCGCCACGACGACCTCAAAATAAAAATATGTGATATTGAAATTACTTCTAATTTGGAGTACATATATTTATACTCCTAATTAGGAGTAATTTCAATTATATTCACATACTATTTGCATTGAGTAAATTAAATTGTCTTTATTCAACTTAATACAGCTTTATAATAATGAATTTTCAATTATCACAAAAAGATAACACGCGTGTCATATAGAATTTGAATACACGACATAAACATATAGATGAGAAGTAGCACATTACAAAAACTGTAAAAAATAACAATTTTATATACAGAATCAAGAAATACAAGGTCGCAGCGGCACAGCGTCTGTTTGTAGACGCGATGGTTGCGGGTTCGAGTCCAACTCAGGGAAATGAAATAATGTTATTTACTGGCTGTGGTAACGACAAAACGCGCCATTGAATTCCGCAACTCAACGCGCAGTGTCCTAACACTAAATTCTCTAATCAAGAATAGTCCAATAAATTCTTACAGACAATAACGAAGTAAAACTTAGCACAGCGATATCTCATAGTAGAGTACTTGTTATTTTAATTGTACTCCGTGGGAAAGTCTAATTGTTGAGAAGTCATTGTGCTTTGTTGAACTGAGAAACGGTCGTAAGAAAGGCGAGAATTATTGCTGTAATTTTTTGATACTGCTCCAAGAGTTTTGAATTGCAAAGTTTTGCAATCCAGATGATGATTAAAGTGTCAAGGATCTTTCATTCAAAATAATGAAGTTGCAATTGCCATGGGTTCGATTTTTTCTCAATACAAAATGCAGGAGATTTGAGAAGCTAAAAAAATATCAAATAGTAAATAGAAGGTAGAAAAATATCATATCTTCTAATGACAGAAGTCAAGTATGCTTTAATCAAAGATCTTGCGTTATTCACTATTGCATATAGAATTATTAGTTTGTTTAATTATATATATTGCAATATTTTAAAGTAATAGTAATGCCTATTAAGACAGAGGTCATGAGTTAAATTCCCACACAAAATGTGTAATTGTACAATTTATATGATTATCTCATTAATTCACAATGATACTTATGATCCTATTAAAACCATACATGAGTAATTAATAGAGAGCCAAGTTCAATATTTCAACATTGTATCAACTTCATCGACAAACGAATCTTCTGATTAAACTGCCTAAACGGTGAATACTCTTCCGTTGTCTCATTTATCGGTGAAGTTTCATATAGATCTTAATCTATATGAGTGCCAAGTTCTATGTTCACTCAGAATGTGATTCAAGCTGTAGATTATGTCACAAATTCTCCTAAGTAAGACTAGAGTAATCTACATTTTAATTGTTTAGAGAGAAAGAAAGCCTAATGTGAAACATTCGGTTTTATAGTTTTCTCGCACTTTAAGATACTTTCAAATTTCTAATCCTCAGTCGTATATTTAATAACTATCCGTCCACAAAGACATAAATGCATAACAGAGTAGACAAAAAGAACCTAGTGTTAAGACACTCCGTCACACTAGCCTAGAAGGATCGATTATAGTAATAACCTGCGGTTGAGGGCCAGTCTTCAAGGAGGTAAAGTTCGCCATGGACCTAACATCCAGGTCTCGTTGATACACTGCACTCCTCCTTCCGGGAGGTCCATATTGTTGATAAAGAGCATCAGCTCCTAACGCTTGGGGCCTCGTCGCCAGCATTTCCTGGGACCTAGCTTGTTGATTTAGCATCATTTGTTGTTGCACTATTTGTTGTTGTTGTTGCATTAGTTGTCTGTAAAGAACACACATTTATATATATATATATATCACGCTGTATATCGCATATGGCAGGATAGGCAGAAATAACTTAAGGTTACGACCTTTCACTCTTTTTGGGACGGTGCGCATTGAGCACTGGAGCTCCCAGAGTGAGTAAATGAAAATATACAATAAATAGGATTGATTCGGAATCGAATCCCCAGCCGTCTGTTTACAATCACAGAAACTTTTTTCGTTATTTAAATAATAAAAAAAGTTATTTTCCTTGGTTCAGATTTCAGTGAAATAATTTGTAATGATCGTATACAGTACCTGATATCAAATATTCAAGATATCAGACAGTAAACACAATATAAATTAAAATAGTCCAAACGTACTTGGAAAATAGCCTCATGTATAAACTACCCAGCACACTGTTTGTCTCCAAACAAAATATTCAAAAATAGTGAGAAAATATAAAGGATTTAAATTGTGAGACAAATAGATTTCATAAACAATAAGTACTCATAAAATAAATTTTGTATACAACAAGGAAACAAAACAGCTTACATAAAAATCAAGATCTACTATGAGAGAGATAATAATTTTCTGTACATCGCGTGTTTCTCAAGGAAGGAGGGCAATCTTATTCAATGCTAAAGAGCAGTTATTTAGCAAGTGTTACAATTAGTAACTCGTAAATTACTTACTTTAACGAGCCTTGTAACAGTGTTACGTGTGTACGTTATGGTATCTTTTCAAGTTTCTAACGGAAAATGGAAGAAATAAAAAGAAGCCTAATAGCAGGTGAGGCAGTGGAAACCATGTGATGAGATATTTCATTCATCATTTTCGGCCCAATTTTTGAGACATTGCCTGTTGAGTGGCGGAACTCAGCGCAACACTTTGTCTTCACCAGGGCGAGGCAATGAAAATAATACATTCCATTCATTCACTTCATTTCCGATGCGTCTTAACTAAGTTAATATTACTGGCAAAGGAAAGAAAAACATAGATATAGTTACATGATGATATATTCTACTGACCTATGTGGCGAAGGACTAGGATATGCCATGTTGTTAGCCATCGCATGTCCGTACTGCATATCCGGTCGGTTTTGTGGCATCGGTCGTCCGTATATCCCTTGTTCCACTTTACGTGGTGTTTCTCTAGGAGTCACCTGTTCAGGCTCCGGCCTTTTCCTCTCTTCTATATTATTGAGTCTTGCTTCTTCTGCTTTTTCTTCATTGCCATCTTTATTCTTGAATCTGCTGGATATCATATCTTTAAGTGTATGATAAGTTTTGCTAACAGATTTGTTACTTTTTGGTGCATCTCGAGTACTATCTTTTCCAGTTTCTACTGTCACTGTCACGTGGGAATTGTTTTGTTCAGGTTTGTAAGTGTTTTTGGCTGGAATAGGTGGTTTTGGAGAGTCATAATTTTGTATATTCCTCGCAACAGCCCCTTGATTTGGATTTTGGTTTTGATGCATCGCATATCCGTAATTTTGTTCATATTGTCTGAAATCCCCAGATGGCCCCGCCTGTTGGTTCTGGAATAATATTTGAAAAAATCCGTTTAATTATATAGCTTAAATGTATACCTAATTTTTTTACTCATCGATTCAAGGGGTCGTCATCTTTCACAAGAACTTTATTCCCCACATTTTTCACTGAAAATTCTACTAGAGATATTATGCTCTATCTAGTATTGTCACACATCGTGAGTTTGGTTCATACCCACAAAAAAATGAATGTCACAGACACATGTCTGTCAGAAAAATAAAATAATTTCTATATAAGGTACAAGCATATTTTTTTAATAAAACACAAGTAAGGCATCATTAAAAAGTAAGCGCTGTTTAAGAACAACTCTTTGTAACATGGGAATAGAACCCAGGACGGTTGAATGAAGAATGTGTTACGCGCAGTGGGAACGCCAGAACAATGTATTGTTAAAGTATGAAACTAAAATGAACCAAAATGTGAACTGTAATTTATACAAGCTGACACTCCAGACTTTGTTTCAAAACATTTTTGATATAATATAATATCGTTGATACCGTCTGAGGCCAGTCTTGCTCTGGTAACGAGACAAAACGTGAGTTGAATTGCGCCACTCTACTCGCAATATCTCCAACATCCGGCAGAAAAGGTTCCCTCTGCCTACCCTGCTATAGCAGGACATTACTCTGGCTGAGTCCAACGCCGAATTTTATATAACCAAAACCCAGAATAAAACTTAAAAGATTTTTAACTCAAGTGGAAATCGAAGTTAAGACCATTGCGTGCGAACGTTAGTGCATCTAATTATTATATTGCATTATTACATAATTCATATAAAATGCACAGATTTTTCTGAGATGTACCGATCTAGATAGCTCTATAATTTTCTGTATAACAGGTTTAATTATTACTTTGAGATTGTGGTGGATGCTTCATGGTGCTTCAACATGCACTCAATTTTAATATAGAATACTTAATTTGTTGAAATAAATGTGACTGATTGAGAAGGAAAAGTAAGCTAAAGCTAAAGTTATTTTTGATTAAAATAGTACAATTATTTTATTTCGAATATGTCGAATATTATTAAGCTTTACTAAAAGCTATTTATTTATATTCGAAATTTTCTTGAGAAAATATTTCGATTGTTTTTATCAATTAATAGTTCTAAATTGTAATTAATTAAAAGCTTCGATTGCTATATTACGGAGTAGGCAGGGAACACCATGAAATAAGACAGCCAGAACAGATTAGAACGGGCTGTCTTATTAATATCTCGATAATTATATCGAGATATTGTGTGTTGATTACAGGAACTTAACGCCGCACCTTGACTTGTTACCAGAGCAAGAAAATGAAAATAATTTATTTAAGGAGATCTTCCTGTAAAAGCTACAATATAGTCGAAGGAAAACAGTTATGTGATATAATTAAGTTGCAGGTCCTGTCCTACTGCAAAGTAAATACGGCCTTTCATACTAATGTCATAATATACATACATACATTAAATTCATTAAATTAGTGTGGAAACCTAGCTAATTTCTATTATGTTTTATTTTTGAGAAAACGTGAGAATTATAAATAATACTAAAATATGCTTTCAAAATTCTTAAACTTTTCGTGAAAGTTCTGTTAATATCAGTTCCCCCGTTTAAAAAAAGCTTAGACAAAATATATTAATTATTTTTTTTAATATTGCACAAGTATACGAATTTAGAATGTAGGGAATATATGAACTTAAGCCCTCTTAAGCCGTGTTCAATTAAATTTGACAAATTTAGACCTTAGGTCTAGGTAGAAGTTACATAGTAATGAAAGTAATATAAATATAACTATAACTATATTTTATTAATAAATAAACCAAATATTCAAGATCTATAAAAATAAAATTACCTACATTTTCAACGGAAAACTCCACCATTTTATCTTTTTATTGTTTCACGTTTTTCATATCACGTTGAACACTTGTAATAAAAAAAAACACTAGCAAATACACAATTTTTGAATTATTACATATATTTATATGAATTAATAATAAACAAATTATAAATATTTATATATAGAGTGAATGCGTTCGTTTGTCGCCCGCACCGAGGTAGCACTAGTGCATCGTAGCGGAGGCGCGTGCGGGCTCGCTACGCCGAATCTAATTTGAGTACCGTTGTACTATAAATCCATTTACTATTTAATAGAAATATAAGTTTCTTGCTTTCGATTTAGTTAAGTGTTCGGGTTTGATTAATACTGCATACAAATAAAAAAACAACTTCACGCTGTTTCTTGCATTTAGCAGGATAAGATTAGAGGATTAAGACATTCCGTTCCTCTATAATACAGACATTGCATGAATTAAATTTAAAAGATTTTATTTTAATTTTTTAACACGTTTTCATGTTAAAAAATAAGAGCTTAGACAGACAGACTCAATGTCTATAAAACTGGGCGATGCACGCGGAACAGAGTGTCCTAACTCTCTTACCTTGCTATGCGAGAAAAATATTATGCTAACGTAGTTTTGTGATATTTAATTTTTTTTTTCTGTATTCTTCCTCACAGTTCTAAAAATAGGAAAGTAAGTAACGTATCTAAATCTCGATCAGTCAATAATGATCGCGCATCAATATTACGGATTCGATCCGGATTAGCTTACTTTCACTTCCATAACGTTCTTGTTTTATATTCTATTATTTTTGTTTTTAACTTCATTAATTTAATAATCTTAGCAAAAAGTATAATAAAAAAAAAAATCGATTTAAAATAGTGGCTTTAATTTTTATATGTTACTATAGTTTAATTTTTCCTTTACGTCACAAGCACGTGTTTTCTTTATGAAAGTAAAGAGAAGAAAATGAAAGATCACTTAATGATTGAATGACCTTTTATGCTTTGTCTGTTGACGGAATTCACAAAATATATATTTCTAAAATTTCCATTTATTTATTTCCATGACTTAAACACTTTATATTTCATTTAATCAGGTTTTATAATTAAAAAAATAAATAAAACATCTTCACGCTGTATCCCGAACACGGCAGGAAAGCACAGAAAATCTGGGGTTAAAACACTTCGTTCCACACTTTCTGTCAATTTTTCGAGGCTTTGCGTGTTACGAGTAAGTGGCGGAACTCAACGCTAGCCTTAGTGTTAGAGCGAAAAAATGAAAATATTAATGAATAATAATACATTCCCTCAAAGGGGGATCGCATCCACAACCTTATCCACCCTTGTGCCTCTGCGCCACGACGGCCTCCCTTTATAATTATAATTATATTTAAGTATATTTCATACAAAACAGTGTTTAACATTAATATATTAGTTACACAATCGTGGTAGGACGCGCGCACGCGCTTGAAACCGTTCTCTTCGCTGTAAGAGGCCGGCGGCGCGTGCGCAGAATGTTTAACAATTGAATCACGATATAACAAAGGATATCTAAAATATGCCTATTTAAGACTTTATTGATGACTCTCTAGCGTTGAATATTTAGTTAGAACTGTTTGTTAGGAAACCGATATATAGATATGGCTATAATATGTTTGCGTACTGACAGCGAATTTTATTCATCATGTAAATAAATAAATGAGAATTAATTTGAACACACATTCATAAAAGGAATTCATTTGGTGCCGCTTGTCAGAACCTAACACCGCACTTCTGACTAATATGTTAAATATAAAAATGTCTCCAAGTGGGAACAGAATTCACATTCGTTGCATACAAACATATATTCTGATAAATATCACAATATATGTTGTTTTTACGCTATGATTGGCCTCAGTATGTATAATATATATGAAGAGTATAGAAAGAAATATGTACCCTAAAACATACTCTACATTCAGCTCCTCAACGACCTTGAAGAATATTATTAATAATACAAAAACCAAACTAAATAATTACATTCCTCAAGAACCAAAAGTTAATATGCATATATATGTATATGAGAATATGTTGATTTGTCCGTCCTTCCTGCTTAACGAGCGAGGTGACAAGCGAGGCATAACGATAAGTTCTTTGCCCCACGGCTTATACTCACGCATTAGCTGAGGTATGGGCAGTGAAGCTTTTAATAGTAAAAGCTAGTTCTGTTTCATATTTCTACAAGCTTTGGTATAGTTTTTTTAATTATCTCCTATATTTCAGCTTTGCTATAATAACGTAGGTCTGGGGGCCTTGGGATCTCAATCTATAGTCTATTATACATCGAGGTACATACATAATATGTAGACACTAGAAAGGCGGAGTGAGGTTACGAAACGTTTCATTATAAACAATGAAATAACAAAAACAAGCCACAATTGCCTCGCATTTTCTTTTCCACCACACGTTGTTCATATGATAATTACTGGAACAGCCTTTACAACTTTCATTTACTTTGACTTTGTCGAATTTGTATAAAGATGATTTGAAAATAATAAAGGTTATAATACGTTATTACCAAAGAAAAGAGAAGATAGGAAATGGCTATTAATAATTCATTCTCATGAGTGGGAATTGAACCTACAACTGTCATGTCACTTTTATTTCCTAATTTATATATATTTAACTTAATAATGCTTCCTTTACTGTAAAATAATGTGCAGCGTTGAGTTCCACCACATAATACTCAATATCTTGACTTCGGGTTCAAAATAGAGAACGGAGGCGTAGACCTAGAGGATCTACTATTAAATAGATGCCTTCTGCTTACCCTAACATTTGCGTAATAACGCATGAAAGTAAAAAAAGACATTATTTTTCTAACTTACCTCAGCATGAGTCCAAGCAGAAAGAGCCTTCGGTGGAGTGTCAGGTGCCACAGCTCCAAGTCTTCCCCTCTTCCTGGCATCCTGTAAAATAGGCACCTTGGAGCTTTTGTCACCCGACGATAGTATCACTTCACGTTCTATCTGTAACAGATTGGTTAGTTATTATAATTACTATTAATAGTCATCATTGTCATATTATGCATATTTAATATGATAATTGAATGAGAATCGAACCCACAACCACCATAACAGCCTCGGTCACCAAAAAAAGTGAAATATCAATAATAATAATCGTTTAAATTATATACATTTTACATTTAGTACTTTATTCTTATACGTATTTTAAAAGCCAAAACTTCCAAACATAACAATAATTTAGTCGTCACTTTCTTCATATGTTGCATTACAATTGTCGTCAAGTCATCATTCATATAAACGAATTGCGTAATATATTTTTATGGAGATCCAATAAAGTACTTTCACTATTTTCTCTTAATCTTTTATCTGTTATATGATAATAATCTATACATATAAAACTCTTCTGTTATTCTGTGATTGATAGACAATGCATAAACGAAACTATTGGACGTAGAAAGCTTATAATCATAGCGAAAAAATGAAAAAAATAATTTCTCTGGAGTGTGAATCGAACCCACATCCTGCCGCGTTTATAGTCGCAAGCTTTTGCTCCTGCCTGACTTCCCTCAATGTGACAATACAAAGAAAAATATTTATTTTTGCTTTTAAACATCGATATGTAGGTATAATAGCTATACTTTTACGTTAAGTGAAATGTTAGTTATTAGTTATAGTACATAATTATGATAAATAAATAGTGAAATCGATAAACACTTTACAATAATAATAAAATTGAAAACTTAAACGTTATATAGAATGGTAATAATGTTGTATATAATAATTTTATAGGTACATATGTGGAAAATAATATAAAATCATAGATTTATATAATTTCTTAAATTTAAATATATAAATTGTTTATATATTTTTTAAAAATTCTTACTAGAAAGGAGGATTGATTTAAAAGAAATATATACATATAATTAAATATAAATAAGTCAATTTATTCTCACGATACACTGTCCTCTATTAAATATAAAGAATCCATATAAAAAGTAAGAAAATGCAATAAACTAAAGGTATTTCCATCGGTTCTAAATATAACAGTGTCATTGAACCATCGCCGCTCGTCAGCCTCCACATGACATGGGGGTAATTTGCTACTATAGTTTAAACTGTTATTATATATTTTTTACTTTCACGCTGTATCCCACACATAACAGGCTAGGCAGAAGGAACCTGTGTAGGCAGAGGGAATCTGTCTTGTGGAAGTCAAGTTGTGGAAACAAGAAAATGGGGAGACGAACCAATAAAAGGCTGTGCCACTATGCCATGATATCCTTAAAAATATATTTTATTATAATGTTTTGCCTAAATACTATAGAACTAGCAGTCCAAACGCGGCTTCGCCCGCTTAAATTAATAGTTGTTGTTACAGCTAAATTATACGCAATCTTCACACAAATTGAAGCCCATAAAGTTTAATATAAATCAGTTCAGTAGTTATTGCTTGAAACTAGAACAAACATCCATCTTCACAAGCTTTCACATTTATAATATTAGTAGAATATAAAACTTACGGGAAACTTAGCAGAGTGTGTATGGAGTGTGGCGGGCGTGGAGGGCGCCGGAGCACCGGGCAGGGCCGCTTCGGGCGCCGGCGGCATCCTGTACGGTGGAACTGTTTCACTCGGGCCTAGAAAGAAGAAATATTTTAATTGCTTAAAAATACAGCTCTTTGTTGTATCCCATATAGAAGGGAAGGTAAAGGGAACCTAGTTTTAAGACAATCTGTTTTTCATGTATCGCGATATTTTCGAAAGATTGTATGTTGGGTGGCGAGCGAGAATAAAATTTGCATAACCCTTCTTTCTGCTTTGCCGCAGTCAGGTAATAAATAGATATCAGTAAAATTCTACCACTCATTACAATTGAAAGAATAGATACGTGGTACAATTTATATAACTGTGTGTGGAGAAACGATCATGGCTTACAATGTATGAGTATTGTTTCTTTAGAACTCTATATTGCTTATAGTAAACAATTATGTATGTATGCAGGTTTATTTTTAAATGTTTATTAGATACAATGTTTGTTACAAACATACATACATATATTAGTAGGTACTAGTTTTTACAAGCGAATTCACCTGCGTAGTCAAAAGGAAATAACTAAATACTGAACTATATATATAATAGAGTATGTATATTGCGTTTCTAGATAAATCGATTATCTAAACACAAAAAGATTTTTTATAGAAAAGATTTTTAGGTATTTTCTGAGCTGTTGTGTAGACAGAGGGAATCTGGGAACCTAGTGTTAAGACACCGTTTTCCATTAAAATACTTCCGTTCCCCACTTAAGAATAAAATAATTATAAAAAAAATTATATTCTTGAAATTTTTATTAAGTAATGTTTATATTTGTGTCTAATTATTAACTTACACTACACTTTTATTTATCTCACACAAGACATGAAGTATAGAAAATTGAAAGTGAATGTAAAACTATTAAGTGGTCTTAGACTTTCCGATTTCCATAAAAATAAATCCAGTTGAACTGGTAGGTACCTAATGTTTTCACATTTTTCACTTTTTCCAGAACAAGATGAAAATATGAGAACTGACCAGTTTATTATTGTGAAAGGTAACTTGACTAATGGCCAGCCATTGAAGAAAATATCAGACATCTTTATTATGGATTTAAAGCCTTTAACTTACAAATATTTTCATTAGTATATATAGTGAATTTTAACTAGATATTACGATTGTATTTTTAGTTTTTTTTTTTTTAGTTTCACGCTGTCTGTATCCAGCATACAGCAGAGTAGGCAGGGCTAACTTAAGACAGAGACATTACGTGTAAATTGGTGGAACTTAATATCGTTCTTTGTTTTCTTATAAATCGTTATTTAAAAACATTTAAACTACATTTATGTTAAGGTAAACTGAGGGGTATATTTTTCTTTCAACAGAACCAAGTGTCAGGACACTCTGTTCATTTCTCTCTGTCTAATTTCAATACATTACATGTGAAGTGGTAAAATTTATACCTAGGACTCGTGACCCATGTGCTGGTTCCCTTCTACGAATATAAGTATTAAATATTAGAAAAGGATAACATACTATTATGTAAATAATATATAAACAATTGTATTGTACGTACGTTTAAAAATTATATATTAACTTGACTTGGATTAGCTACGATTTCTAATCTCGAAGTAATCTCGTTCAGACAGTTAGCATCTACGTAGTTAAGTATTGCAAGGCTAGAACTAGTGCAGTAAATTATAGTAATTTCCTTGAAATAAACATTTATTTGAACATCTTGCGGATGTTTAACTGAATAACTGATTACTGTTTTTACACGAAAGATATATGAGAAAAATTATTTATGAGGGCATTTATCATTTAAAGTTATAGATTTAAATCTTTTATCTGTCGCATCGTAATCGATTTAAATGCAGTTTTCACTATTATATTATGGTATTTAATAGACATTGCTGAAACTTTAATTTTCAATGTAGAGGTGTTATTAAAGTATTAATTAAAAATGAATACTTATTTATTATTCAGATTTTGATATAAAATAAATAAGAAAGAATATTACGAGATAAAGTTTGTCAAACATCAAAACTATCATAGTTACCGGACCAATTACAGACGAAACCGTAGACATAGCTAGCTATGAATAATACCTTGCAACTTAATTTATTTCACATTTTATAGCACGGCGAAGACAGTTTTAATGGTTTAGTAATTTCCTCGAAAGTATGGACGGAGTGTTGACATCCGTTAGTTTTGAGAAATCACATCCTTTAAATATCAGCAATATCATGATATATAAGTCGATGTTAAGTAAAGTGAAAGAAACATTTATAGAAAGCTTTACGCTGTTTCCCGCTAACAACAGAGGGAATTAGGGAACTTATTGTTATGACACTTCGTTTCCATTAAAACACTTCCGTTTCCTACCGAATTCTGAAGGCACTGCGAGTTGAGTGGTGAAACTCAACGCCGCGCCGCCTCATTACCAGAGCGAGGAAATAAAAATCTTCCGGAACGTGTTAACATGTAGCCTATATCTCACATTACATGATTAGTCCTTCTAAAACAAAAATATATTTCCAATTCGAATCAGTTTCTGAGATAGGCACGCTTAACCAAACAAACAATTAGTATTGTATGTAGTAGAGTCCCCTACACGAGCTCGGTTGAACTCCACTTTATTAGACAACAAACTGTCTAACGGTGTCACAATCTTCTCACCGATCACCATCTCTAAAGGAAGTGCATTTAGCCACTCGCCTTTTATGATTGGAAGCGGTAACATACGAAATAAGGTTAAGCAATTTAAATGCAAGTCTATAAATGGATGATTGATTATATATGAAGTTAGCAAGAAATTAATGTATACCTGTAAATTATATGTATATGTATGTATGTATATGTCCAAGTTCAAGTATTTATTTTTTTCCATCGTGGTTTTGATCGATGGTGATTAATATTGTTATTATTTTCAAGTTCATGCTGTATTCAGCATGTTGCAGGATAGGCAGAGGGTGCCTAGTGTTAAGACTCTACGCTCTCCTTTCCCCCGAATTTTGGAGGTATTGCGTGTTGAGTGGCAGAACTCAACGTCACACTTTAACTCGAGAACATAGATAAGACAATGAAAATATTAAATTATAATTCTCGATTGGGAATCGAACCCACAAATACAAGACTTCACCACGCTGGCCTCACGCAAGGGATGCAAGAAGATAAACATGAACATAATTTGTATGTATGTTACGTAACGGCCTATCTGTCAGATACCTAGAAAACATGAAACGCATCCTATCTGAATATAGAGATTATGTTTTAAATATAAAGTACTCTAGCATGTAAGGATTGCACCAGTCTTGGGAATAGAACAAGTGGTTACACCCGTTTGGAGTGTTGGTGCAATTGAAAAGTCTTTAACTAGAAATGCATATTATATATATATGTAATAATCTATGTATCTCTGCTGGTTTACTTAAAAAATATTATTTAAATCTGAAATTTTATAGCCTATATATACCAGGACAGGCAGTTCAACAAGACCTACTTTTCAACTTTAGAATAGAATAGCGTAGGATATTCCTTATTGCACACAAAATATACATTAGCTGTATCCCGCATATAACAGGGTAGACAGAGCGAACCTGGGAACCTAGTGTTAAGACAACGTTTCCATTAAGATCGTTTTGCCGAATTAAGGAGGCATTGCGGGTTGAGTGGTGAAACTCTACTTTTTACCTCGTTACTAGAGCGTGGAAATATAATATAAAATATTTCATTTCCTCGAGGGGGAATCGAATCCACAACCAGTCACGTTTATAGTCGCACAAGTATAGAAGGATGCTTATACCCAAAACATAGATATAATAGTAACAAAAGTTTAATTAAGCGATACGTAGCGATGTACGTTTTGGCAAGTCAGCTGAGGGACCGGTCCGCAACGGCACTATTTGTATTGACCACTCGACTCTAACTAAAGTTTAGTTGCAGCCGTGACTTCTTTTGTATGAATATATGTTTTTATGATGTTTGTTAAAATATAAAATTATTATCCTATGACATTTTTATATGCGAAATAGTAAACAAAATTGTGTAAATATTAAAAATAACAACATAATATGCACCGACTCTATTCAGATATCATCTCATTATTATATAACATATAATATAGATTAAATATGATAATTTATGCAACATACTCGTAACAGATCGGCCAAGTAAATCATTTGTAGATAAGTGTTAAACGGAAGTTCTTATATGTTGTGTAATAGTTTATTGTTACGATATGTGAAGTGGTTACTATGTAGAGCCGGTAGTAGGTTCGTTTAGGACTGACATTATTGAATTCCATACAGTATATTGATTTAAAATTGGATATAATTAAGTGACTAATTGGATACTTTGATTTTCATATTGATTTAGAGTTGTAAAGACTAGAACTGTCATGTAAATATTTTATACTTAACTAACCAACTATCTCAAATATAAAAAAAATGCGAATTAATGAAACATTCGATTATTTTGTACTGTAATTTTAGTAAGAGCATCATGTAATTGTAACGAACCGTTATGACACTGTAAATATAAGTTAAAAAAGCTCGCACTCATTCATGTGTCGCGCGTTGAAGTCTTTTGTTCGACTCATTTGTTATGTTACTTAAGTAGAGTATTTAATATTTATAGTTCGCTTACGATATTTTAAATAAATATTCAGTATTATATTTATATTTTAATATGTTACATTAAAAAACAATTAAATAAAACAATAAATTTTCGTGCTACTAAAGATTTTAAGAATCTTTATTCTTCGGTCTACTTAATACTACTCTCTAAATTTCTTTGTCTATAAGCTCGATATAAAAGCCACTTAATTTTAGCTATCGGCGTTACAAAACAATTCCAATACACACTCGGGCCGACCCACGACAGGTACACGTTCAAAAGCTGCGAAAGTATTTCCGTTGCATGAAGCTAGTAATTAGCAACATCCATTCAAAATGGAACCATAACAGAATGATATAACATCAATTTTTCTTTATCATCCTCAGACATGTCAGTCTGTCCCTTCTATTACATAAAAAGGAAATCTAAGCCTTACGTAATTTCGTAATAAAGTTCAATTTCTATTGTGTTTCTTATTTAGACTTCAAAAAAGGCTTGCTGATTAAATATGAACTCTACGTCGAAGTTTTAAAGTTAATAATAGTTTGATAATTATAATAGCTTACGGCACCCGTTGACCGACAGATGCGTCGGGCTTTTTTTGTTAGTCATTTCAAAGGCATCTGTTTTGAAGCTATAGCATTAATATGATATGAGGATAGTGTAAGAGTAATGAAAGGAAAGCTTCGATTGATATTTTTTGAAATTGATAATTTCTCCAAATAAAAAAACCCGTTGCAAAAATTATAAATATATCCTAAGACCATTTTTAGAAGAGCGAATGAGCTGAACTGAACTGGGTGAGCCCAGTATACTAAAATACATTTGTTCAAAGAATTCCAACACCAAAACGCATCTTGAATAATAAAAAAATATAATTTTCGACTAAAAGTTGCATTTTGAACATAAACTTCTGTTCTTCATTACTCTACTGTGTAAAGAATGCGTTGAGTGTCCACGCTTTACCGGGAGGCGACAAGTCATCGTGACGGACGTGATTTCACTCACAATATTCTATTTACTCGGCGAGACAGACGACAGGCGTATTATATTATATGTATATAAAATAGTACGTGTGACGGTCACGTTTCAGTGAATTTAGTTTTGCATATTTCTCCTAGAATAATATGTAAATGTAATAGATGACGGCTATTAGACTTAGAATTTTTAATATCCTTAGTAATTTGTGAAACTAATGCTACAAATATACAAAATAAAATTTGGCGTCAAATAAACTAATAAAAAAATCAGCTTCACCTAACCTAACCTAAATGTTAAGACACTCCGTACCTCACTTTCCACCGAATTCTGGAGGCATTGCGTGTTGAGTGGCAGAACTCAACGGCGCCCTTTGCCTCGATACTAGAGCATAGAAATGAAAGAATAAATTTAAATAAATATTTAAATTTCGTTGAATGGGGATCGAACCCACTACAAGTCGCGTTTACAGTTACACTTTGTGACCCCGTGACACGACTGGCTTGCAATATATCCATTTAAATAAACTAAATAATAAGCGTATACATAAATCGTCTACGGCCAGCCTAATTGCCTATTTAAAAATATTATACTTCTTTATGACATTTAACCAGTCACGATTAAGCTTTTTAGATTCAAATTTTCAACTTAGTGGGTGATATATGAGACGACTTGAAAGAAAATAAATAAATTTTAAAGTAATCTCAAACTCATTTTTCATAAGTAACGAGTTTGACTTATATTCATAAAACGCCTAAAAACTGACAATAAAGCGCTAATGGCAAAATTTATGAAAGAGCTAAAAGTCAAATTTTTCAAGTTCTGTTTTTGAATTCTCCAATATAGTATTTTCTTGAAAAATAACTAATTGTAGTCACAAGTTGCAATTACATTTATAAAATTCAGCAGTTAGATTTTATTTAATTTAGATACGTAATTTATCTTAAAAGAAATACTACGCGACTTTTTAGGAAATACCTCAAAAGATTATTAAGATGCTAAGCTGACAACAATGTTGCCATCTATCTTCTATATGGATTGATTTTGATAAAAAAAATACTAAACCATATAGGTACTTATGTTGGTTGCAACACTTACAACCGAATCAAATATATTAAAAAAGCTGTAGAATCATTCATCCATTTAAGAAAAGCTCGACACCCATATATTATACTTTATTGTGAAATATGATCGTAAAATTTTACTTTAGTGCAAAATCTTATAATTTATGCCATTCAAATCTATGCAATTCTACACATTTCTTTAACTTTTATCATAAAATTCATATTTTTCAAATAAACAACACAAACTGCTGATGTTTTATTGAGAATAGTATATAGTGAAAGTTAGCAAGAATTTTATATTTATAAGAAATACTGTGTACTACATACATACGTATCTGAAAATATATTTTTTTTAGTTTCACCTGGACTGTACCTGAAGAAATGTCAACATATAATAAATCAGTAAACTAGCAACAATTTGATAAATTTATATAATCGAAAATGATATATTCTTTCTATAAGCACGACGGTTGTGGGTTCGATTTTCACTTAGAGCAATGAATTATTTCTGTTTCATCGTTCTGGTAACAAGAGAAGGCGTGGCATGATGTCTTGGATATTGAGTGGAGATTGGGAAACAGAGTGTCTTAACTATCATCTGCCTTATTCCAAAACTAATATAATCAAAATATATACTGTTAGGCGTTTCCTAAACTATTTAATATTTGAACTAATCCAAATTTACTACAAAAACCTTTGCTCTTAAACTGTCGACAATATTTTTGAATTATCTAAGATAAGAATATATTATTGAGATAATACCAACATTTTAAGCTTTGTAAGAAGCTTAAAGAGCTATAAAACGAATTGTAAGGATATATATGTTCGCTTAAAATTTGAACCATAATAATAAAGTCGTAAACGTAACAAGCGGCTTTTATTTAATATTTATATGTAGTTTATTGGTAAGCAATTTTGTAAGCGCCCTTTCTGAAATAATTCAAAGTTTCTTTGGAGTAAAATATATACATTTTTTGTTTAAAGAATACATTCTCCACTTTTACGCCGAGTTCTTTGAGTGGGGATCTCAAGTATCTTAGAAGGAACGGAGTGTCTTAATACAGGTTCTCAGGTTCCCTCTGCCTATTTCACTATCCCTCTATCTATCAACCTTGCTATGTGCGTGTTACAGCGAGGACTATAAGTCGCACGCATATGCGCCTACACCACAAGGGCCTATAACAATAGCTGTAAAGTTAAATTTAAATAAATACATAAAAAATATTTTTTTCTATGCTTCTACTAAAAGTAACGGAATTTGGAGTGTTGAGAGAAAATCCTTTCATGTCACGACACACGCTAATGGTCAATGGATTTGACATTTCTTAGAGTTTACTCAATTTTTAAAAATAGCATTTACTTCTTTAGAATAAAGCTATTTTTTGAATAAAAATTTGGACAGATTTTAAAGAGACAGGTGTATAAAAACTTATAAAATAAGATAAGTAGTTTAAAACCGTTGAAAGGACATAAATATTTAAGTTTCACTATTTATAATAATGTATGTATGATGAATTTACATATAAAATAATGACTCATTCTTATTCATACCCATACATATATTACATAACTTTATGTAAAATAATAAAAAAATAAATGAAACTTCTATCACAATGTTACCTCTTACCTGCAAGCGAGTATTATTTTAGGTTATTTTATCACTTGTGATACAGCATATTAGCCTACTACTATAATGTATCAGACAATCTGATTAAACACAAAAATAGAAATAATCTATCGAAATCGTTACTCAATACATCAACAGAAAACACACAAAAGTCTCAATTTAACACAAAAAGACACATTTATACACAAAAAACACACACAAACTTTAAAAAATATAATAAACGTTAAAGACATTCACCTCTGTCAGACGCGAAGTGCGCACTGCTCGGGCGGTTAGAACTCGTTCCGTAGAAAAAACCACCAGCATTCAACGTACTGACCCTACGCCTGTTTACCTCGCTTTCTTGCAACTTCTCAGGTACTAATTGGGTATCTTGATTAGTTATAGGCTTCCCGTATATGGAACCTTTTTGGGTACTCCCTATAACCCTGGGTTCAGGTTGATTGGCGAAGGCATTGACTTTTAAAATTTCATTTGCCTGTATAAGTAATTTTCTCTGAATCACTTCTATTTCTTCTTTAGACGCTTTGGAGTTTAGTGATAGCTGAGCTATTAGGTCGTTTACGTTGAAATTCATTTTGGTTTCTGGGATTTCGTTGTTGTTTTCCTTATCCAATTTCATATCTTCAGGTGGCGTGATGACGATGGCTGGTAATTTTATCTCTTTAGCTTTACCCCGCTTCAGTTTTCTTACAGTTCTGGCCATTACATTGTTACAAAAGAAAAAAAGACACTACCATTTTAATTTTATTTGTTTAGAGAACTAGATTGAACATTTTATTATGATTAAAATCCATCTGCAGTTTCCGTTTTATTGAGACTTTAAAATTTTACATTTTATTTATAAATTTTATTGCGTTTTTTAGTAGTGTTGTAGAATTTTAATTAAGATTAATTGTATTATTCTAAGAAAAGACTAGAGTTGATCATTTGAGATACAGGTACGAAAGAAACTATTTAAATTCTTTTACAAAAAGTAAATCAGTTTTAAAAAGGTTAAGTGGTTTCAAATCATTGTAACTAGCTACGAACACGCACTTTTTAGTGATCCGTTTTAATATGGTCATTGATATTTATGTAAATAAAATTAAACTATATTCATCCTTTGCTTTAATATGACGAAATATTACACAAAAATAAAATGACACTCGTGGATGCAGACGCCCACGCCCAATAAATAAACGGAAAGTGGAGAAAAGAGTGATATAAGGATCTCCGTTCCGACATGTATTTCAACGTTTATCAGGAAGTAATCAACAGTACATTGTTTTTGTTTAAGCGAATAAAAAAGTATGTTTTTATGTTTGATATACATGACGCCGGCTTATCATAATTATGAAGTCGGTCTCATGTTTTCGATATCTCAAATTTTAATTTGAAACATCATCATCATATTAATATTATAAATGTCAATGTAAGTTTTTTCTTACTTTTTCACGCCAAAAATACTGAACCGATTATAATGAAACTTAGTATATATTCTTAGAGGTATTAAAAAGGACAGAACATACTTTTTATGAAGAAAAAAAATACAACATACAAAAAAAGTTTAAGCGAAAAGCGCGTTAGAGACTATTTTAGGAATTATTTTAAGTAGGATATTTTCAGCTAGGAATTATTTTAAGTAGAATATTTTAGGCTGTATTTTCTTTTTCTAAAGGGCGGAAATCGTATTATAACCCGTATAGTACATATGAAACGATAATAATTAAATACAAAGTAAGCGCGCCTTGGGATTTTATTTCTAATCTGTAGAGACTATTATCACAGATTATGAAATTAGCACACATGTTGAAATATTGTCGTATAAATAAATCAACCATAATTGGTCTAACAATATGCATTGTAAATGTATTTCTATTGTTCTATATGAGAATTGAAATTGATAAAAGAAGGCACTACAAGGATTATTTATTTCACGCTGTATCCCGCATATAGCAGGGTATAGAGAATATGAAAAAATTGTGTTAAGACACTCTATTCCCATTGAGAAACTTCCGTTTCCCACTTTCCACTGAATTCTGGAAACATTGCGTGTTGAGTGGCAGAACTCAACAACACGCTTCACCTCGTTACCAGTTTAATATTTATTGAAATTTATACGATTAGTAGTTGATAGTGTCCGGTTTTGCTATACACGATGGTTGAAAATTCGATTTATTTGGAGTAATGTTTATACCGACGTTGGATTCCTAACATATAAAAAATCAAATAATAAAATTTTAAAATATTAAGAATCTTCCTATTTATTCCACATAATAGAGAACAAAGAGATAATATATAATGATGAGAGATAACTATGAGTTTTTAACATCACATAAATCACTACAGGCAGAGGGAAACTAGCGTTAGAACACTCCGTTCCTCCGTACCGCCGAATTTTTGAGACTGCATTTCGAAAACGAAGCACGGCGATGAGTTTTGCCATCAAGCACATATTTGATATAGACAGAATGTGGAGAATAGAGTGTCTTTATTACACTAGATTTTCATGTCTACTTGGCAAAAATGCCTCAATTGAGAAAAATAAGAAGATCGTAAATTTCTATGAAATTCTAGTCATAAAAGCGCAAATGGTCTAAAGTTAATCTACTAAGAGTATAATGTTCATGCATACTAATAGTAAGAGTATAAGATTACAGAGACAAATTAAACCGTTTATCTTTTACATCTCATTTAGAGATAACTTTTGAATTATACATGTTAAATTAATGAATTCATTAAATTCATTTTAATATTTTTAATTACTGATTTCATTAAATTTATTTTAATATGTATTTCTGTGGCAAAAGGTAAATGTTAATGTAAGGTAACATGACGCGACGGTTGTGGGTTCGATTTCCTCTTAGATTTTCAATTCCACGTTCGGTCAACCCCCAATGTCTCAAAAATTAGACGCTGTATAGTGTCTAAGCACTAGGTTATATTTACCTACATGTGCGATAACGCATGAAGTTAATATGTGTGAAGCTTTTAAGCTTTCTCGTTGAAAATAATGAATAATTTTCGATATATTTTTAAGTGGTTCTTCTTAATCTTATAATCTTATATCAATTTGCAAATACTATAATATTTAATAATTTCCAATGCTACTTTATGTAGAGTTTATGACTCTACAAATATGGTAGAGCTTTAAAGCTAAAACTTGGGGATTGGAATGTAGGGTACTAGGGCCTACTGCTACAGAGTAGAATAACCCATTTAATATATTTTTTAAGTAATTGTTAAAACTAGACAACATTACCTGCAAATGAGTCATGAATCAATCTATAAATTTGTAGGTAACTATGCAATAAATTCTTGATATTTTGATTTCTCTTACATATCGAACTAAGTTTCTCTATTCAAGTCCTTGGAATTAAATGTGTTTTATTATTTGATAATACAAAAATTAATATAAAACTAAAATATTGAAAACTTTTTTCATCTATACACAAATACATAGAATTGAAGTGTATGTCTGTGATTTCAAAATAACCATGTTTTCCGTGACACTCCATTCCAATTAAGCCAATTCGGTTTCAAACTCTCCACCTTTCCACTAGACCGAGGAAATAAAATTATAAAAAAATCCATTTATTCGGTTCTGTCTTCGAAACAACCTCACGCTTACAGTCACACGGCCTACCCTCAACAAATTGAAAGTGAAACTACAATTTTCAAATCAAAATAATCTTTACTATATAAAATTAAATAATTTCATAAATAGCAACAACAGTGTTAAGATATTTCAAATTACAAGATTATGGCAAAAGTATTTTAATTTCACTTAATTCATTGAAATACCATAAAGTGAAGAAATTGCGGCAACAAGCTAAACAAATTGAACGAGTTACTTACGAGTTTCATAAGTGTTAATAATTTTCTCTACCGTTTAATTTAATTATACTCTCATTTGTAGATATGTTGTTAATGAGGCTGTTTTGGTGGTGCACGGTCGCTGTGGGTTCGATTCTCACTCAAGGGAATGAACTATTTAATATTTACATTTCATTGCTCTGGTGATAAGAAAAAGAGCCACGTAGAGTTCTGCAACGCCATCAGAATTCGGCAAAAAATGGGGAACGGAAGTGTCTGAATTCTTTCTGGTTCCCTCTGTCTTCCTTGCTACGTGTGGGATACAGCACGAAGCTATAAAAATTGGATGTTATATTTACACATAGCTATATCTACTAAGCGTGCTCTTACAAAACCCCTTCTTCTTTAGCTTCACGCTGTATCCCGCATAAACCAAAGTAGGCAAAAGGAACCTAGTATTCAAACACTCCGATAACCATGTACTGCTCAATTTCAAGACATTACGTATTAACGGAATTCAACACCACACGTTTTATAGTTACAAGATTAAGAGAATTCAAATAGTTCATTTTCTCCGAATCAAAATTGAACTCACAACCATCATATCATCACCAATACACCTCATCTAACTACAATAGCGTTAATCACCAGTAATATTTTACAGAATACGGTACATTCCCCATTGTTTCGCTGTCTAATTAAATCCCTACTTATCTATTCAGAACATTTTGTTTTTAGCCAGTCGTCTGTAGATCCGTTTCTTATACGAGCGCGTATATTTGGGGTCATTGCTTTAGCTTTCGACACCTATTATACAATAGAGGTGAAATCAATTAGTATAAGATTTTTGTTTATTTTGTAAGAATTTAGTTTATTGCTGTGTTTTTTATTCTTTTTTAACTTGTAATTAATTCATACTTATCTATATGTAATGTGCAATAAAGTTATATAAATTGAGAAGGTAGTTTCTCACTTAGGATAGGCAGTGGTCACCTAGTGTGAAGACACTCCGTAGCCTACTTCAGACCTATTTTCGAGACATTGCATTTTAGTTTATCAGAGCGCTAGCGCTAAAACACCCCATTTTCCACGCAATTTTAGATTGTTATATTGTTTCGTGTCGAGAAAATCAATATAATTAACTCCCCAACGTGGAAATCGATACCAGAACCTTCAAATTTACAGACAGCCATTGTGCCGCTGCGCTACTACAGCTTCAACGGTCCAGATATTTCCCAATAAATTACAGTAATTGCAGTAAAATGCAAGTTAAAATTCCCAAAAATCAAAATCGAGAAAAATACCCACAATTCACACAGTAAGGAATAATAAAAATTGTTTGTACGTTAACCAAATTATACAAGCAATCTTATTAGGATTCAGCACGCGAACCAAACGTTACAGATTTAACGGGCGCTCTCAAATGTAAATTTGTTTGTATCGGGTTGAAAAGCACAGTAATATATATATAATTATTGCAATTGGAACTGGTCAGAGACATGTATGTATGGACGTAGTGATAATAAGATAGGAGATTCATATCAATAGATTGTTGTTTCTTTAGATCGATCTCTGATCGGTTGCCAATAACCAAACCTACAGTCAATTTTTGTTTAATTTGTAGCTTCGCGCTGTATCCCATAACTTAGCAGGGTAGGCAGAAGGAACCTGTATATTGTGTAGTGTTAAGTCACTCTATATTCATTTAATCACTCCCATTCTTCACTTTGCGCCGAATTCAATAGCCGCCACGACTGGCCATCATTCGGCCCGAGATTATTTTAGAATTTATCAAAATATTGGTAAAAACTCTAAAAACTAACAAAATTATACATTAAATTATATATATGTTTCATCTGTTAAAATTAATTATGTACATATAAATACTTTCGCCATCATCTTTCTACCTAATAAGGCCCAAAATTTTACACAAATATAAAGAGTTTCTCTCAGTTATACAAGACGTAATGGTTCGTATGAATTTCTAAATTTTATTATAATAATATTAGCTCACTACTTTTATGTAAATGGAATAATTTCTTCATTAAATGTATAATTATAATTAAATTTATATAACCGTATTAAATATTAATGACGTTTTGTCACAGTTGATACGTACTGTAAATTAGACTAATTATATTGCCAACATTCTTGATTGTAGGCTTAAATACTATTTTCAATTAACAATAAAATTGTAATAAAAAATTAAAGTTAAAGTTTAAGGCAAATCGTGGTTCAGAAGCAAAAGCGTGCTACTATAAACGTGATAACTTGTGGGATCGATTCCCACTCGAGGTGATGAAATATTTAATATTTTAATTTCATCGCCCCGGTAACGAGACAAAAGCGCGTCGTTAAGTTCCACTACTAATATGCAACGCCTCCAAAATTCGGCGGGAAATGGAATAGGTATTTACAACCATTAATCTTACAGTTAGACGTTATCCAATTGTGATCGTGGAGCCGCCAGGACATCGAGCCTCGCACAAAACTTAGCAGTTTTTTTTCCAATTTATTAAAAATCGAATCTAAGTCTTCAATCAAAATTTCCAATTCTTATTTGTAGAAAGAGCATGATAAAATCAGTCCAATATTAAATTAGATTCAAGTAAAAATAAGATTTTTCAGTATAATATCCATACTCATATGAAATAATGTATCGCACTCAAGAGATTTATCGAGAGAACTTCCTGCAGCTGTAGAATATAATACATAATTTCTTGTAATTAATATTAATGATTTATGGAAGATACTTTCGTTGCTTTTTTAGCTTAAGGCTTTGCAGCAGGAGCTTACCACCATGCTTTGTCTACCTGGAGGAGAATACGAAAATAATTCCCCCGAGTGGGAATCGAACCTACGACGGTTACATCCGGCCACGGCCTCAATATTAAATATTTACTATTTAAATTTGAACGTATTACCATGGCGTGTGCACACGCTATCATCACTGCGATGACATGGATTATGTAAGTATTATAAAATAATCATTTTGTAATATTTAAGTGTTCAGTTCAGTAGTAATAGCTTAATGGTTTTAGTTATTTAGTAATAAATTTTTCAGTATTAGTAATAAGATGGTTTTATGTTTTTTTGTAATGAATTTGAGTAATTATTTTTTGCTGACAAAGGCGCGGCGTTGAGTTCCGCCATTCCAGAAACGTCTTGTCTTGAATAACGCGGAAAGCGGAGAAGGAAGAGTCCTCATTAAGTTCTCTGCCATTCTATGCGGTAAAATGCATGAAGTGGTTATCAAATAATCTATTAGTTTGAATAGTTTATTTATTTTATTTGTTATAGTTAGTTATTCTTATTAAAATTAAATATGTTTGCAATGCCGTTAACGTTAATTGGATTATAATTGCTTCTAAAACAAAAAATCTTTACCAAATATACCTTGACCTGGCTTCCTTAAGCTAATACTAAATTTTAAATGCCTCTAAAACGGAAACTCAACAGATGTAGGCAATACAAATATTCTAAATGTTGAACAATACACCGTTCTAACTGCACATTGTGAACACATGTGTGTGTCTTAGAGTTAATATTTTTATATTGACTTTAGTTCATTTAAAGTTTTACACGAGATTTATAATTTATTTTTTAATTAATATATTTTAGGATATTTCGTGTTTTAAGATGAAGTTTTTTAACTTTATGTAAAATATTTATTTTTTAATGATTTATTTTAATATTAATTTAGGTATCGTTATTCAATTTTGAAAAAATAAATAAATTTGAAACACAAACACTTCAACAATAATCACTTTTAGTTCACATTTTTTTTAACTTTGCACCAAAAAATAAAACCAATATTTCTCACATTAACATATACATATATATATATATTATATTATTCAAAAGAAACAGTAGAGCACATGGAGGCTCAAGCGCACAAATTAAACTGAATGATTTACTAAGATTCGTACCGCAAGAGTGACGCAGACCTGGGAAAAAACAGACTTGGCTCGAATAAACAATTGTTTGAAATCTCCCGAAGCCCCAGTTTGGTAGCTTTTTGCTTTATCGTTCGTTGGAAAAGTTAATTATGATGTACGAAATTAATTGGTCTTTTTATTTTGTCATGTAGATGGGTAATGGCTCTGTTTGCGACTGCCATTTTGTAATTTACAGTTGTTAAGACATTTTTTTTTGTTATATATGTAATTATGTATGTATATCTTTTAAATGGTTGAATTTTGTGTACTGGCTGAGTGTTTTTCTTGTTTATCTTTATTATATTTATTTAAAACTATTTTTTTATTGTTATATTTAGTAAGTTTGTACCTTATCAATTTTTTCCTAAACTAACAATTAGCTTATCTGTCTCGGTCACACTTGACCGTGATATTAATAAAAGGAAAAGTGTGAGAATGAAAATGTAATCTTTTTATTTCTATTCCATTCTTTATCTGTATTTTATCATAAAGATTTTATTTTAATAATGTGACGCGAAATTGAAGTTATGAAAAAGGGAAAATATTCATTGTTTTATATGAGAAGTAATAATTATAATTGACTGCTACCTTGACTTAGTTATGTTATATTTATACTTGAAGAAACGCGAATACCGTGGCTCTAGTAACAATTATTCATTCATAGCAGGATAATCCAGCCTCATATTTTTGAAATATTTAAATATCCTAACCAATGTTACATTTGTAGCGAAAAATGAAGAACAGAGTGTCTTGTCACAAACATCTATCTGCCTTCTCTGCAATAATATAAATAAAAATAGAATAAAAGCTATTGTACTGTCTAAACATTTTCTAATTCTATGTATATGGTGCACTACCGTCTGTTACACGTGGTTGGTCTCCATAAGTACTTCGAGCTTCGCTGACCAGGAGTGAGGATAGTGACTCCGTTTTATAATTTTGTATTATATATACCTACATAATAATGCAGTTGCTACGTGGGAACGGATTGATACACTTGGTAAATAAATTTTAGATTTTATGGCACAGGAAATCGATGGCAGAGCCAGAATTAGATCATTTCGCTGAGAATTGAAATTCATGATTGTTTACTTTTAAATATCACCCTTGTTTTTGAGGGTTATGTTTTAGCATAATTAGATTTTTCTATAATAATGGCAAGTAGCACTAATTGAATCAAAAAGAGGCAAGTAAACCAATCAATATTCAAATCAAGGTGTAATGTCCCATACATTATTATTATTGCTGTTTTTTTATGTCTCTCGTATTCTCTTCCTTTTGGAAGACGGTTTTTTAACCTTCATGCTGTATCACGCACATAGGAAATCGAATTCACAACCTGTCACATTTACAATGGCACGCTTGTGCCTCTATGCCACGACTAGCCTCAACAGAATATAATTTCTCGAAAATTTAGAATGAGCGGCGCACGGGGAACGGCGTGTCATAAGTCATAACATAAGATTCCCTCTGCTCGGTAAGCAGACCATTCTTGCCATTCTTTCCTTGTTTCCTTCTTAATCATTATGTTAAGAAGAAACAAACCAATAAATAATTTATTACATATTTAATTCTGTATAAGATTTAAACTAAAAACCATGCGAATAAGATACGTGATGATAGCTATTTTTGAAAAAAAAAGGGCTTCATGTTGTATTTCGCATACAGCTGGGAAGACAGAGGGAACCTTTTCAAGACATTTTGTATAGCAACAGAACTCATTGCCGCAGGTTCACGCTTTATCCCGCATACAGTAGGGTAGGCAGATGGAACCTAGCACTCCGTTCCCCACNTTTTAAATATCACCCTTGTTTTTGAGGGTTATGTTTTAGCATAATTAGATTTTTCTATAATAATAGCAAGTAGCACTAATTGAATCAAAAAGAGGCAAGTAAACCAATCAATATTCAAATCAAGGTGTAATGTCCCATACATTATTATTATTGCTGTTTTTTTTATATGTTCTCTTACTTTTGGAACACGGTTTTTTTAGCTTCACGCTGTTTCCCACACATAGAGAATCGAACTTACAACCTGTCACATTTACAATGGCACGCTTGTGCCTCTATGTCACGACTAGCCTCAACAGAATATAATTTTTCGAAAATTTAGAATGAGCGACGCACGGGGAACGGCGTGTCATAAGTCATATCATAAGATTCCCTCTGCTTGGTAAGCAGACCATTCTTGCCATTCTTTCCTTGTTTCCTTCTTAATCATTATGTTAAGAAGAAACAAAATGATTAATAATTTATTACATATTTAATTCTGTATAAGATTTAAACTAAAAACCATGCGAATAAGATACGTGATGATAACTATTTTTGAAAAAAAAAGAGCTTCATGTTGTATTTCGCATACAGCTGGGAAGACAGAGGGAACCTTTTCAAGACATTTTGTATAGAACCAGAACTCATTGCCGCAGGTTCACGCTTTATCCCGCACACAGTAGGGTAGGCAGATGGAACCTAGCGTTAAGACACTCCGTTCCCCACTTTCTGCCGAATTACTACTCTATTACTCATTGCCGCGCTTTGTCTTTTTACAAGAGCTAGGAAAAGTAATATTATAATCGTCTCTTCGAGTAGGGATCGAACACAGAACCTTCGCATTTACAGTGAAACAGTTAAAAACTGCGCAGTGACGGCCTGTTGTATTTTTTATATTAGTTTATCGTTTGAAAGTGAAAAATCGATAAATCGTTTATTTTATTGATGCCATAATAAAACGTAAGTAAGGTTAAGTGGGTGAACAAAAATATGGTTGCAGTATGGACCATATGTAAAATGTATGTAAATAATTAGTTTGCTCCAAACACTTTATAAGGCTTTGTAAACTCGTTTCATCGTTTCGATTTAATTTAAGGATAAACGTATTAAAAATATATTATTTACATTAAAAGAGTATTTTCAACAAATGTTATATATGTTAAGAAGCCGTCGTGGTGCCGTGGGACGGCGTATAAATGTCAACGCGACTGTTATCGATTCGATTTCCTCTTCAACATTATCATTCATTCATATCATAAATTTTCATCACTCTGATACTCATACCGCGGCATGTAACTCCGCCACTCAACAAACAATGTCTCAAAAATTGGGCGAAAAATGGGGAAAGTTATAACATTTGGTTCCCAGGTTCGAGGGAACCTGGAACTCGAACTTCGAGGGAGCCTACCTTGTTATATGTATATTATTGAATGGCCCAGTTTTGATTGTGTGTAATTTCTTTGTTACCAGAACTGAAGTTCATATTTCTAGTCATAACGAAAATTCACTTTCAAGGGAATCCAAACTTCCAAATTGAGATTGGAAGATTTCACGTACACAAACGTACAAACAAAGCCGGCAAATCAAATAAAAGCTTGTGAATACTGTACGTGTACCTAATTATCAATATTAATGTTATACTCGTAGCTAACTCTTACTTCACTTACGTAACACACTATAATGCGATTATGAAAATGTATTGCAATCTTCAAATATATAAAGTTTTCTTCATATATCGTGATACAATTCTTGTTGATGCGAAATTGTATAGAAATTCCTGTTAGGGTAGCCATAAGCATGCGTTAGTGCACTAATAATATAGGTATTTTATTGCTTCACGATGTATCCCGCATATAGCAGGACAGGCAGAAGAAACCTGGGAACCTAGTGTTAAAACTCCCATTATCTCGTGAAACTTAAAAAATAACAAATACCATACTAATAGCTAAAGTATTGATAGTATTTATTCTACTTAAAGTTATAAAAAACAAATATGTAATATTTTAAATGGAAGGAGCAACATCCATTACAAACAAGTATATGAAAATTATATTGGCAGTATACGTATTTAGTTTCAATGCTTGTTCTTTTGTCAAAAAATCCTACTGAAACGTCGAACATGATAGAGAATAAGGAAACATCTTAGTAATATAAAACTAAAAGCTTATAAAAAACAATTACAAAATATTATAAAAATATAATATTAAAAACGTAGACTAGATGTGTCTTAACTGGGTACCTAAATGAAACCTGTTATGAAAATAACTTGTACTAATCATATTTTATTTTAATATGCTATTTATATTTCAATAGGATCAAAATACAATAACTCTCTACTCTATCTCTTTTTAAGCCACTAAAAACTAAAAATGCCAATAAAAATCTAAGCATTGTTGTCTTGAATTATCAAAATGATGGCCAATCTAGTAAAGAAGTGCGCCACGCGTCACGAAGCGTAACCTGGCGTAACTGTTGTGTAAACTGACCTTTACGCGATTATCACCTCTATTTATGTACATCACTAATTTATAAAGAATAGAATCCCATACATAAATAATTTTATAAAATCTATTTAAAATCAGAATTTATTTCTTGAGGTCCTATTTCTAAGTGTTTGGCTCTAACTTTTATTAAAATGATTATGGAAAGTTGCGGGTCTAATTTGGGGATTGGAGAGTTTTAACACTAAATCTTGTAACCCCTTCTATATTTAGGTAAAATTAGTAATTTTATAGCTTTATGGTAATACATTTATTATGTTAGCAGGCTGTATGCCGTATAAAGTAGGCTATGTAAAGGAACTCACTGAGTGGCGGAATTTAACGTCGCGCTTCGTCTGGTTACAAGAGCGAGACATAAAAATTGTTCTTTGCCCTTAAGAGCAATCGAACCCATAACAGTCGCATTACAGTAAAACGTTATGCTGCTGCGCTACGACGGCTTCGAAGTAGCTCTATCTATTATTTCATATTACAAGAAAAAAAATCATAATAAGATTCATTAGTAAAAGAAGGATTTGTTCAAATGTCTTCTTTTTAAAATCTAGAAGTTGAAGGACTATAATAAAGTGAAGCTATTTCGTATACAAAGTATACTTCTTAATTAGTCGCAGTTTACAGTTTAACTAAAATTAAATCGCTAATTGCCTTTTTTTAGCCAGATTATAAAAGATGTAACCATTAAAATCATTTATCTCAGTGTTACAAAAATGTTTGTAAACATGTGATCTAGAGCGTAAGGCGCGCTAATTATGATTTCGTAGAAGGCTTACATAAGAGAAATAATGTTATATGTAGCGGCGTTGAATTCCGTCACCGTAAATGGAATGGATTTTAATTGCGAAATAAGGAGACCAGTTCTAGCAGAGTGGTACAAGCGTGCGACTGTAAATGCGACAGATTGTGGGTTCGATTCTCACTAGAGAAAATGAAATATTAAATATTTTCAATTCCTCGCTCTAGTAAAGTAAACGTAAAAGTCGGCAAAGTGCAATGTTAAGTTCCACCACTCAATACTTGGAGGTGCTGCCTCCAGCGGAAAGTGGAATATTTTAACCTTGTCTTAATTTCAACTAGATTTTGAACGTTTTTTCGTCAGTAGGCATTGTATAAGAGAAAAAAATTCGACGGTATTATAGTTTAGTAGAATTAAAGGACTGCACACTATATTGTTTATTGGGGATTTGACTCCCATTTTTGAGATCGTTTTTATTTAAATAATTTAAAAATTTCCTATCTAGTAAGAGATAGTCACTTTGGGTGCTCCTACTAAATATTGGACAAAATGGAAGAAAATAGAGGACATAGTATTTTAGGTTTAATATTTACTTTTCTCTGTTTTTGTTTGCTATACGTAAAAAGAGTGTATATTTTTTTCTTTTTCTTATCGACTTTTCTCTTCTTTTTTCTTCTTTAGGAAAAGAAAGNTCACGATGTATCCCGCATATAGCAGGACAGGCAGAAGAAACCTGGGAACCTAGTGTTAAAACTCCCATTATCTCGTGAAACTTAAAAAATAACAAATACCATACTAATAGCTAAAGTATTGATAGTATTTATTCTACTTAAAGTTATAAAAAACAAATATGTAATATTTTAAATGGAAGGAGCAACATCCATTACAAACAAGTATATGAAAATTATATTGGCAGTATACGTATTTAGTTTCAATGCTTGTTCTTTTGTCAAAAAATCCTACTGAAACGTCGAACATGATAGAGAATAAGGAAACATCTTAGTAATATAAAACTAAAAGCTTATAAAAAACAATTACAAAATATTATAAAAATATAATATTAAAAACGTAGACTAGATGTGTCTTAACTGGGTACCTAAATGAAACCTGTTATGAAAATAACTTGTACTAATCATATTTTATTTTAATATGCTATTTATATTTCAATAGGATCAAAATACAATAACTCTCTACTCTATCTCTTTTTAAGCCACTAAAAACTAAAAATGCCAATAAAAATCTAAGCATTGTTGTCTTGAATTATCAAAATGATGGCCACTCTAGTAAAGAAGTGCGCCACGCGTCACGAAGCGTAACCTGGCGTAACTGTTGTGTAAACTGACCTTTACGCGATTATCACCTCTATTTATGTACATCACTAATTTATAAAGAATAGAATCCCATACAGAAATAATTTTATAAAATCTATTTAAAATCAGAATTTATTTCTTGAGGTCCTATTTCTAAGCTCTAACTTTTATTAAAATGATTATGGAAAGTTGCGGGTCTACTTTGGGGATTGGAGAGTTGTAACACTAAATCTTGTAACCTCTTCTAGATTTAGGTAAACTTAGTAATTTTATAGCTTTATTGGTAATACATTTATTATGTTAGCAGGCTGTATCCCGCATAAAGTAGGGCAGACAAAGGGAACTTAGTGAGTGGCGGAACTTACCCTTGCCCTCCGTCTGGTCCCCCAAAATTCATAATATGATTCTTTAGTAAAAGAAGGATTTGTTCAAATGTTTTCTTTTTAAAATCTAGATGTTGAACGACAATAATAAAGAGAAGCTATTTCGTATACAAAGTATACTTCTTAATAGGTCGCACTTTACAGCTTAACTAAAATTAAATCGCTAATTGCCTTTTTTTAGCCAGAATATAAAAGATGTAACCATTAAAAGCATTTATCTCAGTGTTACAAAAATGTTTGTAAACATGTGATCTAGAGCGTAAGGCGCGCTAATTATGATTTCGTAGAAGGCTTACATAAGAGAAATAATGTTATATGTAGCGCCGTTGAATTCCGTCCCCGTAAATGGAAGGGTTTTTAATTGCGAAATAAGGAGACCAGTTGTAGCAGAGTGGTACAAGCGTGCGACTGTGAACGCGACAGATTGTGAGTTCGATTCTCACTAGAGGAAATGAAAGATTAAATAATTTCAATTCCTCGCTCTAGTAAAGTAAACGTTAAAATCGGCAAAGTGCGATGGACTGGAGTGCCACTCAATACTTGGAGGCACTTCCTCCAGCGGAAAGTGGAATATCTTAATCGGGAATTGGTGTCTTAATTTCAACTAGGTTTTGAAGCTTTTTTTGTCAGTAGACATTGTATAAGAGAAAAAAATTCGACGGTATTATAGTTCAGTAGAATTAAAGAACTGCACACTGTATTGCTTATTGGGGATTTGACTCCAGTTTTTGAGACCGTTTTTATTCGAATAATTTTTTATTTCCTGTCTAGTAAGAGATAGTCACTTTGGGTGCTTCTACTAAATACTGAACTAATAGGTATATAACTATTCTCTGTTTTTGTCGGTTACACGTAAAAAGAGTGTGTATATTTTTTCTTTTTCTTATCGACTCTTCTTTTCTTTTTCTCTTCAGAAAAATAATGATCCGGAGAAAATAAAGAAAGTTGGTATTTTTAAGTCAAAACAACTTTTCTTCAAAATATAATGTTCATGTATGTTGCACCTGCTTCCTACCCATGCAGCTGTGTGAACGGAACTCTTCGGCCACAACTTAATACTTCAGTATTCACTATTCCTTTTAGTAGGTCCTCCATTTTTAGTTAGTGGATATTTTCTTTGTTATTGCAACTGCAAACTCTATTCTAACTAGAATAGAGTGAACAGAAGTCGAGAACGTTGAGACAGAACTTAGGGTGAGTTTGATAATATTTTGCCATTAAACTAAAATTAAAGCAATTATTTTTTAATTTATAATAAAAATAATAAGAAAATCATAGGAAGTTTATATGTATAAAATATGTAGTTATACGAAGTTTAATACGGCAGTTTATTTAATAGATAATTCTAATATTATAATTTTAATTGAATATTTGACGGTGCTGCTAGGTGGTTTTTTGTTTAAGTTACTGTTGAATTTTACACCTGGAATTATTCAAATATCACGTAACTTATCGCCACCGTATACTCCTCGTTGTTGTCATCAAGGGACTTTTAATTTGGATATTCGATATTAATTTAAGCTTGAGACTTCCATGCTGGCTTGGGAAAAATTTTAGGACAGACAGACAACCTAACAGCTTAAGAGAGACAGATATAGACCACAAATCTAAATATGGCACGATCGAAACCCCATACATTCTTATTCAACTAAACGTCGTTTAATTTATACTTGTATTTCAAAAAAGTAGTCCGTATGTTTGAAATTTGAACTTAACACTTAGCTACAGGTGCTCTAACTGTCTTGGTATTTTCAACCCCTCGACAGGTGTGGAGTAATTATGTAAGAAGGCAAAAACAAAGGTCACGTAAACAGAAGGCATTTCGTAATATTTGTCTTATAAATATATATAATCAGTTATAGTTAAATGTAAACTGAAAAAAAATCTAATAAGGCCGTTGTGCCACAGCGAAGTAGTGTTTGTTTTATGTATTGGAGTTTGAGTTATTTTGTATTGGAATTATGGGCTTAATTTTTAATTTGAAGGTGTAATTTTTTTAGCTTCAAGCTGTATCTCGCACATAGCAGAGTAGGCAGAGAGAACCCGGGAACCTAGTTTTAAGACACTCCGTTCTCCATTAAGGCACTTCCGTTCCCACTTTCAGCAGAATTCTTGAGGTATTGTGTGTTGAACACAACGATGCTGCTTTGCCTTGTTAAAAGAACGAGGAAATGAAACTATAAAATATTTCAATCCCCCGAATAGGAATTCAACTCACAACCATCCCGTTTATGGTGCCTGCGCACTGTACTTTCTATTACAGGGCAACACGAGAACATGTTATAAAAAATCTTATGAAGGACAAACAACCGAATTGCCTAAATATAAATAATATTTTAGTCCACAAATTATAGTAAGCTTATATCTTATTATAGCAATTATAATATTGTATGTATGATGTATGGACGTATATAGTTCGTCCAACTCTAACATGTAACGTTCAGAATGTCAAAATTTAATATTACTCAAGTACAAAAGTTAATCACATCATAATTACCAGCAATAACTAAGCTGATGCTTTGTAAGCTTGCAAAAGTTTTATCTAAATTGATTTAGAGGTTCCGTTTACATTGTTTGTTTATATAAACTTCAAATGGAGTTTTTTTTTAGTTTCATTTAGTGTTCTGCATATAGCAGTGAAGGCAGAAGGAACCTCGTGTTACCACACTCCGTTCCTATATAAACACTTTCGTCCCCTACTTTCCGCGGTATCTGGAGACATAGCCTGTTGAGTAGCGGAACTCAAAGCTGCGCTTCGCGTATCAGATCGGGGAAATGAAAATAAATTAAATCTAAATCCGTCCAGTACTTTTTACACGAAAATAGAATAAACATCCATATTTACAAATTTTAACAAGACAATTTTTCGGGAAGTAATTATTCTTTTAAGTTTCCTATAATGTTATTAACAGATCTCTAAAAATCCCAAATAATTTTGGTGTTGCAACGCGTAACGTATCAAAATCACGTTTAACGAAATAATAGTGCGAGGAGTTTGACATTTAAGGTCAAATTTCGCCTTCGGACACGATTATAGCATGGTGTTTAATTTAATAGTATATAGCTTATTTTAATTTTTTATAGCTTCACGCTGTATCCCGCAAATAGCAGGGTAGGAAGAGAGAACCTGGGAACTTGGTGTTAAAACACTCTATTTCCATTTAGACAATTCCCTCCCACACTTTTCGCCAAATTCTCGCAGATACTACGTGTTGAGTAGAAAACTCAACACCACGTTATGCCCCGTTTTAAGAGAGAGTGAAGTAAAATATTAAATATATCATTCCCCCGAAATCAAATTGAACTCACAACCGTCGCATTTACAGCCGCACGTTTGTACCCTGCCCACGGCCTCAAAATAAATTACTTTAAAAAATAATTTAAAACGAATCAAAATAATTTCATAAGAGTCAATATAATATGTACCAATTAGTGAGCCTTGAAACTAGCGTGAGAGTGTTTCCACTCTCCGCCCACGCACAGTTTACTGTGACACTTCTATAGATAAAGCTGTCACTTATAATTTCATCGCACCATTTGATAATAGTTGTTATAATTGTTTGAATAATGGCCGTTGTTGCGCAGTGGGACGTTTGATTGTGGGTTCAATTCCCATTCGGGAAAATTAATTATTTTAATTTTTTTTCGCTCTCATAACAAGAAAAAGCGCGTCTTTGCGTTCCGCCATTCCACGTGTAATGTCTTGAAAAATGAGAAATTGGGAACAGAGTATCTTAACACTAGGTTTCCGCTTTGCAGGATTTAGCGTGAAGCTAAAGATATGCAACAAATTATATGAGGCCAGCCGTGGCGCAGGGACACAATCGTGTTACTGTACTGTACTGATTCGATTTCCACTCAAAGGAATAAATTATTATATTGCCTAATATATTCATTTCTTCGCTCAGGCACCAAGGCGGCCCGTTCGTTTCGCCAATCAACAAACAATGCCCTAGAATCCGGAGGAAAGTGGGGAACGGATATTTCTTAATAGGAACGGAGTGCCTTAACACTAGGTTCCCAGACTTTTTAAAAGATACTCCACTTACCTACATACATATGACTAATATTTATTAAAAATCGTATCGTAAGCTATTACAGTTTTTATACAAGTCAATAAGCCATGACCAAATAAGTTTTCTTGATCGAAATCGAAAACTAAATTATGCGATGCGGGGGCGGACAGCAGTTAAATATATATAAACCTTTTATAAGTAAGCCGATTAGAGATTACTTCCTCAATCTATTTTTTTTGGTTATTTTTTTTGGTATGATTATTTTTAAATAATTACCCATTTATAATAATATATTGAAATTAGTAAAACACAAAACAAGCTGATTTTGATTGAAATATTTTATTTAAGAAAAAAATGAAACAAACGAGCGTACGGGTCACCTCATGGTAAGCAATCACCGTCGCCCACGACCCCATGTGACACCAGAGGAGCTACAGGTGCCTTGCCGGCCTTTAACGTAAAGATAGACGCTCTTTTTGAAGGTACTCAGGTCGTATAGACCTGGAAACACTGCCGCAGGTATGCCATTCCACAATTGCGTGGTGTGTGGCAAGCAGTTCCTACGACTTTTTTTTAAATTATATGACATAATAAAATATGTAAATATCGTTAATCTGTAAGACCATCAAGCAATCTGCCAAAACTGTCAATATTTGATTGTCGCGGTGCCTTTATTATTCCTTATATATTATTATTTATGTAAATGAACTTTATAAATGTATGTTTATAGATAAAATATAAATTATATTATTGGAGCCATCTTGGCACAGCAGCACAGCGTGGCTGTAAATGTACTGAATGTAGGTTCGATTCCTATTCTGTGGTATGACTTTTTTTTTCTCGTTTTGGTAATTAGACAAAGCGCAATGTCTATAGGTTAAGTTATAGGACTTTATCATTTCCATTTTATTTTTAACATTTACAACTTCACGCTGTAACCCGCACACAGCAGGGTAAAGAGCCTAGTGTTCCCCATTTCCCGAACATGTAAAGTGGCGAAATATAAATTATAGCGAAATATAAATTTAAACAAATATTTCACTTCCTTGAGCGGAGAACGAATCGAACCCACAACCAGTCGCTTTTATATTCATACTCTTGTGCTCATAGGCTACTACTGACCTCATAATAAAAATAAAACTATATTTAATAAGCTATATAGGTATCCCAAATACCCAAGTACCAATTTCTAAGAAACGAGACGCTCAATTATATAAACGCCTACGCTTGGACGTGGTGCTTTGTTAGCTCGGCTCAGAGCAAAACGCCTTATTAAATAACTATTAAGCTAAAACTTTCGTTTGGTTGTACGCGGTAATCTCAGGGAATAATAATTCTTATTAATAAAAATATTTTTCTGTAGGATAGTCCATTTGTCGAGGTAGGATATAAGGCTATATTATAGATTAATTACATGAACATCTTTCCATTGATGGATTGGAGGATATTGCACTTTTTCATGTCCTCGCTCTGGTAGCGAGACAAAGCACGGCGTTAAGTTCCGCTAATGAACATGCATATACCTAAAGCAATTGGCGGAAATTGGGAAACTAAAGTGTCGTAATGGGAACGGTGAGTCTTACCACAAGGTTCCCAGAAGCAAATTCGAATACACGACCATTGCACACAATAAAACTTACTAAGTCAAAACGGCCTTAAAATTAAATAAAAAATACATTTGTATACTAAATCAGTAAACAGACTTTAAAACCAAGGTTCTCGAGATCGCATGCAGCTATCTCACAGACGATCACGCGAGCTTAGTTTCGTATGCACTTTGTTATAATGTTATGAAATTATAAATACTTGTACCTAAACATATACGTATTTTTTTATATATTTTTTCACCTTCACGCTGTATCTCGCGTGTAACGGGATAGGCAAATAGTATCAGTTTCAAGATACTACGTCTTCTGCTTTCCCCCCGAATTCGAGAAATTGCGTGTTAAATAATTATTCATCCCCTGGAGTGGATTTTAAAGCCGCAATAGCTGTGGGAGCTAGAGCTGTTATATAGTTATTATAAAAATCTATGAGAGCAGCGCCGTCTACAAATAAGAAGTGAAATTAATATTTCAATGGCGGTGAAATGGTTTATGCATGGTAAAGTTGGCACGTGCTCGCAATGTGATAGTTATGCGTTCAAATTCCACTCATAAGGAACTTTTTTATTATTACTAGTTTTTGTGGCTTCGCCAGCGCTAACAGAAATAACTAAACTAAGTTATGTATGAAAAATTTTCAACGTTTGAGGTAACTCTATAACTTGAAGCCTATTGCCATCTTCAATAATAGGACTTTTAAAAACCAAAATAATATTTTAATTGTGAGGTTAAAGTCTTCAACTAAGCCTTCTTTTTGCTTCGCGCTATTCGCGTTGTTCCCGCACATAATAAAGTAGGCAGAAGTAGTCATGATGCCTATTGTTGAGACACTTCGTTCTCATGAAGACACTTCGGTTTCCCACTTTTCGCTTTTAAAGTTTATTATTATTATAATAACTAAAAATTCGTATAACGAATCTTAATATTAGTGAGTACGTACCATCACAATAGAAAATATTCGGGTAATACCCATAATGTCCATTTCTATGATCCAGTTTTGACACTTAAAAAATGCACAGACTAAATAAACTTTCACTGTTCACTGACAAACAAAAAAAATATTTTTAATAAATCAATTTTTCACATGTAGATAACAATTTATTTGAAGAAATATCTTTTTAATTTATTTGTTTAAAAATTAAATAAACATTCACTTTTCACTCACAGATAACCAATTATATTAGAAAAGAAAATATAGGTTATAATTTTTTAAACAAATAATTTGTTAATTTAATAAAATTCTAGCAAAAATCCTTCTTTGTTCGCCGGTGTCCATTGAAGGATAGATAAGAATCTTTTATTAAAGTTTCAAGTCACGCATCGAGTAACGTGAGTGTTGTGGTTCTAGTGTTTTAGTTTATAATAGTGCAATAACTTGGCAAGGACGTTTTTACTTATTATCATTATTTATTTTGAAGACTGACTACAGCGATAGTTCTGCGTTCGGATCCCACTGGGGGTAATAATTACATTTAAAATCATATTGGTACATTTTTTCCCGTCTGGTAGACAAAGTAAGGCGTTCAGTTCCGCTTTTTAACTCATGCAATATTTCGAAAATTGAACGGAAAGTGAACGGAATGTCTTCCACACTAGGTTCTCTCAGTTGAAGTTAAAAAAATAAGAATAAATAGAAAAAATATTTCTTTTGGATTCAATATAATTTCTATACTAACCGTAATACGTAACTTGGCTCGTGTGGTTCACTGACTCCGCATCTTGACCGCTTATTTTCTGTAAACATAAATTAATTATGCAATTGAGAGCTTGAATCAACTATTAAAGAAACATTATTTAAACCTATAATAGACGAGCTATTGGTACTCAAGACAAACCCTCGTGGTTTTTTGTAGTACCTTTAATAATGTTTACATTTATTTGTATGTATAATGATAGTAATAAAAATAATAATAAAAATTAATGACACCATTGTGTCGGCAGAGACTATACTTGCTATAATATAGTAGTAATATAAGTAACTATGATTAGGGGTTTGATTTCCAGTCGTAGGAATTATTTATATTCGTACTGGGGACAAGACAAAGAGCGGATTAGCCACTTAACACATAGTATGTTGTGTTGAAAAGTGAAAACTAGGGATCAGATATACTTGGTTTCCTCTGTCTACCCTACTATTTACGGGATACAGCGAGAAACTAAAAAAAATATTAACATATTGGTTATTTATTTATTTATTTATTATGTAAGTAGCGCCATCTTTTTTCTTTTCATGGAACAGTTTACTATAAAAGTTTGAGTTATTAATATCAAGCTAAAGTAGGTGGCGTTGTATGTACATTTAATAATTAATTTTATATTTTGACTAATTTATGATTGTAACTTGTAAGTTCAAATGTTAAAGAATTTTGAAGAAATTTTAAAATTTAAATACTTTTTTTAAAATCATTATTCTTAGCAGGGTAGCCAGAGACAGCGGAGAATCATCCGCTACGGTCTTCGTCTTTCATATTGTGCACTGTTTTTCTTCAAACATATATAGCAGTATTCTCAAGGTTTTTAAGTGACTTTTCTCGAATACCCTCGATATCGAGATTTTCCCTTTGCGTCTCTTACCACTCACTTGATATACAGAGAAATCTTTTTAACCATTATTTTAAGTGGCCAAACCCTTCCAGAACGCTTTTTGCATGACATTTATTCTTAATATACATACAATTCCAGTAAATAATATTATTACTTTACTATATTAATATTAAGAAGAAACACAAATAATAAGTAAGTAAATAAGTTTTCGTTTCGTTCATTCTCCAAAATAAAATAAACAATAACCAATACTCACTTGTATGTCACACGGGTCTTTATTTCTTTGATCCTGTATAAGATTAATGTTTTTAGTTTGCATTTTCTGTTCATCGGGTCGTTGAGGCCCCTCCTAGAACAAATAAGTTACTTTAAGCCTTTTTTATAATTTACATATATAAACTAATTTGTATAAAACCAACTACTAGGACATCAAGAAATCAGAACTATATAATAATTTAGAGTTTCTCTCGTATCAAGCCCACGGGCTAGGCAGTAACAACTAAGTGTTAAAACACTACGTCGACGCCAAATTTTTCAGTTGATTGCATGTTGAGTAATGGAACTCAAAATGGCATGTTTACTTGTTATCAGGACAATGAAATGAGAATAATTCCACCACGTAGGAATCGAACTCACAACCGTCGCCTTTAAAGGGTGCCGCTGCGCCACGATGGTCTCTAAAATATTTTTTAGTATTAAAATAAAAGAGATCCTTAATGAATTTCTCATTAGGAAGTCAAATTAGACTTGAATGAATTACAACTATAATTCTATTCTATAATTCTATTTACAATTTTAACAGTAAATATTCAAAATGGTAGGCCTTGCTGTAATATATACAAAATATATTTTTCAACAAATTTGAAAAATATAAGAAAAAGTATTTTATATTCCTGCTATATAGATATTTTCATTATCCCTGTCTAGGACGCGTCGTTATGATTGATGGGTTATACAGTCCACTCGTTATTATCTAACGACTGAATTGCAAAAAAGTAATCATAGTGTGATAAGATATGTTCTCTGCACATCTGTCTTTTTCTTTATACATATAAGGATTTTCCAGGAAAAGTTGTTATTTTAAGTTTGTTAATAAGCCTAAAGTGTCTTTTGAGTAATCGTTGAGGCCAGTCGTGGCACAGGTGTGTTGCTGTAAACGCACTTCGTTAATGGTAAGGGGGTGCTAGGTTCCCTTTGTCTACCTTTGTAAGTTCGGAAAGTTTCTCACAAAAGTATTAATCATAGAATCCATCATATTTCAAGGTTATATAGTAACATATTCAATAAACTTTCAGCGATTGATATCCATCAGTTGGCTTGTCAGAAACACCGTGTGAAACGAAAAATATACAATATCAGTTACATAGTGTTTGGAGTTATCCAGGAACATTTCCACAACATCTTCACGAATAACTTCAGAAGTATTAATAAAATATTATGATGTTAAAGAGTTCGTTTGTTTGACTTGGCGCTAACCTTAGGAACTATTGGTTTAAATAGTTTTTGTTGGATAGTCCATTTATCGCGGTATTCGTTTCGATGTGACATACCTGTGGTCACTATTAATAGTTGTGGCGAAGTCACAGGAAGAAGCAGAATATAATATTCCTCCATATAAGCAAAAAAATCGGTGAAATTTTTCAAGCCATTATAGAGATAATGTGCGTTGAGTATCGCAACTCAACACCGCAGTTTATTACCAGAGGGCACACATAAAAAAAATAACCATACGGTATTTCTTTTAGTAAAGATTGAAACTACAACCATCAATCGATCACAGTCAGGCACCAACTGTGCCATAACGGTGCTTATACTCGTAAAAACAATAATAATTTAAAATGTTAATCTCAAATATGTATCTTGCGAACCTGCTTCGCTGTCACATCCTATTCATATTAGTGTACATACATAAAATATAATTTCCTTTGATACAGTACTTACGTATGGTAATTAGAGTTTCCGCCACTAGAAGGCTTAGCTATCGGAGGCTATGTTATTGAATTATAGCGCGGCTGTAAGCCACAGACCGCATCCTGCCTTTTATGCTTTCCCATCAAATTACCACTTTGTATGAATCATGAATCCATTTTGATCTATAGTTTTGCATATTATTACTAAATTTTATTAAAAAAATATAGGATTTTGACGCCATCGTAGGAAGTCTATATTCTCTCTCGTGGGTTTTACTTGGAGGAATTAATTGTTTTCGTTTTCTTCCTTTGGTTGTTATCAAAAGCTACTTAGCTACTTGTTAGGCAAGGTGCGGGGTTGGGTTTCACCTATCAACACTTAATGTTTTGAAAATTGAGCGGAAGTAAAGAGCAGGGTGGCTAAGCTTTAAGCTTGGCCTAACCTGCTATAAGCGGGGTACAAGGGTGAATTTATAAAAAAATAATAATAGGTCAACAAGGCTTTTGGGCTTTGGCAGCGACTTTCCGCGATCTTGACCAATTCGTTGGTCCACCTGGTAGACCTGCCCATAGAGGGTTCTCTACTGACCATTTTTTTAAATATAAGCAATGATCAACATTATATATAAAAATACGTTCAACAGTTTCTATATGACGTTATTTAATTGAGGAAATATAAAAATAAATATATGAAACGATAAAAACTTTTTAACAGTTTTTGTCCAGAACAGACCAAACATATTTTAAATATATTTTTATTTATATAACGGCGCCAATTTAAATGTGAAAAAAACTTAACCAGACCGCCATTTCCGTCTTGAAAGTAATTCTATAGAAATATTACTTGATTATTCGTTTTAAATACAATAATTTTAATGTTTTTATCTCGCTTAGAAAGGTGATAGTTTACTTGATTTTCTCACGTTTATGTGTTTAATAAAAAAAAAACTTTTCCTTATTTAATGTATTTAAAAATAAATAATATTACACGAACAATATAAATAATTACTGACTACTACCTACATGTAATAAACTTTTTATTATTTATATATTAAAAGGATTTTTAGTTAAAGGGGACTTGAGAACCTATTGCTAAGACACTCCGCTCCCTTACTTTCTGTCCAATTTTGGAGATGTTGTGTGTAAAACGGTGGAACTGAACGCCGCGCCTTGTCTTGTCATAAAGATATACAAAAAGAAGCTAGTGCCATATCACTCTATTTTCAAATACATATATGTTTGTTTTATACTTATTTATTTTTAAATCTACTAGATTGAAGAAAATCAACTTGATATCATTACATAGGGAAAGCGCGATTACTGTAAATACCCTTGAGGAGAATTGAGGAATATTTACATAATAAATTATTCTTATTGATCATGTCTCCATCCTGGCTCAGTGGAACAGCGTTTCACTTTACTCGTGGGATCCTTCTTACACTGGTAAGATAAAGTGCGGCTTTGGGTTTTGGAAATCAACACTCATTGATTTGAAATTGAGCAGAAGGCTAAGGCTGGTTTTAATACTATGATTAAAAGTAGAAAATAAGATTACCATACATATACCCACATGTCCACAGTTCTCAAAGTAGACCTGATATCTAACTATATATCTAAATTTTAGTTGTTTCTCTCAAAAGAAGTGAACTTAGAACCCATAAATCATTATAATTGCGAAAAAAGCAAATAACCTTGAAAAGCTTCCGCTAGTGACATATAAAGAACAAATTCATTAAAAAACAAGTTGTTAGCGTTCGCCATAGAAAGTGCGTGGGAATGGTTTGTTAAGGCGAGAGCACATTGATTCATTTCCTGTCAGCTTTTGGATATAGCTGAGATCATGTTGTCGTGAGTGTGAAAGTTCTTTTTTTTTCTTTTTTTCATCTTCCCGCTGTATCCCGCATTCAACACTTTCTGCCAATTTCTTGAGATATTGCAGGTTGAGTGGTGGAACTCAACCTTGCGCTTTAGCTTGATAACAGAGCTAATAAATGAACATATTCATAAAATCATATATAGAAATAAAACTCTTCCGTTAATGAGTGACTGACAGACAATGCACATGTGAAGGAGACTCAGGGAGCACAAAGAGAAGAGAAATTTCGACGGAAACAGAAATAAATAGGATTTTTTAATTTTATGTCTTAGTTAAACATATAAATAAGTAGCTCAGCTTCAATTAAAGTACGTCAAGCTAATTTAATGTTTATAAGCTATGGGATATAAAAGGAAAGAAAGTGATACGGATGTCCGTACTAGGTTATCTTTGACTTCCTCGCAAAATTTCAGAGATCAAGTCAAAAATTTTAAAGACGATACAAAAAAAAATAAAACCCGTTTATAAGAGTACAAAAACCAACAAATATGGTTTCTCTTAAATGATAGTGGGCTCGAGTCCACCGTTTCGTTGGATTCGAATCCAACTTAGTGCAGATAATTGTAAGTCGATATAATATTAAGGTGAGGCAACGAGGGTATGTGGGGCAGCTGTTGCGGATTTGATCTAAAATTGGACATCGCGCGGCGTTGAATTCCGCCACCCTTCAACGTCTCTAATTTGCTTGGAAAGCGGAGCTGCCTACCCTTCTGCATGCATGAGTACTTATATAAATCTTCTTTAAACGTTGTGTTCAAGCCTTTACAAAGTAAAAATAAGAAAAAATACAATGAGAAATGAATTCCTTACGCAGTTACAATAACGTACCAGACCAAACAATAATGAGAATGTGAAAAATACTTTTTTTTGGAAAATCTCTTACGCGCAGGCAGCTTGTAACGGGTTGACTATGATTATAATATAATGGTATAATGTGAATTTGAATATTTACACATTGTTTTTAGCATATAAAGGATGAAAAACTAAGTATAAGTAATATATGTATGTATATATTGGCATAAAAATTATCAAACTAAAAGAAAAACTGTAAACACGGTTGTGGGTTCAATTCTGATTCAGAATGGAATATTAAATATTTTTTGCGAAAATTGAGCTTCATAATTGTCTTAATGGGAACATCTAAACACAAGATTTCCAAATTAACCATGCCTGCCTACCCTGCTATGTGAATCCAGCTAGTTATGAAGATAAAAAAATATATTAATACAACTCTAAATGAGAATTGAACCTACAATCATTACTTACCCATCAATTGATAATTTAAAAAAGTATAAAAATTACATAACCACTAGTATAACTACAAGAATAGTAGTTAGTAGCGTGAATAATATAGATGTTTCAATGTTGCCGAAACAAAATGCATTATGGAGCACATCTGATACCCGCCGGCAATTATGGACCATTTCATTCACTAAACTACGAGAGCCACGCCATTCTATCTTGTAAAGGAGACTGCACTTGATATCGTGGAAGAAAGAAAAGAAGAATAAGAAGAGAAGGCTAACTGACGTAAAAATATAAGTTAGTTAAATTTATAAAGTACTAGCTTGCAGATATTTGCAGAGATAAGGGAAAAAGTCTCATGAAAAGCATGAGGACACCCCGGGTGATAAAGTACGTGCGTGCTGATGACAGTGGTTCATGGTTCCATTATCTCTAGTTAAAAGGAATGAAGGGAAGAATTCGACGGAAAGTGAGGAATGGAAGTATCTAAATAGGTACGGAGTGTTTTAACACAACGTGCTCAGGTTTCCATAATTAAAAAAAGAAATAGAAATACTTCTTTAAATTGATTTGAACAGACTACCATCGCAGTCAAAGCACGTTTCAATAATATAACATTTTAACAATATTTTATTATATGCTATACTTGAAGTGTGTAACCCCTCTAACCCGTTCGTGCAGCTAACATGAGAGCTGGTTTCGGTTAACTCAATCTTAATTTAATGGCTATGAGATAATTGTATCGTTTTTTTTTCTCCAAAATAGACCGACTTTAACCGACCTTGTGCTTTTGTTTTATAATACGAAATGCATTTTGAAAGTTTATTGAACTTTTTGAGCTTAATTCTTATTGTTTTTAGAGTTTCTTTTTCTAATTTAATAATTATAGGTAGTTTAGTTACAAAGCTTGGTTATGTTCAAATTATCTATGTAATATAATGCTAGCTAGCCTTTTTCTGCGGCGTCGCCTACATAATCAAAGGGAAATAACTAATAAATAAAGACACTCGTTAAGTGCCCGAGTGACGTTACATAGTCTATCTCATCCTCTATTAATGGACTATCGTACAAAATATCAATTCATACCAGTAGTTCCTAAGATTAGCGGTCAACAAGACCAAATGTTCAGTTTTATAATATTAGTATAGGTTATATGTATGTATATACAGTAGGTAGAAAATCTACCTATACGAAATGTATGGGGGTTCAAATTATTCTTTAAAATTTTTCTTTCCATACAATTTCGTTACTTTCATAATTTTAACTACATAAGTGAATGATAACACTATTCCCAATAATGAACCAAATTAATCGAAATAAAATGAGGCTGTCTTTTTCTATTTTCACTCTGTATATAGCAGGGTAGGTAGAGGGAACATAGCATTAGGACCGTCCGTTCCCATTAAGACATTTTCGATCTGGGGGCATTACATGTAACTCAACGCCGTGCTTTGCCTCCCGGTTGTAGAGGGATTCAGCATGATTATTTAACGTTGTAGTAGCTATTACTAACTCAATCGTCAACTAGTCTAACGCTTGGCTCTCCGATTTCTTTGACCTCTACCTACCCCCTAGGGATAAAGCGTGATGATAAAGAATATAAAAAACCTAGTAGGTGCTATGAGTATCAAATTATGGGTCATTCTATACTTATCACTTAATAAGGTGTAAAATGTAGAGGCGTCGCGTTGGGTTACATTTAAGTGTGGTAGAGTGACATAGCGTGACAAACACTTTTTTACATGACAGAAATTCGTCGATCAATTTTACCAGTACTCCTAATATAGATTTATTGTCATGTTCTTTTTTTTTTTCAATTTGTAGAAATGAAAAATAAAGTAAAAAAACAAGATTAAATTATATAATGTACTATTTTATAATCATTTTTTGTAGAGCACCTGCAGCATAGCAGTTTCAGGGATTGCAGGGAAACGCTTTGTCTATCAGGGCAGAGAAATGAAAATAATTTAAAATAAGCATTCCCTCGAGTGACTATCGAACCCACATCCATCGCGTTTTCAGTCATACATTACGGCAACTAAGCAAGTAGAGGGAATATCTATTTGTTTAAAATTTTTAAAAAATAAATCCCACTGAGTTTCTTGCGCCGGTTCTTCTCAGGACAGAAGCACCATCTTTAGTGAACTCGTGGTAAATTATTTGACGTTCAAAAAATAATGCTTGTAACTTTTTATTTTGAATAAAAATATTTGAATTTGAATTTCAATTTATCTAGTGTAATGACACTCCATTTTCCATGAGATACTTCCGTTCCAGTCCGAGTTCCACCCTCAGTCAGACGCTGTGAACTTAATTTCTTCATGAATTTATTTAAAAGTTTAACCAAATATTTACGTCCAAGACCTTACCAGCTCTAAGTTATGATTTTTCTTATATTTATTAATATTATTTTGGAGTATTACGTCAGTACCATGCTCTGATAGGCATATCACTGATGCATGAAACGACAGCTGAACCAAGAAATTGACCTTCAGACGAGCAAATTGATTACTATTTTATAATCTATTTTATTGTGATGGAATGAACTCCGATCAATTTGTAACAATTCTTTAAGTAGGAAATATAAGTATTTGTGGGGCGTTAAAAATAATTAATCGCGGCGTTAAGTTCCGCCACTTAATACATGTAATTTGGACCGTAAGTGGAGAAGGGAGAGTCTTGACATTAGGTTTTTTCTAAGTGCCCCGATCCACCTGAGTAAGTTCATTTTCATATTCACTGGGATACCCACGCTAGTTGTAGGGACCACTATAGCAAAATATGAGTAAGCCTTAAACGAGGATAAATTTCCCATTCTTTCCGACATAAGCTAAGGTACTAGAACGGAGTGATTCATTATTATATTTTCTCCGTATTGCTGAATGCTTCTTACAAATATGAATTAGAATATAAACAATATAGTCATTATTATGCACTTATGGTCACGTACGTACCGTTCGCCTCATTGGTACCGTTAATGTGCGATGTGTTCTATAGATAACGTCTTATTATATTCAAAATAGTTTTAAACTTAACTGCGGTTCTAGTTATACAATATTTAAATATTATTTTTCTATGTAATTAATTTACAGTTATGAGAGTAATTATTATAGAGTATATATTTTTTTGTTTCTCGCTGTATCCCGCACATAACAAGGTACGGCTAATGACATATTCGCATAATTCAATACAAAATATTTTTTCCGTAGTTCCTGAGATTTTGTTCAAAAAAATAAATTCTTTAGCAATATATTATATAATTTAATATATTATTAGTGTCAATAAGCTAAACTATTTGAAGGAATAAATAGCACATTAGCAATAGTCGTTTAGCCTAATATGTATTTTTTTATAAAAAATATATGTAAAAGCAAAGGTCACGGATATCTAGTGCGGTTTTGAGACAAAAAAACTATTATAAATAGATTTTAATATAACCAGTATTATTTAAATATTATAAATATAATAATGATAAAATATCCTGCTTTCAGGATATTTTTTTCATAGGCCGTCGTGGCGTAGCAGCATATCGACTGAATGCAAGCGACTATTGTGGTTTCGATTCCCATTTGGGATTTTTATTTTTTTACTTTTTCGCTCTAGGAAGATCGACTTGGCCGTTGCGGTTTTTTCCGGGCATAAAGCGTTGCCGTGCCCTGAAGGGCATATACACTATATTGGTATCTATTTGGGGCAGAAGGAAAACAGAGTAATTATTCACTACGTTCTCTTAGCACATCCGGCTGTATACAGATAGGTGACAAGATTAAAAAGCTATTTCACAGCCAATAACAAAAATAGACACTAGCATTTATTATAATCAATAGATTTTTATTACAATCCTATCTTTAAGCTTATAGGCGTGAATATTTTATTTTAAAACTATTATTGCGTCATCATAAAAAAACTAAGAATACAAAAATAACTTCAAAAAGTCCACCCTTATTACAAGGGGATACGATTCAAATTGAAATTTAGTTTTTTGTCGGTTACAAAAGTAGTACCAATTTGAATTCAACATTCCCATTCTATGTAATTGTAAGTCAAATCAGGTCCTCTTATATGAGAGTCCTCGGAAGCCTGACGTATACTAGTTCATGGCCCTCGGTCCTCTTTAACTGTCAACAGTGACTGTTAGCAAGCCTATTTTGTAATTGTTAAGCATAATTTCTTGTGATGGTGGTGGGTTCGATCCTCGTTTAGGGAAAAGGTAATGTTTTTAAGTAAGTTTGAGCAGAAAATGATATTATAATAGAATACAGTATGTTAGTTGTAGAAACAAATACCTATTAGGTAATAAAAAGTCGGCCAGTCGTGGCGTAGGGGCAGCGTGCGACGGTCAAAGCGACAGGTTGTAGGATCAAAGGAACAAAGCGCAGCGTTGAGATCTGCCATTCAACACGTAATACCTCCAAAATTCACCGTAAAGTAGGGAATGGAAGTTTCTTAATGAGAACGGAGTGTCTTAACACTAAACTCCTATGTTTCCTCTAGGTTAGGTTCCTATACAGCGTGAATCAAAAAAAATAGATAAAATTTTACAATATAATGTCTTGAATAGTAGTGATAAGTTGATAACTAAAATTGTACCGGTGTTCAACCCTTCGTGGTTACATTTACGGGAAGTGGTTGCGGCAGGTTGGTAGAATTGCTATTGATCTTTGAAATTAGTATTGTACCTGTATTTCATGTTTATAAGAAAATGTTTATTTAAAACGAATTAATTTTAAAACAGAATATTTATAACAAAATTTTTAATTGTATTAACTTTAAGCGTAAGCGCGACATACTGGTGGTAGTAGTAGGTTTGATTTGCAGTTCAGGAAATGAAATATTGAATATACTCATTTCCTCCCTCTCTATGGGATCGGAAGTGTCTTAACCTTTAACTATGGACGTGATTTTTTTATAACACAAATATGGACGTCGGGTCTGTCAGACCAGTGTATTNCTTACAGCCACTCGCATTCACTTCGTGGTCCTCTAATGATCATAATAAAATCTAAATGAAGAATAAAAGATATCTCATTGAATAGAGTGAAATAATTAGTTTAGTGAACCGATTTTAAGTCATTGAAATCCACTCGAGGGGAAGGAATCGTTCATTTGAATATAAATAGAATCGAGTATTGTCGTCATTTTCTAAAGATATAAATTAAGAACGTATTTCTTTTATGATTTTCACAATATTGTGTTTTTAGGTTGTATGGTTGGGGGTGAGTGTAGGTTCAATTTTCATCCTCTTCGTACTTATGTTACATCATTTAATTATTTGTCTTTATTATTTTCTATTTTTTCGTGAGTTGAGTGTAGAGAGTTCAATGTCTCGCTTTATCATGTTAACAGAACTAGAAAATAAAACTGAATATTACCCACAGTCCAGATCAAACCCAGAACCGCTAAGTTTATTTATGTACTTACAGACACTGTACTTCTGCGCTATGATAGCGTCCTGATTAGCTTAAATAGGTTAATAGGCGAAGATAGAGTGACTTATCACTTCTCTATTTATTTTGGGTTTATAGGCAGTTTTTAGAAAAAAATATAAATTCTTATATTTACTTAGCAACAGTTACTCTAAAATACACGTTCATATACTTTACAGTAACTATGTACGATAGCTAAATAATTTTAAAATAATAAGGATTTAATAATGTAATTGAGACTCGAGCGCGTATAACGGAAATCCAAAGTGGTAAATGAGAGGATAATTTTATTAGTAAATTATAAGAAAAGAAATTTAACCTTGGTGTATTCATGAGGAGCTACTCAACCCTAATAAACAGACAAAGCTTCAATAATGCTTATTAAACTGAGAAATTGGGAAAAGAAAGTTATTTCTGCCTACAGAGCTATATGGGGGATACAGCGTTGAGCTAAAAAAAATACGTAAAGAATAATTAATTTTTGATAGGCATCAAACATACCTGGATATCTATATCCAGGTATGGATGGGGGTTCTAACCCCCACAACCACAATCAGCTCAGAAGGCAGAAGTGTCAAATACTAAATCATATTGCAATATATTATTCAAAATCCATAAAAGTTATTGACCATTCAAAACTTCGAGCAAATCCATTGTAAATTACTAGTAATTTTAAAAAAAGCTATAATTATACCCCCATAGCTCACGTTACAGGAAGTTTATCTCCATGTGTGGTAATTAAGGCGTGATGAGAAAACTTATCTATGATAAGATACCATCTAAAAGCTTCCTCTATGATATTGAGGGGATGTGACGCTTCGGACGAGCTTTCATAGCTTTTAGTGTTTGAAATTTATATACGAGAGTTATTATGTATAGATCAAAATCTTTCTTGGTGTTAGATAATAGAACATAAGTTTTTTTAATCTAATATAATTTTGTTTTTATTCACGCTTTATTCCACGTAGAGCTGTGTAGAGTAGAGTTCGTAGAGTTAAAACACTCCGTTCCCCCTTTTCTGCTGATTTTTCGGGGCATTTCATGTTGTGTGACGGAATTGAACGCTGCGCTTTGGAAATCGAACACACAACTGTCGCATTTACAGTGACGCCTCTGTGCCACCGAGCCACAAGTACAAGAGGCCGGCTCAAGTATACATTTTAAACTCCAAAGTTTACGTTCGTACATCAACTTATACTATTAGAGTTTTATATTATACCTATATAAATATTTTTTTGAACATTGTATTTTTTTATTATATTACATATTATCATACATTTAAATAAATGATTTCTAATATTTTGTACATTTACCCAATTGGCATAAAAATAAAATTTAAAATAAATATTATCATAACTGGTAAACCAACCTACGACCTCTCCCAAAATGGCCAAAGAAATAATTAATCGTAGCAAAATTACTAATATATTCATATGAATATTTTTTTAAATAACTTTAAAATATATTTTTATCGATCAATTTACTCTAAACTTAAGATAATAGAAGTAATATACGTCAGAATATTTTTTTATATTTTCAATTTATTAAAATAAATCTAATAAACTAAAATAACAGACTCACCTACACAACTACAATTACACATACACAAGTAAACACACACAAATAACACTCAGTATAATTATAAGCACACACACAAACACGTTAAACACATTCAAACACAAACACATAAAAACAAATCAATTTGCGTATCACGTGACCGCCAGCGCTTCGTAGAAGGCGTGCGGTGCCTGCGCCGGCGCATTTAATACTGCTATCATTGTTTAGACTTCTCCTTATGCTTATATTATAGTGTGGTTATAAAATATTTGTTTAGATTATTAATATTATATTACAGTTTTATTTATTTTTAAAGTAATAATAATTATGTGACTTTTCTATCATATATCTCTTGTCAAAAATATTATCAAAATGTATTATGAGTAATAATATAAAATGAGACCAGCCTAAGCACGCTTGTGCAGGTTCAGTCGCGACAGATAGTGGGTTTGATTCCGACTCAAGACAATGAAATATGTAATATTTTTATTTCCCTGCTCTGCTAATGAGGCAAAGCGCGCTGTTGTGTTTCGCCACTCAACACGCTTTGCTTCCAGAATTCGGTGGAAAGTGGGCAATGGAAGTGTCTTAATTGAATAGGGGGTCGTAACACTAGGCGAAATAACGTAGGTACTCATATAATGTGTGAATTGTGTATCCTAGACGGTAAAACTTAAATGGAAATAAAATTATATACTTCGAAGAATTGTTGAATTCGCGGAAAGATAAGTATTCCGCTATATTATAATTTGAACATTATAAAAAAGAAACACATATAGAAACAATGAATGTAAACGTGATGGTTGGTGGTTCGATTCCCGCTCGGTGAAATGAAATGTTTAATATCTTTTTAGAATTCCGTAGAAATGATCGGCTGATATATGTACATTTGATTAAGCAGAGATATCTATTTTAACAAGAATTTTAAAAGTATATTTCTTTAATTTTCCTTATTCAAGCAGATGTCTTATGACATTTCTAAGAAATGGCACAGATTTATATTTATAAAATACAAAATTAAAATCAATTTCAAAAAACTGCACACTTTTATTCTAATAGGACATACGTTACAATATGTTTTTTCTTACAGTCTTGCTGAGTTTCTTGCGCTGGTTCTTCTTACGTTTAAGGCAGTAACTTTAGTGAACTTATGGTAAATTATTTCACATTCAAAAAGTGAAACATGTAACTTCTTATTTGAAATGAAATTATTTGAATTTGAACTTGTTTCGATATCGATACCACCCTCATTTGCATTATAAACTTTGTAAATGAAGCTCTGAAGGGATGATCAAAGCTCGTGTAATTAAAACAAAATCCTCCTCACAGGTTTGTTCCTACGTAATGTTGCAAAGTTTTCAAAGTTTAATGAGGTGTCTAATTAATAAGTTTTTGTGTTACTCCTTTTCTACTGTATCATTAATGTTATATAGAACACTCCTTTGTTATTTTTTTTTGCTTTTTACGCTGTACTCGCACATAACAGAGTAGGCAGAAGGAACCTGGGAACCTAATGTTAAGACAATCCTATCCCTACTTTCCACCGAATTCTGGAGACATTGCGTGTTGGACGGTGACACACAACGCCGCGCTTTATCTCCTAACCCAGTATGAGGAAATAAAAATATAAGATATTTCACTTCTTTCCTTTCCGATTTGTATCTAGAATTACAGTATTTTATAATATCTGAATTATATAGTGACATTCAAACTCAAACCCTTAGGGATAACTTTGAAACAAATACGTAATATGTTATTCGAAACGTAATTGAGTTAGTTGTTACGGCCAATTTGTTTGAAAATGAATATTAATGCTCGTCCCAGATGGTTTCTGTCAATGTAGAGCTTTTAAATCGATATAAAAATTAGTATAGCGTTTTGGTTAGAAAAAAATGTTAACTATAATAAAATCTGTAAAAAAAGATAAAACATATATAAACAATGCCAATATAAAAAATCATTACTATTGAAAAAGTCGGTTTTACAGTCACACTTTGAGCCCCTGCGCCATGACTCGCTTCTATTATTATCTTTATACATATATGTTTATATATTATACCTAAACATGTATGTATAAATATATATTTAAAAAGAGATATTTATTATTAAGATTTTTAAATATTTATTATTAAGATTTTTTGCTATTTTCGGCCAAAAATGCTTATCAAACCGCTGCTTGGCTTCCCATGGTCATTTAAAATATTACTTTAAATGATAACAATGCAGCCAGGTCACGACCCCCATCTATCACAGTGACGCGTCCAATTTGTACTTCAACATAAAAAAAATGTGAAATTTATGACTGCCTTCCACTGATAGATTTGTTCTAGTTTGAAAAGAAAATTGCTAACATAAATTAATCTCATTTAGTGCAATAATCACGTAATTTCATTTTTAATAAAAAAAAATACAGTCGAATTGATAACCTCCTTTTCTTACAGAAGTCGGTTAAAAAATAATGAAGCGCCACGGTTGTAAGTTCGATTCCCGTTGGAGGAATGAATTAATTTCTCCGCCTGGTAACAAGACTTCACATAATGGACCAAGGCCCGAAAATTAAAATGGAGTGTCTTAACTCTATATTTCCTCTGCCTACCCTGCTGCGAGATAAAGCGCCAAGGTAAAAAAAAGTATTACTAAGAATTAACACATTCCAAAAATAATAATAAAATAACGTTTGTATTTACATCCATTTGTTTACTTAAGGATTCAACCAAACAAAAAATCATTTAGCGGAAATCCTGTGGAGCGTGTCGCCCACATTTACCATCTCTAGCGATTTATACGAATTTGAACCTTATAGTAATACAAATTAGAGTCAAGAAATTATTTTTAAATATAATTTTGTCACAGCTTCTGCTTCCTTTAGTATAAACAAAGCGGTTGTTTCATTGTGCAACGTTTTAAGGGTTTTATGAGATTTTGAACACTTGTGTTAGTCTTATGTTTTAATATGAATGAAAAATTAATGTTAACTTCTATTTGTGGCCACTGCGGGCGTAGTTCAGGGATGTTTCTTTACTCTGTTGACAAACGTGGCGTTTAGTTACGTCGCGTAATCCTGTTCCTGAGATCAGCAAGCTGAACCAAACTAACTCTTCAACTTAGCCTATAGTTATAAATGTCTTCACTACGATAGTTACGTTAGGTACGTACATAAACGGTACGCCATAAACTGTACTTTATTAAAATTAATTTAAACAATATAGTTTTACAAGGCAATAAAGTTAGCAGAGGGAGTGTCTTGAAGGGGTGGTAATAACCACTCGAGTGTATAACTCGATTTAAACTTACTAAGTGTTGTCTACAGTCTTGTAGTGATAAGACGTTATTCTATTTTGATCAATATCTATCTATACATATAAAAATTAATTAATCGATGTCTGTACATGGAGATATTTGAGAAATACTGTTTTATATAGATTATTTATATTTAGAGGCCAATAGCAGGAACATAGTACAGAGTTATTGTGTTCGAACCCCATTCGGCGAACTGATATATTTATTTAAATTAATATTGTCGTTTTTTGCTCTAATGTCGAGGCAAAGCGCGGCGTTGAGTTCCGCCATTCAGCACGCAATGCCTTTAGAATTCGGCGGAATGTGGGGAACGGAGTGTTTTTATACCAGGTTCCCTCTGCCTACCCTGCTGGGTGCGCAGGATACAGCGGGAAGCTAATTTTGATTTTTAAATACCACTGTCATCTATATATATAAAAGGACTTGTCCTCACTGACTGAGGTAAGACACACGTACAGCCGTAACCGCTGTGCGTAGAAACGTGAAATTTGGACAAAAGTTTACTTTTGTAATCTGGACATCCACTAAGAAGGGATTTTGAAAAATTTTAACCCTAAAGGGGTGAAATAGGGGTTCAAAGTTTGTATGGAAAAAAATTTAAATCGGCACCGATTTTTATAAAATTTGAAATTTAGATTTTTAAAAGTATTTAATTGAACACGTGTTTCATCGTTTTCTAGAATTCTCCCCCTAAGGGTGCAAATAAGGGGTTGAAAGTTTGTATAGGTTTTTTTTAAATCGTCACCAATTTTTATAAAATTTGAAATTCAGACTCTTAAACGTATATAATTAAACACATGTTTCATGGTTTTCTAGAATTCACCCCCTAAGGGTGCAAATAAGGGGTTGAAAGTTTGTATGGAAAAATCTTTAAATCGCCACCGATTTTTATAAAATTTGAAATTTAGACTCTTAAAAATATTTCATTGAACACATTTTTCATGGGTTATTAGAATTCACCCTTAAATACGCAAGCGAAGCTGCGCGCGTCCGCTAGTTCACTTATAAACTGAGTCACTGTGGTTCTTTTTTCTTGCATATTAGTATGTATTATGCTTTCCAAAACACTAAATATACTCAATTTAGCTTTTAAACCTCAACGCGTACGTTTTAGTTGAAATTAATTGGTTTCTGAGATTTGCGACGCGCGTGCAAGTATTTTTTTTAAATTGCTCTTTTATACTAAAATGCAGGAGCAATAAAGTGACTCATTTAAAAATATTATAATTTATTTATCTTACTTTTAATATTCAAGCATGTTCGAGACATAGGGCGAATCCAGCTATAGATCATCTGAAGCATTTTAGAGAAATATCACGTACTAGTAGTAGATTAAGTAGAGGGAACCTGCTGTAAAGACATTTTCAAGACATTGCGTGTTGAAAAAAATAAAATATGATCACCACAGTAGGGCACGAACCCAAATCTTTCGCTCTTACAGCCAGATGCTGGACTATGCTTCGCGACTGCTCAAATCAACATAATATGAACAAATACATTGTGAATATTTAAAGCATCTACCTATATGAATTGAAAACTTAACTGACCTTCTCTCTTATCCACTGGACATCAAAATTCTATTTATATTTGTTAAAGCCTTTTTACATTTGTCTCACAGATATATTACAGTAGATATGCAAATTAAGGTAAATTAATGAGTTTCCCCTGTCACAGAGAAATTTAAATTCTAACAAAGTTTTGCTAAGTAAGGTTTCTTATGGATTTGACATTGCCTTGAAGGTAATGGATTGGATTCCCAGTTAAGACATACCTATGTTTATATTGTAAGAGCAATTGTTAAGAGGGCTCTGTGGCGAAGTGGAGCAGGCTTTAAATGCAAACGCGAGGTTTGTGGGTTTAATCTCCATTAAGGGGAGTAAATAATTTTTATTTTCCTGCGCCAGTAAACAAAGATCGGCGTTGATCGACGTACGTAACTATATCACGGATAAGATAAAACCCACAACCGATGCGTTTACACAGTACCACTGCACTACGATGACCTCAAGCACAATAGGTGCGGTTTAAAATTTCATATAATTTAATCAGTCAGTCAGCCAGTCAGGAAGCCAGTCGTGGTGCAGGGGCAGAAAATGTGACTGTAAAATAGACTGGTTGTGGGTGGTGGTTTCATTCCCTTTTCGAGGAAATGAAATTTTCATTTCTTCGCCAGTCAACATGGAATTCTTCCAGAATTCGGCGGATTGAGGTTAACGGAGTGTCTTAACCATAGGTTCCCTCTACCTACCCTGCTGTGGAGGTGCAGGATACAGCGCGAAGCTGATTTTTTAATTTTTTTCAATGAATCCAAGTAAACAGGACAAAACACGTGTTATGACGCCATTGCTATTCCACGGCGCGTGGGCGTTAAATCACAGCTATCAGGCTTGTAGTTCGGTGAATGCTGGTAGCATGTTGACAAGTTAGGAGTAGTCTACATCAGTCTATATTCATATTATAAAGATTAAGATAAGAAAAGAAATAAGAAATTGTATGGTATACGCAATAATCTCAGGAAACACTTTTTCGATTTCGAGTTACTTTTTGTGCTAGATAGTCCATTAATCATGGATGGTTATATTATATCCAAGGGGCTACCCTATGGCCTTGTACTCTGAGCCAGTGTTCTCGAAAGTCTCCCCAAGCCTCACTTATCACTCACTTTTGCTTCATAATTTTTTTAACCATTCGTTCAAGTATTAAAAGATTGAGATTTATTGGTAAAGACCAAGTTAAGAAGACGTGTGCAAAATTACTTTACTGTTTCTAACTGTAAGCACGACGGTTGTGAGTTCTATTTTTATTCAAGGGAAATGATTTTATCTAAATTTATATTAGTAAAAGAAAAATTCTCCCTCCGCTAGCCAAACTTTACAATTGAGTTCCTGTACTTAATCCATAATGTCTTGAAAATTGAGCGGAAAGTGAGGAGCGGAGTGTGTATAGGATTCCCACTGTCTTACCTGATATGCAGGAAGTGAAGCTGTTTTTTTTATTTTATAAGTAATGTGTACCCACCTTAACAATAACCATAAAACTATTGCGAGTGTAAGGAATTAGTAATCACAATATCTTGGCCGCGATCTATTTGGTTCCATTTTTATACGTTATACATATGTTTTTGTCATGTTCCAAGTAAAAGTCTAAATTTTTTATTCTGCTTGACGCCGTGTTTATCGTTAAAAAAATTTTCACAATCAATTTATTTGATTTTGGGTGAAAAGTGAACAACGGGCAGACTGGAGAAAAATAATCATTATTTAGATTTTGGGCTAATCTTATTTGAAGCCTAAATACTGAGTATATTTTCCTAACTAAAGCAAATTCTGTTCAATACAGAATTCCAATCCAAAAATCGTAAATCAATCTCAACTTGTTACTTTAATTAGATACTTATCTTATCGGCTTATCTGCTTTGTTTGTCTTATAGATTCACGCTTCTAAAGGCAGGAGCAGAAAGACCCTAGGTTAGAGAACCTAGATACAAGAAGTATCTCTATAAAAAGTGGGGACAGATGTGTTTTGACGGAAATGGTGTGTCGTGGGACTAGGTTCCCAGGTTCCTTTTGCGTACCCTGCTATGTGCATACAGCGTGAAATGTAAATGTATTTATTTGAATTCACGCTTATTTTATACTCTATGAAGTATAGAATAAACTACAAATGCAGCTGTATAGGTGTTTCAAAATAATAAAAAGAAAACTGAATTGGGTCAAACTGTGAAACAGTCGATAGGCAGTGTTTGATTGGAGTGGTTTGAGTTCGAATTTCGATATTTAACGCCGCGCTTTTGCTTCGATACCAGAGCGAAGTAATGGAAATATAAACGTAAATAAATATTTTATTTCCTCGAGTGGGATTCGAACCCACAATAAGTCGCATTTACACCCACACTTTGTACCCCTGCACCACGACTGGCCTCGACTGGCCTTGCTTACGATGTTCCAAAAAGCTATAGCTTAATACATTTTAATTCAATAGAGTGATTAACATTCACATTTCAATCAAAAGATGTACAATAAGTAATAAGAAAAGGACACGATGTCATTTTCTTAATCCATTCACATTTCTTCTTCAGTACTCGTAAATCCTAAAATCTGTTTGCTTCATTAAAAGTTTCTTAATGAAAAATGTTTTTGCATTTTTATTTACGGATTATTACTCTAGCTTTTCCTGGTGGCTTTGCTTTGTGGTCTATGAAAATAGCAGTGATTGACACAGTCCAAGTGTCCAAGGTAACTCGGACTATAGGTACAGCTGGTTCACAGGTACCAATATAGCCTACCTGAATAACTGAACCATCCAACACAAAAAAGAGTTTTTCAATGCCTACGAATAGTTTCTGAGACTAGTGCGTTCAACCAAACAAAATGAACAGCGTTATAATATTACTATAGAAAGAAAAGAATAAAAATAATGTTTATAATAAAAAATATATATATTAATAATATGAGTAAACATTAGTCAAATTAGATATTAGAGAAGAAATTTACCATTACATGGATCTAATGTCAAACTCTTCACAAGGTTACTTTTGAATACCCTGCAATATGCGGGATTCAGTGTGAAATTATGAAAAAATAAAAATTCTGATACATTTAACTCGGAGAATAATTTTTCATGTAACAAGTATAATAATGACTGAAATCAAAGAAACGGTTGCGGCAATTAAGTAATTACGTCGAGCGAATTCGAGTGGGTGGTAGCGTACAGTGGATACTTAAAATGCTAGGTTTAAAAATGTTCCAAATTATGCTAATTACTCAATATACTTACCAAAAACTTAATTTCAATTCCGTCACTTAACACGTTATGCCTCCAGAATTCGACGGAAAATTGGCAACCACCAGGTTCCCTTTGCCTATCCTGCTGCGTTATACGTGATTAGCGTGGAGCCAAGAAAATATATAGAAATAAATTATTAAAAAATCTTAAATCTACGCATTACTGAAGAAGCTGGTTTACTATTTTTGTTTTCTTTTGACAAAGCGTGATAGCGTCACGTACACTTTGCTATTATAGTTACTTTACTCTAAGACCTAAGTGTACTTGGAAGTTCAAAATGGCTATGATACATATCTGTAGTTTGATAGTATAATATTGATTATTACTTTTCCTAAGGATCTCGGATTGAAATGAACTTGGTCTTTTGGCATGTTTGCGTAACCGCGTAAAAACTATGGAAAATGTAGAAATTTAAATAAGGTCTATGGAATGTGCTTTCGATGGATTGACAACATCGGTGTGGTTAGCTTAGGGGGTAAATAGGTGTGTACCAGTTTCCGAGCATATAGCTCATTCTTCGCATTCGCGATTTGTCTTGTTACCATCGAGGAAATGAAATAACTTATTCCCCTAATCGTGAATCGTATCTATAATCGTCACGTTTACCTTAAACGCTATACCACTGTGTCATAAGTGCCTATGATTTTTTATGGCCGGTAATACCGAAAAGTCATATAAACTTTTTGTCGTTATACAGTGGAAAATGTTTTATGGCATCTCTTAATTTGATTCGGGGTAATGAAAGAATTTGCTCTGAGTAAACTTTTTACATTATAAAAGTATGAAGAATTTAGATTGTTTCATATAATATTATTGTTTTTTTTTTTACCCTGAAAAAGGTGTATGGTAGGGTCGACAGAGAAACCTAGTATTAAAACACCTGTTTTTGATATTCCACCTAAATTGAGTAGTGAAACTCAATATTGTATATTTAAAAAAGATTGAGTACAAGCTCACATTCACAAAACTAAATTTTTGTCGCAAGTCACACTAAAAAGCATACGACTGTAAACGCGACAGGTTATGGGTTCGATTCTCGCTCGAGGAAATTAAACATTCACTATTTTCATTGCTTCGCTCTGCGTAAAGGCTTTGAATTCTGTCACACACGCAATGCCGACAAAATTCGCCAGAACGTGGAGAACAGAAGTGCCTTAATGGGGACAGAGTATCTTAACATTATGTTTCCAAGTCCCCTCTGCCTGATCCTGCTATTGGTGTATCCTGCAAATAGCAGGGTAAAAAATATCCTATCGAACTCAAAAAAATTCACCTGTCAAATCTAAAATCCTAACATTGATAAACCCACATATTCATATTCTACCAACTGCAAGGTGGAGGAAGTTTGAACAATGACGCCGGCGGCACTTCCGGTGCAACCGGTCCCTGTAGGTACGGGCTACCATATCGCACCAAATTATTGCAAGTTTCAAGTTTTAGATGTTATATACGATATGTAGGAATAGATATTTGATGAAGCGTAGATGTCATCTTTATTATTATAATGGTTATTGAAAAGTGATTTTTAAATAACTTTAAGATATTTTATTAGTTTTCTGAGTGGAACAGAGGGAACGGAGTGTCTTAATAACAAGTTTCTTCTGCCTACCCTGCTGTATGGGAAACAGCGTGAACCGTTCATTAATGTATATCAAGACCGTCCATTATTATGTTTTTATTAAAGTTGTTTTTTTTAATTTTTAATTTTTTTATTGAATTTAATTTCGTCGAACGATTAAGATTGTTGACGCCAGCGGCAGACAAAATTATTTGGATGTAAAGTCTCTACATAATTGAATCGATTAGGTATATTTATATTGATAGTTACAGTTTAGCAAGTAGAATATAAAGATGTGTAATACATAAAAAAATGGGAAAAAGTTAAAAACACGCTGTTTTTAAAAAAAATATATAATAGCAGATTTTCTTTGAGCGGGACAAAATGTGAAAAAAAAAGTAAACCTATAATTTATTGAAATAGTCTATCTAGTACCTATATGTACATAATTTAATATACTACTGCGTTCAATTTTTTTCAATAATTTAAAATATACAAAATTTATATATTAATACAGAATTTAAACCAATTTTTTAATATTAGCTCCTACAGCTATTCAAATAGCAATACGCCTAAAGAGTTAAATTGCTCTATTAAAACAAAAAATGATTATTTTTAATCTCTAATTATTATTTTTTATTTACGTATCACATAAAATTACAAACAAAATCATTCCTCATATTAAATATTTACATAAATTATAATAGCATGTTAAGGCACAAAGATGTCGTCACAATCAAATATTAGTAGATACGAGACGGGAGATTGAGCATTGATTGTCAATTTAGATTCCTATAATATACTTGTCATTGAAAATTAAATAGACTTATAGTAACTGTATATCCAGTAATTATATACTCGTATTTACTTTCTGTCTATAAGTAACGTCCGTAATTGAGATCAATCGTTGCGTAGGCTACAAGCATGCGACATTAAACGCGATTGGTTGTGAGTTCGATTTCTACTCGATATGAAATAATTAATATTCTCCTCGCTCTGGTAAAGTGCGGCGTTGAGTTTCGCCACTCAACACGAAATACTTCCAGAATTCGGCGGAAAGTGTGGAACGGATTTTTTTTAATGAGACCAAAGTGTCTTCTTGTTCTGTTTCTTAATACGAAGTAAAACATAAATGTATTTTAGCTAATTCTATTTCAACGGAAACGGTTAGTATAGTTATTTTAATTAAAGTTTTAAATATAAGAGTTAAGGTGAACTGAATGAAGAAAATAAGTGAATATTTTAGATAATTCACCCAGTCATGGCTAGCAGCACGCTAGCAATATGAATTTTGACTACATATAATTATACTATACTACTACTACTATATTAAATGCATCCCTTTATAATCGTTTCATTTAATAACAGTCTCTGCTCTACTATAGAGTGTATTTTAATGACAAACACAATTTGAAGAAAACAACACACCCCGTATAGTACCTGACGATGAAAACTTAATTAAAACTTATGAAATGCGGGCCCCCATTTGAACATTTTCTGTGAAATACAGAATAAACATTACACTATTGATATTGCCTTTTGAGATTATGATTATTTGATTTGGCTTGTTTTCTACAGTACTAATACTTAAATGTTATTTCATTTTAATTGATCTTTAAATTTTCATTAAAAATGCAAAATGTGAAAAAAAGCAAGTGACCCACCACTATATAAATGAAAAAAATATACAAAATAACAATATCTATTGAAATAATCATCTCATTTCGTAAGAGCTTTTAAAATTAAGTTATTCTTTAATTAGTATTGTATTTGTATTACGCAAGGGTAATGGAGTTTATGGATGGTTAATTAACGGTATGAATAATTAGACGAGGTTTTACTTGGAGAAGATTTATATATTACTTCTGAGAGCTGGAA
>JAKRZM010000521.1:291203-306556 GCA_036379175.1 Heliconius cydno galanthus | reverse complement strand
TGAATGAAATCGCGGATAGCTGAGAAGGTTTAATGAGACCTAGACGTCTTCGGAAGGACCTTGAAAGCTTTTTCTTTAACTTGATACCCTGGATATTTTACTTTGAGGAGTTTTGTAAAATATACTTAGAATTTTTGTCGTTAGAATCTTCCCTTGGTTAAGTAACAAAATTTTTATTTTCGATGTTACATGACAAAGGTAAATAATTTATAGGTATATATATCTAATATTCGGAAGCGGAGAAGTGAAAACGAGTGTTTTGACACTAGGTTATCATCCATACCTAAAAACCACCTAAATCTGCTAAGATTCAAGTATATTTGAACCGCAAACCACTATAGACAATCCAATACTTCACAACTCCGCTACAAACTTACTAAACTGTAGAACATTTCAAAATCCTTCTTTGTTATTATAATGAAGTAAAAATAGTATTTTATTGTTTGAAATTTCAAATAGTACTTGTAATTTATAACTCTATTCAAAACACTATCGCGGAGAGGAAAACATTTATAAATGTAAGATTGTTTACGAATTAATCTTTGCTCGACTATCTAAGAAATATTCCTTTGATTTACTTACATTGAAATGTTCCTTTATATTTACGTAGACGCCGTTGTGGCGCCGTTAGCTTGCCTGTTTTAACGTAATGGGTTCGATTTCGGCAAAATATGCATTTATATACTAACCAGTTGTGGCACATGCGTGTAACTGTACACGCGATAGGTTGTAGGTTCGATCCCCACTCGAGGTAATGCAATATTTAATATTTTTAGTCTTAATGGAATGGAATAGGCTCCCAGGTTTCCTAAGCTTAATATTAAGTATATTAATAATATATATTTTTTATGTTTTAATATTATAAAGCTAAAGAGTTTGCTTGGTTAAACGCGCACACCTCAGGAACTAGTGGTTTGATTAGAAAACATGTGTGTGGAATGGTCGATTTATCGAGAAATGGCCTCCGTAGCTGCAGTCAAACTTACTTCAAGCACTCTTAATATGTCACAACTCTTAGTTATATTCATTTCACGACAAAAGCGAAGCCGCAGGTAAATACTAGTTATGAATACAAAGAAACATTATTCCAGCTATAAAATGTATGAAGAACGTTACAAATTTAAATAAATGCATGCATTTTTGAAATGCTAGTATTGTATGATAAATGCTAAATACTCGCGTCTGAATGAGTTTTCCTTCTACACCTCCACTCGCTCAATCGCTGTAAAGTGGTGATGCACCGAGTTAAAAGAAAATTGAACAGTTTTTATTGCGTATTCTTAAATTTTCACTATTTTTCACTAGTAAGTAAATATAATTTATTCTTCTATTAAGATTAATATTTAGATTGGGTTCAACCGAACAAACTCTTGAGCTTCATAATAATAATATAAAAGTTGAACCCACTAATCTCAGAAAAGTAGAATTATATAAAAATATTGCTAACATATTATATAAAATAAATGATACATGATATAAAAAAATAAATGAATAAACCTTTTTTTACATCGCAGCAAGCCAAGATTTGACTGGGATTTTCCTAACGTTTGCCTAACCTGCTATATGCGGGATACAGCGTGAAAATTAAAAACAAATATATAAATAAAAAAAACTTAGTACACCCCATGCCTTAAACCCGCTGTGAAACACTTTAGTTTCAGTCCGGGGACCGCGTATGACCGCGCGGACGTGTGCTCGATACAGTGAAGTGGTATATACATAGTATATATACATACAGTATATATATTAGTGTTTTTTTTATGTAAGTTCAAGGATTTTTTGTATTTTATACTATTGTATACTATACTAGTTTTATATTATAGTAGAAATATTATAGCAAATAAGTGCAGTGTGCGAAAATTAAATGAATATTCAATTATTTTTTTTATTTAGATACAAATTGATATATACATGTTTCTTTATGTAGATTTTATTAATTTTAGCTTTATGTTTTTTTTCCCCTAGTAAAACGTAATCTTGACCAATTTCGACTAAACAAATAAATTTCAGTAATAAACTAGACTTCCATAGTGAATACTAATACGCACTTAGAAACGTAATGTTTCAATTTGAGAAGTTTTAAGTAAAAGTGTTATAAGTCTAAAAAAATACAAATATCTATATTTTTATCTTCACACTGTATCCTGCATAAGCAAAGTACGTAACGGGAAACTAGTGTCAAAACACTCTATTCCCCATTTTTCGCCCAATTTTTGAGATATTGACGCAATTCAACGCCTATTCTCTCTTTGGAATGGGGAAATTACTTAGCCCAAATGGGAATCGAGTCACAACCGTCATATTTACAGTCACATCCCGTGTGTTGCGCCACAACGGCCTCGAGAATATCTCGAATATAGTAAAATTGACAAAAATTTACATGTTTTCTAAAATTTAAGTACCATTCACTGTTACGTCAAATGTGTTAACCACTAATGTACCTATGAATACATTTAAGAGTAACAAATTGGTAACGCGATTAAGGTTTCGTCTTTTTTTTAGACTAGTTGGAGAGATATATTGTTAATTCGCATTTAGATGAATTTCTTCATTTTTATCATCATAATCTCAGTAACTTAACGCCGCGGCGTTAAGTTTCGCAACCCAGCATGGTGTAGCCTTAAATAAGTCTCTACTAAAGTAAAGGTATATTCGTATTAAAAGAGATTGCAAAAAAGAGATACATCTCTATCTCTAAGTTATATCTTCATTCATTGTGAAAATGCATTTAGATCGAAGAAAGTAAGTATGTAATAGAAACAGTCGTGTCGGGTTAATTACTTAAGAGAATGATTATATTTCATTTATTATCATTTCCCCAATTTGGGAGACAGAGCGCGCCGTTGAGTACCAACACTTAACACGCAATATCTCGAAAATAGGTTCCTCTTCCTACTCTACTACGCAGGAAGAAGCGTGAACTTGTTAAGTATATAATAGCACCTTTTTAGAGCAAAAAAATCGTTCGATAATTTCATACAGCATCGAGCACGAACGTTAAAAGCTTTATTTATTAAGCGTTGAGTACGCTCGGTTGAAGGTACATTAAATATTACTATAAAAAGTATGAAATACTATTATATTATGGAAAGTGCATTTTTCAGAATTATTTTCTTTGGTTTAGTTCTATATTTTTAAGATAGGTTGATTTATTTATTGATTTAGTTGATAGCATAAATATATATTTTTTAATTTTATGCTTGGTTCTTAAAGAAGGTTTTTAGCAAAATTAGATATAATAGAATTAATGAATATTGAGTTCATCACTGTTTTCCACCAAGAGCGGCTCCAGCTGTTTTATAGCGGCATGCGCGTGATCCTGCGGCGTTTGATATAGGTGAACAGGGTTCCTGCTGGGATTCAGTGGGAAGTATCAGGCTGAGCTTTGATGAATCCCACAGTTCCATCCGTCTGTAGGGTACGTCTGTCCTGCGCACGGTTGGTATACGTAAAAGCATTTTCCAGCGTTACAAAAACGAGATCACTTTTGTTCTAGAATTAAAGTCTAAATACTCTTGTACTTAAAGAAGGTAACTTCGGAATTACGTTATAATTGCATACATTGTTATTTCTTTGTTCTCAGATTAAAAATGATAATTAATTCAATTCCTTTGTATGAAGAGTAAATATAACACCTTTTTTTCTGTGGAACTTTCGTTTTCCATACACATGATTATTTCATTCTCCAATTCAAATTCAAATTTGACTATAAAACACCGTTGGGGTGCAATAGATTTGAATATTAAAATCGCAGATTCAAATTAATATTTTAAAAAAATAAAGTATTTTTTAGAAACCGAATAAAATTTTCAACGTAGCGGGATTCACGCCTTCTGGAAACTGTCCAAGTGGCGTGGGTACAAATCCCACTACATTCAAATTTTCTAGTTATACTCTGGGACGTATCCCGCATGGGGTTTTATTTATTTTGCAGAGAACTTGGAATCCTAGTGTTAGGACACTTCCGTTCCCGCTGAATTCTGGAAGCATTGCGTGTTGAGTTGAACGGAACCCAACGCCACCGTAACCCGCTTAAATGCTCCCTCTGCGCCATCTGCGCCATGACTGGCCCCAAAAATAACAATCTGATGAGTAAAAATATATGCGTGAATCATCTAAAATACTTAAACATTTCTATGACGTCAAAAATGTGGTATGCCATAGCGGAGAAGGGAAAGTGGGCTGTTTTTATTCACGAATTCCAACGATTTAGTAAAAAAAATAAACACTTCTGCTTTGGATTTTTAAATATATATTTAATAGTTGATAATAGATCTTTTCCCATCAATCTAGTTTATTTAATCTAGACTTCAAGAATAATTTCTTTCTATCATAATGGATTCATTGTTCTTTTTTTATTTTGATATATTTCAGTGAGCTGTTTTTAATACACAAGCGATTTAGGAAAATAAACATTTCTACTGTGTAGTTTAGTAATATTTAAAAGTTTTTTAAATGTATATATTAGATTCAAGATTGATTTCTTTTTATCATCGTGGATCTCCGATCGCTCCGCCACTCTACACGCAGTGTCGCGAATTCTAAGTATGCAGGAGAGTTCAGAAAACATTAGGTTCTTCCTGCCTCTCCAGCTATATATGTGATAAAGTGTGCAACTGAAAGAAGCAGACGGTTGTACAGAATATTATTAGGTATATAGACAAAATTTCAACATGACAAATGGAACATTTCATTTGCATATTTCATTTGCAAGATTAATAATAAAACTTAATTGACCGATCTAGTTGCCCGTAATTTTGTTTGTTCATTTTTATATGTTTGTCCGTTTTCCCTTTCCCGTAGGAATCCTTTCTTACACTTCCCAACCTAACTACACGTCAAATTTAAACTCTAGGAGTTTTGTTTTTGCGTTGTCTATCAGTCACTCAGTTAAAGAGTTATCTATAGAAGAATAAATGAAGATCAAACACAAAGATTCAACTTTATAAGCGGACTGTAAACTGAGAAGGCATAGCCCAACTGTAGATATAGCGTAATTTAGTCTCGTAAAAACCGTCATTACATTTTTCGCTTTGTTCAAATGTTTCAGGAACGTTCCTTCATTCAAAGAGGCTATAAGAAGTTTTATGGGCTGTATAAAAAATAATTTTTAGTTGACAATGCCTGTGGAATACTTTTTGCAATGGGTTTGCTTGTGTATTTAAAGTTTTGAATATTTTTTTTATATTTTATGGACTAAAATGCTACGTCTGTATACAATTGTGGTGCATTGGGACAGCTACAGCACCTCTAATTGAAAACGTGATGGTTATAGGTTTCATTATTTATGAAGTGGAGAACGGAGGTCGTGTCGCTGACTCTACCTCTATATCATAGTTGTACTGTAATTGTTATAAAAAATCACACAAGGTCCAGAGACTATGAAAGGTTTTTTCCTATTAAAATAATTACTTAAATAAAACAATATAAAATTACATAAATCAAGTACCACAGACATTTTCATTCAATTTCATTCTGTTCTCTCTCTACTCTTCTATGCGAGAAAAAAGCATGAAGCTATTTTTTATTTTACGTATACAAAAAAATATATACAATAGACATGTTGTTACCACTTCAATAATTTATATAAAAAAGAAGGGGAAAATATACGTAGGTATATTAACATAACAAAAACATATTATTCTTTCTATTCATTAAAATCACAATGAATCATTTCAATAGATATTCAGTACGGTATGTTTCCAACAGGTACGTATTTGAAAAAATTAGGTACTTTTTTAGCACTAGCTTTATCTCGCATATTGCACTGTACGTAGAGAGAAATTATTATCAATCTTTTTTGGGTTCCGTACCCAAAGGTTAAAATGGGGCCCTAGTAAGTACTAAGATTCTGCTGTCTGTCTTTCAAATTTTCTATTGGCCAAATACTAAAAAGCAGAATACAATAAATAGTTAAGGGGGCTCCCATATAACAAACGTGATTTTTTTCCAAGATCTCTAAAATAATTTTACTTCGATCGATTTTTATCGAACTTAAAATCGTCGCCTGCACATCCATTTCATTTCATAGAATAGGCAAGCTGTATCACGCACATAGACAGGTAGGCCTGGAGGAACCTGGGAACCTAGTGTTAAAACACTGGTCCCACTAAGATACTTCTGAACCCTACTCTTCACCAAATTCTGAAAGTGTTGTGTGTTGAGAGACGGAACTTAACGCCGCGGTCTGCCTCGTTACCAGAGCGAGGACATGACGGCCTCATCTAGTGATAGTAAACTGAAAATTAATTATTACATTTATACTTCATACACTATATTATAAATAACCTATTTCATGGAAATTCAAGTAATTTGCATACATTGAAATATAATAGCTCTAAAGATTTCATTCGAAATCGCCTCCATTTTGTTTTGACGGCAATGACAGACGGACGGGCGCGAAAACAACTCTTGCAATATTTGTTTGTGTGAAGATATTTATTTAGGTCAAAATCTCTTTTGAATTTAAATTTGGTCTATTTAATGATTGTGCTGGTTTTCTATGCATTTTTTGTACTGATTTGTTATTTAGACATTAAGGGCAGTCGTGGCGCAACGGTAAGCATTTCAATATCAACGCGACGATTGTAGGTTCGATTTCCAGTCGAGAGAGTGAATTATTTTAAATTCCTTGCTAAGTTAACCGCGTTGTTAAGTGTCACGTTCATTCAACGCGGAATGTCTCTTAAATTAAGCAGAAAAGGCGGAAAAGAGTGTTTTAACACTAGGTATCCCCTGCTTACCTAGCTTTGTGGTAAAAAGCGTGAAGAAATTTAAATTGTAGCTCTGAAACAGCATAAGTAATCTGTCTATCCAATTTCTAGATTTTACGGAGTCAGCTTTAATTTTCATAAAAGATATAAGGACAAGTGTCATAAACAAAGAGCGGCATTCAGTTACGCTACTCACGCAGTGTCTCAAATTTGGGTGGAAAATGGAAAACGCAGTGTCTTGACACTAGGTTTCCTCTGTTAACATGCCTTATGCGGGTAAACATATAGCTGTAAAAAATTATAGCGATACGTAAATGATAGATTGCACACATTTCTGACGCGTCCAAATTGAGAGATATTCTGTAACGTCTTGTAATAAATAAAATGTTACGAGATACTTAGTGTTAGAAAAAAAAAGTTAGCTGAAATATTTGTTTAAAATTTTGATTTTTTTTGTTTTCATCAGATTTTTTTACTGTGTTGCTTTTTATACTTCAAAATGATTAAAACCATCATGACTACGTGTTTATATCGACATATTATATACGCATCAGTTTTTTTAAATAAATTTTGGGTCATAATACCTACATGTTACGCTGCTCTAAACGCTTTTTGATAAAGAAATATGAAACGGTGACATGAAAAATCACTTTCTAACTTCTATAAAGGTTGTATTATCTATATTTAGTGTGGACATATCTACAATAGTATAAGGTAGTAGGGGAAAAAAATTATAACATTCACACTGTATTTCACACATAGCAGGGTAAGCAGAGAGAACCTGGGATTTGAATGTTAAGACACTCCGTTCCTCATGTTCCACCAAGTCTGTCATTATAACAATGAGATACTAACACCCTACGCATAGATATCGTAGTTTTTTTCTTGTTTCTTCTTTCCTAAATTCGATTTTCATTTAAAGTAAATGGTTAGACCTTCGCCCGTTAAAGATTCATTGTTGTCGTTTACTTATTTACGTTTAAGATAGCGAGGATTGGGGTCAAAGTTATTACATAATTAAGCCAGAAGCTTAACGAGAAGCTCAAATAAATTTTAGAATAAAAAAAAATATGGATAAACTTTGAATATTGTTTAAATTTCAATTTTATATATATGTACAAGTCCACAGTGTATTTTCATTTTACGTCTTTAAGTATATAGAATTGCGGGCGACTGCTAGAACAATATAACACAGAAAAAATCCTTTACATTTATCTTATAATATTATCTAAAACACAATTACATAGCTTCCTTTACTAAATAACTAAATAAATGTAATTGTGTAACTAAAACGACGGTATCATCCCTCTTCCCAACAGGAAGTGACCCTTGCTCAGAACGTACGAGGTAATTGAAAATTGGTTTTTGTTCAGATTTGAGAGAATTATTAAAGATTTTCCTTGTACGGCTTATTTTGGTNCCAGTTTCTGGCCATTTTTAAAATAATATTTAACCGATCGTAGAAATGAATATGCCTATTCCTTTTTTAACACTTATTCCCCCCAGTGAAGCGAGCCGGTATTACCAAAGCGAGGAAAGTAAAATATTTCATTCCCTCGAACCGAACCTAAACAACCGTCGCATTTGTCGTCACTGTGCCTCTCTGTATGTATGTAATAATACAAATAGTGGCATTTTGTTTCAATTTGTCCATCATAATAAGAAAACTTGTAGAGCCTTCAGTGAAGGCTTTTCCGCTCCTACGTCATACATTTGAGTGCGAGAGACAAGGATGGGAATAAACACGTAAACATTGTGACAGGGACAGATATATTCTGGCTGTCATAGATAATCAAATGAATTGATTTTGGTATTTCATATGAATAATTTTGCTGTCTCTGTGAGGACATGTTAATGCTTATGTTAAAAAATCACAGAATATCTTACTTAAGTGGCTAGGAATATTATTTCATTTCCTGTGGGGATCGAACCTACAACCAGTCGACTTTACAGTCGTACACTAGTGCCCCCGTACCACGACTGGCCTCACAAATAGTACAACTTGATTAATTATATTTTTTACAACCCGAAGGAAGCGAACGTAAATCAATTAAACAACATGTTAATTATAGAACGTGGTGAATGTGAGGTAATTCATGGCTACTTTATTATCTATTCAAGTTTATAAATAGCGGAGGTGGAGTTAATTGCTCGTAAAATGAATTGAAAGTAAACTTTTGTTTATGATGAAACCTAGTTGATTTAATCTTGTTTTTAACCTTCACGCTGTATCCCGTACAGATCAGAAAGTACGCGGGAACCTAGTGTTAAGATACTTCTGTTCCACATTTTCCGCTGAAATTGGGTAGCATTGGGTATTGAGTGGCGGTGCTTAACGTCACGATAAAATAAACATATTAAATATTTCATCAGTGGGTATCGAGCCCATACTTATGAAAACAATTCCTTTCATTTTAAATTCATTATTATGATGATAATAAATAAATAATAAATTTTATCAACCCTATTATCTTATAAATATTTGTGTTATATCTACATTGCAGGTTCTCTGACATTATCAGCTTGTCCCGGGCAGTCTAGCCGCGCTCCCCGTAGAGTCGCTACAGTGCTTCATTTTTACTGAAATTTACACGAAAAATACGTTAAAATGGTAAGTTTTTACTTAGAAATCGTATAAAATAGATAATTGTGTATATAAGTGTGTTTTAAATATATGTTTGGTGTGAACTTTCAAAGAAATTCAATGTTTGATTTTAAATATAGTTCTTTTTCTTAAAATGTAGATAAAAATTGGAATAAAAAGTGATGCAAAATTAAATTACTGTAAAAAACAATGTTTATATACTGTTGTATTTACCTACACTTATAAATCTATATACAATATATATCTTGTATATAAGCATATTAATAAAATATATATATCTATAATACTAAACATATATATAAAACTCATTCGTAAATGAATGTCTGTATATAAAGCAAGAACGAAACTACTGGACTTTTGAAATGTGTCATATAATTAGTCAGGGAATGTAGGAGAACACTAAGATAAGAATTATCGAAATTCTAGACGAAATGAGAGAAAACGACATTTTTCATTTTAAATCTTAAAGTTTACGCAAACAGAATTGCGAGCGACGACTAGTCTAATAAGAAGTATAATATTATGTTTTATTTGTCCAAATAGTTAGTATGTTATTTAGAGACAGTTCTGGTTGGGTTTTGGGTTTCTCCCACTTATTTGACGTACATATTGTGACTTCGTCAATCGCCTTGGGACAGTTCTGACTGTACGCAATGCTTGGTGGTATTTGGATATTTTTTGTTCCCACTCTGGTAGAGAAAATGCATTGTTGAATTCCATTACTTAACTTACATCATATTTTAAAAATGACGAAACGTGAGGACGGAAGGAACTGAGAGATATCTCCTCTTACCTTTCTGTAAGCGAAAAAAGCGTAATTATGTTTTTTTAGTAGTATGCAATGTCTCCACTAAAACATCTGAAACTAGAAGTATTTTGGTTTATTGATTTTTTTAATGGCCTGATTTTGCGATAACGGGCGCAAAATATGTATGTCCTTCAAAATGAAACAGTAAATTTTGTAGGATATTATGAACTGATAGAGTATGGTAGTGTATGGCCTGGTTGACTAATTGATTTCTTTATGACATGATAAATATATTACAGCACGTATAATACAAATTTTACTTTAAAAATAAGAAAGATGTAATATATAAATCATTTGAAATTTTATTGGCGGAGTAATTGCGTAACAAACATACAGTCAAATTAAAAAGAACTGCTAGTGTTAGATTTTTCAAAAAAAATAACTAAATTCACGTCTAAACCTAACTATAACATAGGTAACACAATTGCCTCAGGTCGCTCCCAAATATTGGGGTCAGCGCTGTTAGTGCTACAAACAAAAAACTTACACAATGCTTTCGAATTTCGGAATATGAGAGTTTCACGTCTCGTTTGAGATTACCTGTTTTAATTACTTCAATCTGTTTTTAAATATTATTCTTTTTTTAGCTCCATGTTGTACCACGCACAAATCAGAGGAGGTAGATGGAACTTGGAAACCTAGGGTTAAGACACTCAGATACTTACGTTATCCAGTTCCCGTCGAATTCTCGAGAAATTGCATGCTTAGTAGCGGAAGTCAGCGGCGCTTTCGTTGTCAGACCGAGGAACTTAAAATATTTAATATTTCATGCCCCTGAGCAGGAATCGAACCCACAATAATCACGTTTACTACTACTCAAATATTATTTTTACTTTACTAAGTCGGAGGGATATAATAAAAATCCAGGGACTTGCTTACTATGCTTGTAAATTAAGCTTAGAAACTTTTACAATACAATTTTATAGCTGTTTGAAATTCTTACTAAGATAGAGTTGTGTGGAACTAAACGCCGCTTTATACCTTACCAGAGCGTAGGACAACATATCTACATGAAAAATATTTAGAGCACCTCGTTCAGTAGAGTTGTATGATTTCCTCCCAAGAGGTATATTATGAGGCCGCTCCTTATATTGTTCTTTTGTTTTATAGCTCGAGCTTCAATACCCACCTTTTGATGCAAAGCTTAGTTTTTCTCTCAGAATATTTCTCTAGCATTTCTTTGAAATGAACTATTATAATAATGATATTTGAATGTATTTTAATTTCACGCTATAAAACCTTGGAGTCTTGTGTTTCGTCACTTCGCTTTTCCGCTTTTCCGTCGAATTCTCTATTTATTGTTTGTTGAGTGGCGGAACTCAACGCTGCGCTTTGTCTTGTAACTAGAGCGAGGAAATAAAAATGTTATATTAATATTTCCTTTTGATTCTGTCACGTTCTGATCGCACGCTTGTGTTTGTACGTTTACTTGCTATGGGCATCTGGGCGGAAAGTGTAGATCGAATTGTCTTGATAAATTTGCTTTATAAAGTGAAAAGCTTTATATAAAAACTACGTCATGCTCATTACCCTTATATAGGTCCTCGTATAATATATTTATTTTCAGATAAAATATATTTTTTTTTATTCTTAAATCGATGTTGGAGATGGTTTTGCAAAGATCAAATAGATACTTTTTTTAGTGAAGCTAAATCCGCTGTATTCAGTACGTATCAGGGTGCACAGATGGAACCTAGCAACCTAGTGCTAAAATACTCCGTTCCCATTAAGACAATTCTGTTCCCCAATAGATTATTAAGTATGTATATTTGAGATGTGACTGAAAATACAATTCATATCATTAGTACAAAGTATAAAGAAAAAATATTATATTTGATGCAAAATATGTGTTAAGCACTTTTTAACGCTTTTGTATCGAAAAAGATTTTTTTTATAATTATTTTAGAGTTGGGAGTGAGTGGTAAGAGAGACCGTATGAAGTAGCCTCGGTTGATCTTCGAGAATATATTATCGAGGATTCTAGAAGTTGGTTCTGGAGTCGCGGAACTCAACGCTGTGTTTTGCGCGCCTTGCTAGGGCGTGGAAAAGCCTCATTTCATTAAAATTATTATTAAACTTTTTCATATAGTTATTAAATTTAAATATTAAAAATATTGTAAGCTGATATAAATGGACTGAAGAAAATGAACTTAAACCAAAAAGAGCTAAGTATGATTTAGTGCGGTCAAGACGTTATGGAAATTTATTCATGTCAAACTGTCTGTCCCCATCGGGAGTACAGTGAATAATTTACTACGACATTACTTTATTTAAATTTGAAAATTTTCGCATTATATCGTTTTTAATGAAGTTTAAAATTTCGCTTTTCAGTTTTATGGGTTCGATTCCCTCTCGGGGGGTTAATTATTATAATTTCGTTGAGTTGCGCCACTCAACAAGAAGTCGTAGAAGTCGTATCGTCGTTGAGTGGTGCGCGTGCGCGGGCATCGGAGTTTTAGGTTCTGTCTTAACTGTGCTATTTGCGGGATACAGCGATATAATAAGAGATTGACGTCGTCGTGGCGCCGTTCTGGGTTCGATTCCCACTCGGGGGAACCAATCCTGCAATGTCTCGAATATTTGGCGAAAATTGGAGAACGTAGTTAGTTAGTTAGTTAGGTTTCCTCTACATGCGGGGTAGAGTGTGAACTTATAAAAGTATATTATTATATACTTCACAACAAAATTCAATATAATTCAACAAATTTCAACAAAATTCAATATAATCAATCTTTACTAGTTATTTTAGGTCGTGGCAAAGGCAATTGACCCCTGCCGTTAATGTAGGTATACTTTACGACACCTGACAAGTCATGATAAGTTGATGTAATATAATTTGAAGGTACCCTGTAAATACAGGTCGGGCTTGGATATCAAAATTTAGTTGCTAATGTAAAAATATATGAAATTTCAGTTCTGCCATTTTAATATTTGTTAATATTTACTTATTTTTTATTTGTTTTACTTATAATATCACGCTGTATCCCTCATATAGCAAGATTTTTTTTATAGCCGAGTAGGTAGAGAGAACCTGTGAATCGAGTATACATTTCGTTCCCAATTTTCGAGACGTTAAGTGGTGGACGTAAACGCCGCCTTTTCTCTTAACACCAGAGTGAAGAAATAAAAGTAATTAATTACTACATTTAACCTTTGTATATACTACACATACACTACCATTTTAACATATACATAATGAAAAAATATGGAGATCCATAAATTTCCATATTAATCAGGTGGGGAACGGAGTTCTACGGACGGAGAACGGTGTTTCACTAGGTTCCCTCTACCTACCCTGCTGTGTATGGAATACATCGTGAAGCTGATAAATTTCCACCGACACGCCTTGTTTCCATTCTAAATATATATAGAGAAAATAAAATTACTGAAGTAATCACTATCAAAACTTCAAGAACGATAAATTCCTTGGAGGGATGGGCAATTTCTTGAAGCAGTTTACTATTATAATATTATCATTCAAGGCTCCCTTACAATATATTAATTTTAATGAAATAATTTATACCTTACGCCTATACAATAAGGTTTATTTTGCATTGATTTTATTTATGAAGCCTACAATAAAGCTTTTAGCTGCTATAATGAGTTTTAACGTGTTTGATTAAAATGTTGAGCTGATATCGAGGAGTTCTTTTGTGTAGAATGAAACATGGGTTTGTGATAGCTACTGCTTATTAAATATGAAGAAGCATTGAAGGCTTCACGCTGCTGCTGCGGGCTGTATCCTGCATTGCAGGGATAGCAGAGGGAACCTAGTGACAAGACTATCAGATGCAAGCCAATATTCGTTTTTAACACATTTTTAAGATGGGCCGCCGTGGCGCAGGGGGTGTGACTGTTAAACGACGGTTGTGGGTTCGATCCTTTTTTGTTCCACTCGGGGGAATGAACTATTATAACACTAGGTTCCATCTGCCTACTTGCTTGATTACAGCTTTAATGCTATTAAAAAAATATTAGGTTCATTTTTTATTTTTTTTAGCCTGTAGGTAGGTTTATTTTTTAGTTTACAATTATTGAATTATATCAAAACATTTTTATTAATATTCACGCTTTATCCGCATATGCCGGAGAAGAAAGAGACATCAAAAGGTCAAGACAATGCGTTTTCTATTTAAAGACATTGAGTGTTGAGTGGCGAAACTAAACGCCATGTGCTGTCAATTGCATTTAACCAATGTCTAAGTACATTGAATCCAAACATTACGAATAAATATCCCACAAGGAAAAAATATCAGGGACGAGACGATCAGTTTCAATTTGTTTAACGTCATTACACAGCGTTAGCGAAATAGACGGGGTTTATTAGTAACGGACCGAGTCGCTTTATATCCATTATTTGTTACATATATTGTTGCTTAAGTACTTGTATGTCGTGATGCAGTGATTGATTGTTAACTCGATGATTATGGGTTCGATTCTTTTTTCTGGTTTCACGCTGTATCCCGCACATAGAGAAGATAGCACATAGATAAGAAATCTATTCTCCACTTTTCGCCGAATTCGGGGGCGTATTGAGTGACGGGGCTCAATGACGCGCTTTACCACGTTCCCAGAGCGACGTTTACATTCCCCCAAGCGGGAATCGAATCCACAACTACCACAAATTAAATGCTTAATTCGCAAATCTTAAATAATCGCCACCGATTAACCTAAACAAGTAGATGCGTATGCTATAATTTATTCACTGATAAGACTTAGGGCGGTGCACAGTGCTGTAAAATGTACGTCGCGTGGAAAATTTATCTTTTAAGGAGTCCCTATAATCGGATTTTATTAAATTTGTTTTTGCATTATAATCTTGATGTGATTTAGCATCAATTCCTCAAATGACAGAATCCTTAAAGTATTTATTAGTGATAAAACATCGATAAAAGTGGAATAATGTCATTTTTATTTTTATTTTTTTTTCACTTTTACTATTTTTTAACATTACAACCCTGATATGCTATCTTGAGAAGAAAATATAAAAGCAAAGATATTTGGCAAATGATAATGCAAATTATTATTATATTTAGTGTGTATCACAAACAATACAGACTAACAATAAATAAGAATAACAGTGTCCAAGCATCCTCAAGAATTTATAAAGAAATCATTTCGACAAAAATTCAAAATTAACTTCATATCTCACGGCAATTAAATATTATTTCAGTCAAAAAAATTGTAAATTCAGAAAAGCTAAATTTTATGGAAAATGGAAGGTTAT
>JAKRZM010000521.1:277218-290874 GCA_036379175.1 Heliconius cydno galanthus | reverse complement strand
GAAACTAAACGCCACGTGCTGCTAATTGCATTTAAATAATTCTAACCAATGTTTAAATACACTGAATCCAAACATTACTACGAATAAATATCCCACAAGGAAAAAAAAATCTGGGACGAGACGATCAGTTTCAATTTGTTTAACGTCATTACACAGCGTTAGCGAAATAGACGGGATTTATTAGTAACGAACCGAGTCGCTTTATATCCATTATTTGTTGCATATATTGTTGCTTAAGTACTTGTATGTCGTGGTGCAGTGATTGATTGTTAACTCGATGATTATGGGTTCGATTCTTTTTTTTGGCATCCCGCACATAGCAAGACATCTAGTCAAGATTCTCCGTTGTTTATTTCACTTCTGTTCTCCACTTTTCGCCGAATTCAGGGGGCGTTTTGAGTGATGGGACTCAATGACGCGCTTTACCACGTTCTCAGAGCAGGGAAAGGAAAATATTCAAAATTTGATTCCCCCAAGCGGGAATCGAATCTACAACTACTATTTCATCACAGCGGCCTCAAATTATTAAATTAAAACGATATAAAGCACAAATTAAATGCTTAATTCACAAATATAGATCTTAAATAATCGCCACCGATTAACCTAAACAAGTAGATGCGTATGCTATAATTTATTCACTGATAGGACTTAGGGCGGCGCACAGTGCTGTAAAATGTACGTCGCGTGGAAAATTTATCTTTTAAGGAGTCCCTATAATCGGATTTTATTATTTTATTTTTGCATTATAATCTTGATGTGATTTAGCATCAATCCCTCCAGCCGTATTTCCAAATCAGAGATCCTTAAATTATTTATTAGTGATAAAACATCGATAAAATTGGAAAAAAAAAATTTTTCCACCTTACGAAATTAATATAAATAGCAAAGAGAGTTGGCAAACGATTATTATATTTAGTGTGTATCACAAACAATACAGACTAACAATATATAAGAACAACAGTGTCCAAGCATCCTCAAGAATTTATAAAGAAATCATTTCGACAAAAATTCAAAATTAACTTGATATCTCACGGCAATTAAACATTATTTCAGTCAAAAAAATTGTGAATTCAGAAAAGCTAAATTTTATGGAAAATGGAAGGTTATAACGTAAACGAAAATTAAATTCGCCCGGCCGGTATGCACGCCATCTTGATAATTGGTTCTGGGATCTATGTATAAAATTATAAAATTTCGAAATTCTTTGTTCAATATATTTTTAAGGTCAGTCATTGCGCAGGTGTACAAGAGTAAGTTGACTGTAAGTGCGATAGGTTGTAAGTTTGATTCCCACTCGAGGAAGTGAAATATTAAATAATTTTTATTTAATATATTTTCTTTGCTTTGGTAGCCAGACAAAGTCCGGTGTTGAATTCCGCTACTTAACATGCCTTCATAATTAGGGGAGAGTTGAGAACAGAACTGTCTTAATGGGATCAATATTTTAACACTAGGCTAGGCCAGGTTCCCTCTGCCTACTCTGCTATATTCGGGATACAGCATGAAGCTTAAGAAAATGTATATTTTTTTATTTAAAAATATGTCTGTAGCTTGGTGAAAGTTTAAGAAGGAATTTAATGAAAAAAGTTATTGGAAAAGATAAAAATATTATTTAGTCGAATCCGAAAATTAAGGATGATAATTATAGAATTTCACTTTTCAATCACTTCAAAGAAATTTAGATAGTTTTGAATTACCTTAACCTAAAAAGCTTCGCCATTCTACATTTAATACTCCCTCGAATGGGTTTTGAACACACAACGATCACGTTTAATCTCACATACAGATACCAAGTAAGAGAGAGTAAGTGGTAAGAGAGGCAGAAGAGACTTGAGAAATCATGAGGAATTGTCGGACGATATTTATGAAGAGGTGGATGATCTACTCTGGTTATCTCACTAGGGTTAAAGCTTAAAATTAAATTATACCTCTACCACCAACTATGCTGGAGAAAAGTTACATAGAGAGCATGAGAAGGACTCCTCGGAGAATATATATTAAGGGGAAACCACCAACTATCCAAAGAAAGATACGAAAATTTCTTCGAATATATTTCATTGATAACACAGTTATTACAGCTATATGAAATTTTGATACATTAAATTTCTTTCTGTAACAAAATCCGCTTCGAGACCAATATTCAATGTTATATTTGTATTGTAAAACGGATTCGGGCCAGCCTTGTTCCCTCCGAAATATGATAGTCGTGGACAAAAGAAATTTGAAATAATTCTTTTGTGCAAGTCCAAACCTACTTTGGATTATAAGCGTAGATTTTAATATGTTTTTATAAAATATACTTACTTACTTATTTAGCTCACGTAAAACGGTAGTGTACGGTATAAAATGGAATGCTTTTGCTATTTAGTAGAAAATAGGGAACGGTAGTTTTTTAGTGGGAACAGAGTGTCTTAACACAATTTTGCCACGTTCTCTCTATCTACCCTATGTAAAAATGTAATAATAAAGGTATAATCAAAGAACTTATGGTAATATTCTCAATTTTAGATGAAACCAATACTAGTTAAAGGTCAATTCAAAAACGATACATAGCTATCGAAGATATTTTTCAAGTTGGCCTTAACAAAATTCTTATTTTCTTTCATGAACCTTGCAAAAAGGTATAATATTAGTATTCAATCGCTTCATTCCAACGAGGTCGGAATAGATATTATTTTAGTATCTACAGTACAAATATTTTACTGGAGGGTTTTCAGATCGAAGTTTCCGTACGAAACAAGCTGATTGTAGCTTCAAGTAAAACTGACAATATTGTCATATAAAACTGAGAACATTTTTATATTTTTATCTTAGACGAGAGAACATAGCTTTAAATAACTCCGTTCTGCACCTTTTCACGATTTCTGAGACATTGAATGTTGAGTGGCAGAGCTGAACGCCGTGCTTTGTCTTGTTACCAGAACGAACGAATGAAAATAACTCATTTCACCGATTGATTATCGAACCCACAACCACGTTTACAATACGACGACATAACGTTAAAAAAAAATCAAAATTTTAAATATTACATCTAAAATTTTCAAGTTATTGCTATAGCAGAAGCTTAACTCCATGTCAAAATTTCAGTTGATATTTCAACGATCTTTGAAATTTCAACGTGAGATACGCCGTCAATCCATACTGTCATTGCCAAACCTGGCATCAGGCTGACCGAGATTGTGTATGGACACGAAGCACCAAATTTCAACCACAATTATTATCTCAAACGTGTTTTATATCATTCTATTGATTTTTGAGGGCAGTCGTGGTGCAAGATCACAACTTTTAGGGTGTGACTGTAAACGCGAGTGGTTGTGGGGTCACTCCCCACTCGAGGAAATAAAATATTTATTTGTTTTCATTTCTTTAGCTCTGGTGTCGAGGCAATGCGCGGCGTAGAATTGCGCCACTTAACACGCAATTCCTCCAGAATTCGGCGGAAAGTAGGGAACGGGATGTCTTAACACTAGGTTCCTTCTGCCTTCCCTGCTGTGTGTACCCTTTAATTTATAGAATAAAAAATGTGTTTTATAATTACCACAAACCAGCAAAAACTAGTATTAATTTGTACTCGGTACAGAAGCTGCACATAAATCAAAGTAACGCGGACGTCCGGTTCTCTTAATTAACTTCGTATAACATATTATGGCTCGTATTATATAACTGTATTGCAAAATTAGGTTTTTGTAGTATTAAATTGTACTATTAAAATAGTTTCTTATAAACTCAAATATGAAGTTTATGAGTTTGTTTGTTTGAAATAACAAAAATAACCAATTAATAATTAATCACGTTAATTATTTCGACGTAAGCCATTATACATGCGGGTAGAGTTACTTTGGGCGCTTAGAATCTAAGCTAGACATAGCCTAGACTAGATAGAGGGAACCTGAGAATCGAGTGTCTGTTCTCTACTTTCCGCCGAGTTCTGGAGGCATTGCGGCGGAACTCAACTTAATATCCACTTGGACCTATGACAACGACATTTTGACTCAGCAACTCTTACCTCAAACTGGATTCGAACTCACATCCCATTCAAGATATAAAGCTATCAAACTATCCAATAAACCTAGTAATATAATAACTAAGTAGGTTACAGTGTACGTGTATTCTCAGAATAACGTGTTTTGCGCAATGTTAATCCGTTTGTTATGGTGCTTACTGTTTTAGATTATCTTAATGTATTGCGCAAATAATATATTTAAAGTCTATTGAATCATGGGTCGTGAGTTCTATTTTTGGTTAGAGGAAAATGTAAAGGGTACATGAAATTGTTTTTTTTTTGCCTCACGCTGTACATACAGGGTAGGCAGAGGGAATCTTTAAATGTAATGTAGAGACTCTCCGTTGCTATTAAAGTAATTCTGTTCCCCACTTAAAATTGAGGATTTCTAATATTTTTGATTTACATTTAAATACCTGCTTTTTTGTATCTTTGTTACGAGGTAGGCAGGGAATACCTAGTGACAAAACACTTTCTCAACTTTCTGTGTAAATTCGACCACTGGCGTTATATCCTTAATTTTGGTGATTGGCTGGTATCCTCCTTCTTTCATTTTAAGGACATACAGACAAAATACGTATATTATAAATATTACAATAAAAGAAAATTAAAAAAAAACGATGTCGAGGTCAACACCTACGTAGGTATATTACATTAGATAGAGGCCGTATTCAATTGCATGCAAATGAAAATCTCGTCTAGAATATATTTTGTATTGTATATTTCAAAGGAAAATTTTGTTTTGTGTACTTCAGTTTTCCCATTCTTTTTTATATGATGCTGATAGACTTAATTTTGGACTATTTTTTATTCTTTATATATTTGAATTTCTTATAGATGTAGAGCTCCAAGCGCGATGGTTGTGGATACAGTTCCCATATGAGGGAATAAATTATTTTCATTTCTTCATTTTGTTTGATAAGAAATAGAGCCGCATTGAATTCCGCAATTAAATGTCTCGAATTCGGGCGGAACAAAAATTGAGTGTCTAAACACTAAGTTCACTCGCATGAAAGTTAAAAAATATAATTAAGGACAGTTGAGTTTAAAATGACTAAGCAATAACGCCTCCTGTAACAAAACAAAACGAGATATTGAGTTACATTGAAAATTGGACGCTGTGTGGAGAACGGAGTGTCTCAACACTAGGCTACCTACCCTTCCATATACAGGATATATCGTGAAGCTAAAAAAATATATAAATGAAATTCACATATTCATTTATACAAAATCTCAGTTCAAAGTAATTTGTAAAGATAAATCTACCTGTACGCCGCTGGTTATATAAACTGTTGTAATATAAATGTTTGTTTATTTCAACTCGCCTACGCTGTGCTTCCAGATGTGTGACGTCAAGAGTAGTCCATCGTGGCGCAATTGCAGAGTGCCTAAGTATATGTGAAGGTTGGGGGTTCCTATTATCGCTTAAAGAATGTATATATAAAATAATATTAGATAAGCTCAACAATTTGTTTGGTTGAACGTGCTAATCTCAGGAACTACCTATTCGAATTGAAAACATATTTTCGTTTTTTTGTAGGCCATTTGTTTTGAGAAGCAAAAAAAAATATGAACAGAACACATATTTTTTCCATTTTACTATAGAAAAATTAATGTGTTCTGTTAATAGAACAGTCTGTAGCCCTATGTATTCCTTGGAGAACCTTAAAATCTATTACAGTCCGTTTCATCAAAATTGGATCAGCAACTTAAACAAATAGACAGCCATTGCTATTATTAAACTTTAATAAAATTTCTTAATTACAAAACTATTTCAGTCTCTTGATTACACAAAGGTCAGAACCTAAGTCAATATAAAGTTTTACACCCAGCGATTTGATATGACTTGAATTATATTCTAGTTTATATAAAGATATTATTTTTAGCAGTTGTTAAACATGAATACTTTTTATCAAACAGTAATAAACCAAAAAAAATGATAATGCTAATATTTTTGGTCGTAGTGGCGAAGCGGTAAAGCTCCTGACCCCATGTTGCTTATCAACATGGGTTCGATTTGAACTCAGGCGATTGTTTTTTTTAATTTCCCTAGTTCTTTCCCAGCGATGTTGAAACTAAACGAGGAGTTGAACATCCGCCAAATAAAACGCGATCTCGAAAAGTGGTTGATGTGTAGGGAACAGAGTGTCTTAACGCTAGGTTCCCTCTGCCTACCCTGCGATAAACCAGATACAGCATGAACCTATATTTATATATTTAAACAGCTTAATTTTTTAATTAACACTAATACAAAAAGAGAAGCCATAAAAATAAATTCCTCTAAAAACACAGTAAAAAGAATAAATAATGAACGTTCGAAATATCCCAAGTTGTAAACTATATCGAAATTGAACAGTTATTGTCATAACAAAATATGGTGGGATTTATGTTAGCTTTTACGTTGGAATCTAAACTGAATGAAATAAAAACAAACTCTATTCTATACAGTATAAATAAATAATTCAATTTTTTATATTTTAAATGTAAATTTATATTAACATTATAAAACTGAAGATTTTAGTTGATTGAACGTATTTTTCTCAGGAAGTATTGGTTTGTTTTTGTGTTGTATAGATCATTTATCAAGGAAGACTGTAGACAATTACACTAAGTTAATTGCACCTGCGGTCTTAATGACCTCATGCACTTACTTTGTGTCACGTGTCATACATAAGTCTCAATTATTGCTATTTTAAAATGGAGGTAAAACTGCAGGCAAAAGCTTGTTAGTATATGAAAGCTATAGCGTTAAGTTTTATATAAGACAGAACTTGATTATATTCTTGATGGCTGTGGGTTCATCCACATTTAGCTGTACCCTAAATTTGGATAATATATGCTTAAAAATATTTTAATTATTGGTTTCGAAAATTGGAAATACAATTTACGGCGTTCTATTACGTAACTCAATTTTTTTTAGCTTCACTCTGTATTTCGCAAATACTCTGCAGACAGAAGGAACCTGGGGGTTACTATTAGTGGCAAAACAAAATATAAGTGAAAACAAAAGTAAATATACAAAAATATTCACAACACCCTCAAATCCTACATTCCACTCATATATTTGGTGAATTTCATAAATTATTTATATCTAAGCCACACTGTATTCAAACGGAACGAGCGCCCGTAAACAACTGTTTACGCGATTACAAGTGCTTTGGTTAATTTGTTATACTGTTAGTTACTAGCCACCCAATTGCGGCTTCGCCCGCTTATTTATTCTTTATTATATGAGGCCGAAATTTGGCGATTGTGGATTCGATTCCCAGTGGAGGGAATTAATTATTTTTTATAAATATTTTGGTTTGGTTTTGGTACTAATGCAGCGTGGCGCAGAGTTTCGCCAGTCAACACACAATGCCTCCAAAAATTTGGCGAAAAGTAGGGAATGGAGTATCTTAACACTAGCGGAATACAGCGTGAATATAAAAAGAAATGGCCAAATTATGTATAAGCTACATAGTAATATAGCTTATCCGTTCCGTAGTTCACGTAATACGTGAAAATAGAACAAACAACCGTCTTCACAAACTTTCACATTTATTAACTAGTTGTTCATTTAGGAAAATTATTATTTTATTTTCTACTGGTATGTAGGGTAGGGACGGAGTGCCCAATTATCTTTTTTAAACTTAGATCCTGTGTCTAAGACTGTTCCAACTTACCACCAAATTTTATAAGTTGAGTGGCGGGACTCAACGCCGCACTTTGACATCTTACCAAAGCAAAGGAAATAATAATTCATTCCCCCAAATAAGACCCAAATCTACAACCACCACATGTACAGTCAAGCGCTGTGCCATTACCGCCAAAATATATTCGCCAAAAATATGTTCGCAAAATCAAATATCGTCTCTACAAAGGACTTTTTCATGTAATAAATATAGATAGTCTTATCAATAGATAAGTAAGCCGGCTTTCAGCTTATCTCGCAGCTGATAACGTTGATAAGGTCTATGATTAAATCCATTATGAGAGTAATTCATGTAATTTCAGTATTTCAATCATGTAATTCTTTATATATTATTTGGACGCTATTCTATAGTGGCACAGTGGCATAGCCGTGGGTTCTATTCCTACTTGAAAAAAGGAATTATTTTCGATTCTTCGATGTGGCAACAAAACAAAACAATCGAACCTACAACTAGCTTCGTCTTACCAGTAGGTATGCCAAAAAACACATTTTTCATTTTAAAATCTCCCTACAGAGATGCTAACAACATAAATAATGCACGTATGTATAACCACATAAGTAACGACGTAGCTTGATGAGAACGTATGGCTTAGTGGTCAGAAGGCTACGACGGTTTCCAAGAGACGCGGGTTCAAATCCCGCTACGTTCAAATTTTCATATGTTTTCTAATTAAGTGTTTTTCTTTCTTAAGTGTGGAATAACACTCTAAAAATGTCAATAACACGTATTTTTCATAATAATCTCTAGAAATACGCAGTAAATGATATGTAATCCACATAGGATGACGTGGGCTCATTGTTATTTGTTTTATTACCACTACCACATCACTACTCTAATATATCATACAAGTATATGTACGGAAGGTCAGCGCTATCAGCTCTCATATAATAAAAATGTGAAAGTATACAATAAAAGTACTTTAATATAAGAAAAATATATATATATAAGAATAGGTTGTGGGATCGATTCTCACTTTAGGAAATTAAATATTTTAATTTCTTTGCCCTTGTAACTACGTTAGGCGCGGCGTTGAGTTTCGCCACTGAATATGGAATGCCTTAAGAATTTGGTGGAAAGTCTTAATGGGAAAAATATTTTTACCGTCTTATAAGAATATGATGAAAAATTACATAATTTTATAAATTGAATTGTATATCACTGAATTATCATTAATTTCTTTAATTATAATTATCATTAATTAAAAAAACTAAGAAAGACTAAATTTATTTATAAAACGTTATCACGTCAAAAATAAACACAAAACAAAAGTTTACATACATGCTGAAGTCGTTATCGCTATAGGCAATGCGCTGCGTGAAAATCCTTAACACACGATTTTTTTCTCATTTCATAGCTGTACCCCGCACCAAGTACAGTAGGCAGGGAAAACCTGGGAACCTTATGTTAAGATCCTGTTAAGACACTTCCGGTTCCCATTTTCCGTTGAATACTGAAGCAAATGGTAGAGTGGCGAAACTCAACGACGAAAAAATATTCACTCGTAGGCAATTAATTAAAACGGGCCATTATACTGTCAAAGAAGGATTACGTGTTTCATTCGTTTCAAATAAACAGCGACCGCAAAGCGTAACAATAACACCGAAAATAAACATTTCGATTCGTTAACAAATAACAAAGCCAATTTCGCAAATAAATCACTTGTATTTCATTAAAATTATTTGGTTTGCTATTATTTGTATTAAATAAATAGATCTTGTGGATATTTTCTCTAACGTTTAATATCTATTGTAGCTTTACGCTCTATCCCGCATATAGGAGGGTACTCCTAAATTTCCATTTTCCACGAATTGCCCAAGTATCGAAAAATGGCGGAAATCAATGTACTTCGTTTAGTTACCAAAGCATGGAAATAATTGGAATATATTCACCCGAGTGGGAATCGAACCCACAAGATTTTGTGACTAAGCTTAACCTCGCAGTTTATTTTATCAAACCAAACAAATTAAAATACAAATATAAACCTTACCCTAATTCGGGATCGAACCCACAATTATCACGTTAACAGCTCCCAAAAGCAATACTCGTATATATTCTAGAATTGGTCGTAGAAACTACTAACAGCAATAATACCGTGAATTACAGCACGACGCGGCGACTGATTTATATCATCCAGACGTATGGTACTTATCAAGAGAACACTCGTGAACTATATTTAATTTTCACCTAAAATATTATTATTATGTAAATAATTACTTAAATATGTTATTTACTAATAATATATTGAATCCATGAGACCAGTCGTGGCGCTAAGGCTCAAGCGTTTAAAAATTAAATATTTAATATTTTCATTTTTTCGCTCTGGTGCCGAGGCAAATTGTGACGATGAGTTCCAATACTCAACAGTGAAAAAGTGAAAAAGTAGGAAGCGGAGTATCTTAATACTAGGCTCCCTCTGTGTACATGGGAAGTAAAGCTTGAAGCTGAAAGAAGAGAGAATGAGATTATTAAATATTTCATTCTCCCGAATGGAAATCAAACCAACAACTGCCGCTATTATAGTCACATTCTTGTTCCCTACGAAAGCCTCTATTTTCTTATTTAATGTACTAAAATAGTAAGTATATTACATTTATTTTACTCTATCGTAGTATGTACTAATTAAAAGCTCAACAGTTGACATCATTTCATATGAGATGAGCTTTCTCATGTCATGAAAGCTCTTTATATTTATGTTTGATATTTCCGTTTACACAAACTTATTTTAATTTGACGCCGTCATGGCACAGTGCAACAGCGTCTGTCTGTTAACATAACGAATGTGTGTTCGATTCCCAGTAGTAATACAAATTATTTTCACCCTAGGGTTAACCCTCGATTACGAAGGGTTAACCTAAAGGCATTGTCTCGAAAATTCGGCAATACGTGGGAAATAGAGTGTCTTAATTCTAGATTCCCTTTGCTTATCCTGTTATTATTTATTTTCCTGTAGAAATCAGCGAATATACTTTAGTTTATCGAACAACTGTAGAATAAAGTTTTTTGCAAAGCTCTCAGCTAAACTCTTCTTTATATTAAAAAGTTTTATCTTTGCAGTCGTTTTCAGGTTAATAACATTGAAACGACGCTACTTTGAATAGCGGTGTAGTTAAATTATGTTTTTTATATTTAATTTATGTTTTTTATATTTAATAAGCTTACTATTTGAGTTTGAAGTTGTCTTATTGCGCTGGTGATGCTGTCGTAGCAGCTTCACGCGTTTTCTCGCACTCCAGAGTAGGCAGAAGGAACCTAATGTTAAGACACATCTACTTTCTTCTCTACGTTCTGGTGAATTCTTGAGGAATTACGTGTTGAACAATGACAATATATGATGTAAATATACATATCCACCTTGTCATCTATAAACCTAGAACTATCAAGTGCGAGTTGAACACCATTTTTTGTAGGTCAACGTCAAGTAAAACTTAATTACTTAACTTAAAAAATGGTTCAATTTATTACATTAGTTGGCGGCTATCCTGCAATACATTCAATAGACAACTAAAACTTATATTACTATCCTTATCTTGTATATATAATACCTACATTATGTACGCTTTACTCGTGAAAACGAGTCCGGAGGTCTAATTTCGCACGTCTCTTATTTTAGGTCACAAAGCTACGCCCACTTTGGAAGTTGACAGATCGGTTTATTCTATGCTAGGATTTTTAGATTAGTTTTCCATTTCTAAAAGTTTAAAAGTTATTTCCATATTTAGTACTCTTTTTATTTATTTTTTTCAGCTTTATTTTAGCCTGAATTCGAGAGCTCGTTGAGCGACGAAGTTTAACGCTGCGCTATGTCTTACCAGAGCAGGAAAATACGATAATAATTAATTTGAAACCAGAAGTTTTAAAACAGCTTGCGTCGACATAAAAGTGAAGCTGCTGAACAAAACGTTTAAACGTAAAGCATCTCCATTTAAAATTATAAGGCTGATATTGCTATATTTCACAGTAAAATTAGGCTTATTTTCCACTTTTTACTATAATACATATATAAATTAAAACGGCCAAGTGCGAGTCGGTCTCGAGAATTTGTGTTTGTTTTGTAACTTTTCACCAAATTTCATGATTGCAGGCCTTCGGAAATTCCCTAAAGATTTTGCCAAAAATATAAGAAATATTTAACTAAGTTAAGTGAAAATAAAGTCAATTTAAAAATGAAAACAGTAATATCTACCTATTGTATGAACTTTTTCCTTTCAAATATACCAATACTGTACTTTTCGAATCGTTTTTCAGCACAGTCTTAATTGAGACTTTCAATTAAGTTTGCAAAGCTCGTTGTTATTGGCATTAAAAGATAAAAATATTTTTAGTTTTTCGAGCTTCCACCAAATTGAAATTTTAAACTTTTTTGATTTTGATTTCATGCCATTGGAAAATTTGTAAAATGTAATTATACATGAATTAACTTTACACTTTTATTTTAAATCTAAAATGTGTAACATTATACAAAAGCTAGACTGAGACCTAGAGCTAAACACAAAATCGATAAAATAGAAACGAGATCAAAAGAACTTTCGCCATCACGTTTGACTTAGCATCCCCACACGGTGGCGGGTTTTTGTCCTGGCTTTGACTTTGACTTGACAACTCTGGTCATCAATCACCGCGTCAGTCCAAACAAGTGGATTCGGTACTGATACGCTTTTGTATCGGTTTTCTCGTATACAATTACTATATGTATGTTTATATATTTAGAGGGTGCTAAATATCAGACGAGATTAGGATAAATTAATGTTGTTTTAATGGCTGAGGCTATTAATGCTCAGTGAAAGAGTGTAGGATTGTAGACTATGGGTTATTGTTATTATAGGTTTGACACCATTCAGGGAAATAAAGCTAAGCTATATATTCTTACCGAAATTAGTTAAATGAATATCGATTTCCTTACAATTCACGTTATCGATGTATATTCAATGATACTGAGAGTCTCGATAATAGCATATCATGTAAAAGTTTGTTTGCCTCTCATTCATATTGAAGCGAACTTTCTCAAAAGCTCTAATGGAAAACTTTCAATTCGCGAGTAAAGAGCAAAGTAGCAAGTATTTTATGTAAATTTACCTTAACAATTCAGTTCATATGGTAACTGGTTTCCTTGTAGTTCCTATTTTAATATAATTATGTTAGGTTAAAATAAAAGTAAATAATTAAAATATAAATACGTAATGTCCGTTGCGTTGTAGGTTCGATTCCCACTCTGGGGAATTAATGAGTGCAGTAGGAACTTAAATTTAATTTTATAAGTGGGGAACTTAACACTAGGTTCCCTTTGCCTACTCTCCTGTGCGAGGGATACAGCGTGAAGCTGACTTTTTTTATTCATTTAGAATTTAAAAAAAACATCTTGTAGCTATGTAAAATATTTAATGTTATTACAAAACATTATAACAAATTAGATTTTTTAAACACAAAAAGTTATAACGTAGCGAAACTCTAAGCGTTTAAGGCGCGCCTCTTAAACGCTTTCCAAGAGGTGTGAATTTGATTTCCGCTTCGTTTAACTTTTTATACATTTCTAAATATTTCTTTGCTTGGTGTTAAAATTGCTTGAAGAATGTTAAATTTAAAATAAATGATATAAAGACCGAGTTGCTAGTTTGATAGCTCTACGTAAAATATTTTCAAACAAGTTCGACAGTAACGAGCACTTCAAGGAACTATCTATATGTTTATTTGCTGCAATAATGACGTATTTTCCATATACTCGTATTGCAGAAGACGCAATCAAAGTTTGTAAATATACCTTTCGCATACATTGACATATTTAACTTTTCTTTTGATTAGCTTCACGCTGTATCCTGCACGTTGCACTTTAGGTAGGGGGAACCTGGGAACCTAGAATTAAGACACTTCCGTTCCCCACTTCGGCGAATTCTGCATTGCGTGTTGAGTGGCGAAACTCAACGCCGCGCTTCCCTCTGTTTATCCTGCTGTGTGCGGGATACA
>JAKRZM010000521.1:265337-276262 GCA_036379175.1 Heliconius cydno galanthus | reverse complement strand
TAATGGTGAAAACTGCATCCAAATCCGTTGGGTGGTTTAGAAGAAGAAGAGTTAGAAAGTTCAGACAGACACAAAAAGCGACTTTGTTTTATAAGATATAGGATAGGATAGGATATGTAACCGCGTATAATACATTTAGATTGTAATCGCGACGGTTGTGGGGTCCTTCCTTTCTTAGATTAATTTCTGGATAATCCAGCTTGGATTTATTTTTGCCCGTTTTGACGGGACAGCGCACGAAAATATTATGACTTTTATGACACTACATTACAAATCTTTGGTTTTCTCTACTGTAATAAAATGTGCATATTTCTTTTTATCTTCCCTCTGTCTCCCCCACATAGAAGGGTAGGCAGAACCTGAATACCTAATGTTAAGATACTTCCTATTATTAAATTATAAGTCATATTAATATATTATTTTGGTTCGCAATTATAGTGCTGTGGAACACCCACTGTGTTTGCTACTCTCTGGGGCCAACGATTATATTTAAATTATTTTTAATTTTTCCGGCTCCGGTATAACAAATTATTTCTATAAAGTTTTACAATTTTTATAACAACCATCGTAAGTCATTTTTAAAAAAATGTATTTTATTCTTAGTTTTATATTTTTTTTAAGTTCTAGAAAAAATAAAGATTCATTAGAAAAACAATTTTCTAAGATTCAAACAACTTAGCCTTTTACAAGTGGAGTGTAATAATTCAAGTCCCTCTCGTCTTTTTCTATCAAGAATATTCTCATTCAGCAAAAAACTTAATAGGCTAATAAAGTCAAGTGATTTTTACGTTTAGAAATGAGAATTCGACGAAATTATGGCGAGTTAAGAGAAGACTGACTCTGGCTGTAGGTATACGTAGTGATTATAGGTTCAATTCTCAATCGGGGAAATATTTTTGGGGGATTTTCACTGGAAATCTATGTTAAGACAATCTTCTTTTCACGCGGAAATTTCGAAAAATTGAAATTACTGTTAACATGAGGATTGTGGGTTCAATTCCCACTGGTAAAAAGGCAAAGCGTGGCGATGAATAGCGCCACTGAACGTTTAATGTATCAAGGATTGGGCGATACGCAGGAAGTGGAATGCCTTAACAATTAGGTTCCCTGTACCTACCCTGCAACATTTAGGTTCCGTACCCTACCAAAAGGAGGATGCCTAATAAAAAAAATCCGTACATTAAAAGTACATCATAATTTACTTTATGTTATAACGTAATGGCCTTGGTAACTGCTAAGAATATTTTATAGTCCATTTAACACGTACTCCACGTTACGTCGGATATCAAGCCTCGAATAGCCTGTTTCTTATGAGCATAATGCTTTATCGTATTACGAAATTTATTATAATATAGAATTTCTTTTTTAATACTTCAGATACAAGCCTGGCACTTGGCTATACCTTGCCTTTTAGTTTCGCTGTATCCTGCAAATAGTAGAGAAGGCAAAGAGAACCTATTGTTAGGTCTCTCCGTTTCTCATACACCGCGTCATTTACGAGACATTTCATGTTGAATGGCGAAACTCAACGCTGCGCCTTGCCTTTTTACCAGAGCAATGAAATAAAAATAATCATTCACTCGAGTTATAATCGAATGTACAACCGTCCCATTTCCGACTAGGCGAGATGACGGCACCACTTTTTTAATTTTATTTTATTCTGTTATGTATTAATGTAGCGAAGTGTCTCAACACTAGGTTCCCTCTACCTACCCTGCTGCGCGCTATACAGCGGATCGCTATAAAAAACGGTCATCACGATTGTATCGTAAGGCTTATAATTTTCATGTTGACCTATACAAATGGCTTTAATTTGATTAAAATTACACACAAAATTAAGTGTTATTATTATTGTCCAATTCTCCTCAAGATTAATTACCTCGAATATCGAACCCACGACCATGTATCAGATACCATGTACAGATGAGATCTCAACGTCAACCATAAAATATATTATGTTCTAAAATAACAGCTTCACTTTACGAATTTTATTTTGCGGCTCAAATTTAATTGGTTATAACGTGACAAGGGTTTCGAAAGGCCGTTGACGATCCCTGTAGCGAGACTACTTCCCGTGGAATATCCTGCCATTAGTAATGTTTTTATTATACAAACCGCTTTTTTGTTAAAATTATTATTTTTCCGTGGTCGTTGTGCTTTACGTTTAACCGACTTCGAAAGAAGAGATTATCAGACTGATATGTATGAATGTGATATAGTTAAAATTAGGTGATATTCGATTATGTTGATTGATTTAGGCTTCCAAGCATTTTTGCTGTTTTTCTAAGTGAAAGATCTACAAATTTATTGGAAGAAGCGAAGAAAATGAAAATATTAAATCTTTCATTTCTTCGCGAGGGAATCGAACCCAGAACTATGTGCCCTTGCCCTCACTAGTATTGGTATATTGAAATATAATAGACATTGATATTTTTCCACACAAAATATAAATGTAACTATGCTATCAATATATTAGCTAATCTATATATATAAAAGGACTTGTCCTCACTGACTGAGGTAAGACGCACGCACAGCCGTAACCGCTGTGCGTAGAAACGTGAAATTTAGACAGATGTTTACTTTCGTAATCTGGACATCCACTAAGAAGGGATTTTGAGAAATTTTAACCCTAAAGGGCTGAAATAGGGGTTGAAAGTTTGTATGGAAAAAAAATTAAATCGGCGCCGATTCTTATAAAATTTGAAATTCAAACTTTTGAAAGTATTTAATTGAATACGTGTTTCATGGTTTTCTAGAATTCTTTCCATAAGGGTGCAAATAAAGGGTTGAAAGTTTGTATGGAAAAATTCTTAAATTGCCACCGATTATTATAAAATTTGAAATTTAGACTCTTAAAAATATTTAATTGAACATGTGTTTCATAGTTTTCTTAAATTCACCCCTAAGGGTGCAAATAAGGGATTGAAAGTTTGTTTGGAAAAATCTTTAAAACGCCACNAACGTAATGGCCTTGGTAACTGCTAAGAATATTTTATAGTCCATTTAACACGTACTCCACGTTACGTCGGATATCAAGCCTCGAATAGCCTGTTTCTTATGAGCATAATGCTTTATCGTATTACGAAATTTATTATAATATAGAATTTCTTTTTTAATACTTCAGATACAAGCCTGGCACTTGGCTATACCTTGCCTTTTAGTTTCGCTGTATCCTGCAAATAGTAGAGAAGGCAAAGAGAACCTATTGTTAGGTCTCTCCGTTTCTCATACACCGCGTCATTTACGAGACATTTCATGTTGAATGGCGAAACTCAACGCTGCGCCTTGCCTTGTTACCAGAGCAATGAAATAAAAATAATCATTCACTCGAGTTATAATCGAATGCACAACCGTCCCATTTCCGACTAGACGAGATGACGGCACCACTTTTTTAAATTTTATTTTATTCTGTTGTGTTTTAATATAGCGAAGTGTCTCAACACTAGGTTCCCTCTACCTACCCTGCTGCGCGCTATACAGCGGATCGCTATAAAAAACGGTTATCACGATTGTATCGTAAGGCTTATAATTTTCATGTTGACCTATACAAATGGCTTTAATTTGATTAAAATTACACACAAAATTAAGTGTTATTATAATTGTCCAATTCATAATTAAATAATTAATTGAATAAATTATATTGAACTTCAGGCACGGCGCATTGGCACAGCGTCTGACTGCAAACACGAAGGTAATGGCTTCAATTCTCAAGGTTAATTACCTCGAATATCGAACCCACGACCATGTATCAGATACCATGTACAGATGAGATCTCAACGTCAACCATAAAATATATTATGTTCTAAAATAACAGCTTCACTTTACGAATTTTATTTTGCGGCTCAAATTTAATTGGTTATAACGTGACAAGGGTTTCAAAGGCCGTTGACGATCCCTGTAGCAAGACTACTTCCCGTGGAATATCCTGCCATTAGTAATGTTTTTATTATACAAACCGCTTTTTTGTTAAAATTATTATTTTTTCGTGGTTGTTGTGCTTTATTTTTAACCGACTTCGAAAGAAGAGGTTATCAGACTGATATATATGAATGTGATATAGTTAAAATTAGGTGCTATACGATTATGTTGATTGGTTTAGGCTTCCAAGCATTTTTGCTGTTTTTCTAAGTGAAAGATATTTATCTACAAATTTATTGGAAGAAGCGAAGAAAATGAAAATATTAAATCTTTCATTTCTTCGAGAGGTAATCGAACCCAGAACTATGTGCCCTTGCCCTCACTAGTATTGGTATATTGGAATATAATAGACATTGATATTTTTCCTCACAAAATATAAATGTAACTATGCTATCAATATAAAAGCGAATATTATATAAATAGATTCGTTAAAACATCAACCGTCACGGTTTTAGAAACCAATTTACATACGAATTGGTTGTTTAACGTTCTAGTGAAGACAACAAAAATATTACGTTAGATATATGAGTTATTTTATGCTGTACAGTTGAAAACAAACGTTTTATTCTTATTACTATTTATTACTTGCGGTGTCAATATAAATTATGATTTATATTTCTGAAAATAGCGAATATTATACTAATTAAGTTGTAGAGTATGTTTGTTCAATACGTTAATCTCAAGAACTACTGGTTTGATTTTATATTTTTTTTTGGTTTTGGATAGTTTATTTATAAAATAGGAACTAATTCAATGCAACCCACACTTAATCGTATTGCACATTTAGAAGAAAAATAAATCTACAATAAATTATAAAGTATTTAAGAAAAACATTAACTAAATGTCCTTAATAATATTAATTTTAAGCCACAATGTATTTTTTTTCTTAAAAGCTCTCTGTCACGGTCAATAAAGAATCCCATACATTAATTTTAGCGCTAACACGTTTCAACGTGACAGTACACGGTAATTTGGTTTACAACCTTCACGCTCGAACACAAACATGACACGCTGTAAGCTGTTTACTCATGAAATGTGAACTATAGTTGGTCCCAGTAGAATAGAAGTGACGTTTTTACGTCTCTACGGTAAATGAAAATGCATGAAAAATTGGACTTGTGTCCGAACTTGACGGTGTTTCACGTTTTCAATAATTGTATCTAAGAAGATCTGTCGTGTGCAGGAGTAAAAGTGTAACTGTAAGTGCGACACGAGGTTGTGAGTTCAATTCCCACTCAAATATACGTTATATAAATCCTCCTTTTTAATGTCGTTAAAATATGTAACGAAAATAACATCACTTATATTTTTATAGCACTTCATTTTATGGCTCAATTTTATGTGAGGTTTGGCTGAATTTGACCTTGACTAAAAAACAAGCTGCAATCTTATCTGAAACCATTCTAGTCAATAATCTCTGAAAGTAGGGAGCAGTGTAGGGAACACTAGGTTCCCAGGTTCCCTCTGCCTACCCTACTAAATGCGGAACACACTTGAACACGAAAAACATAACAACTTTTAACAAACGCAAACCAACTTTAACCTCCAGGTCAAAAGTTAAAGTTATTAAATAGTGACATCCGGTAAAAAGGCTCGGCAAAAGCTTCATATTCCAACGATAACATTGACGATGTCTCGACTGACGGACGGACAGACTAATCTAGTTATACAACTCCTAACAGTGGTTGCTACTAGTAACTGAGTTATTACTGTACAGATTATATGTCGTTCTAACTTGTTTTTGTTTAAGGTTCATTTTATTGTAATTTAAGTTAGGAAAATACATTATAATTTGAAGTAATAAATTTCAATTTCATTTATTTTATTATCAGCTTCACGCTGCATCCTGCACACAGCACCTAGTGTCTTACCACTTAGTGTGAACACACTCCGTTCTCCACTTTCCGCCGAATTTTAATTTTTTATGAGCAATATAATTCTTCTAGTGTGTAACTAAGATGAAAAAAGTTATTATCTTACAGATAACATTTGAGACCAGTTATGGTGCACAAGCGTGTGATTGTAAATGCGACATGCTGCGGGTTCGATTTTCATTTCTTTGCTGTGGTGTCCAGATAAAAATCCCGTCGTTGAGTTCCACCACTCAACACGCAATGCCTCCAGAATTCTGCAGAAAGTTGGGAGCTAAGTATCGAGGCTACCTCTGCCTCCCTGCTCTATGCGGGATAGAGCGTGAATCTGAAAAAAAACTAAATCATATTAATTCTTAAAGCTGGATCACGTCCGATTATATCTATATATAACGTTCAGAATAATAAACTTGTTGGAAGGCAACATTTGGTTTGTTTCACTGGAAAGTAATTTTTAAACAGGCGAAGTGTAACCAAACAACTCTGTGTTGATGCTAAGTATTTATTTTAAACGTTTTATATTTAACTACTACTAACTGAGAGACGGTTAGTCTTGATGTGGAGTGGTGGGTATTAATGGATGTAGTGGGTTCTATTATTTTTTTATAATAGCAGAGAGAATCTAATGTTAGATCTCTCCATTCCCCAACTGTCCTTCGGTGGCAAGCCACCTAAAAAAAGCCTAACGTGTTGACTGCTAAAAATCATGATCGACCTTCTCACAGTGGGAATCGAACCGACAACCGTCGCGCTTACAGTCAGACGTTGTGCTAGTTTCTAGTGGTGGGTTCATTTTAGATTGGTTAGGAATAATTAGAAATTTTGAATTTCAATAAGCAATTAAAATTAAGAGGATACACATAGTTAAAGCAGGTGAAGTGATTTCTAGTTTTACGAGTATACATAATGTAATATCTATTACATTTACTTCTTGCTTTTGTTCGCAAACGAAAACGAAAGGTTAATATTTAACCTATTTACTTTATATATATGTATATATATTCATCAAAACATAGAATGTATGCTATATCTTCAGTTATCACATGCAATCAAACACTTCGGAACTGTAGCATAATGGTGTTTACATACTATACCAGATAAGGCCGTGCTACTGTACTCTGACGTCATAAGTTATAAGTACTTTGATATTTGTTTCATAATAGAATCACTATGTACATAATGTTCAAGAGTTGTAAATAAGTATTTGCAATTCAGTATATTTACGTAAAGTGGATATGTATTTTATATATTATTATTTTTGTTATAATTATTTACTTTTATGTATGAATGAATTAATAATTTTCTTATCACATTGTATCCTTCTATAAAGAAGGATATACAAAGGGAACCCGTTTTTTCTCTATTCGAAACATTGCGCGTTAAGTGGTGGAACTCTACTCTTAATTTGTCTACCTGAATGGAGAATTGAAAACAAAACTAAAAATAACATTTTTTTTGTTACATTCACAATGTATCTTGCTTATAGGAGAGTTCAGAGGGTACCCAGTTATAAAACTCTATATCCCTATTTTCTCTCTATTTTCAAGACATTGTGTGCTATGTAGCGGCTAAACGCCACAATTTAAAAAAATATACATAATCACTCCGAATGGAAATCGAATCCACAACCATCGCGTGTACCACGGTGTAGCACTGCACCATACTCCAAAAACAAAAGAAAAGAAATAAAACAAAAAACCTTATATACAGTACATGTAAATTGAATCAGTCCGAACCAAACCTCATTACATTTTTATCTTTCAGGTAGCAACGCTCGAGATAAGATTAGAACAATGCTCGTGAAACACAAAGGCGAAACGTGAAGAGCGAGCTATGAAGTGAACAATTATGGATGTATAAATGTTATAGTGACATAGTGGTATAGTGTCATAGTGAGCTAGTGAGTTAGTGAGATAGTGAAATTGTGTTATGTCAATTTAGTGGATTTCCAAAATGGGTTGTCAGTTAGGAAAGTTAGCAGCGAGTGAAAGGAGGGTGAATAATCAGGGGTTGGGAGATGGACCCCCTCCAGCAACGGACCCTCGACTGCCTTTGACGGCTAAGCAGAAATATTCCATGCTTGCTTCGTGGAAAGGCATTTCGAGAGCTATGGAAAAAACCGGCATCTGTATGTTTATAAAGTAAGTTTAGTACTAATTTATTATATTAGCTAGGAATTAAAGTTTTTTAAAGTTATATTAGTTTTTAAGTGAGTCTTAATTTTATAGGTAGAGGTTGAAGTTTAATTTAAAAGAATATTTACATAGAAGATGCGTGGTTGAAATATACGCAGCTGGTGACATCAAAGTTGTAATCTATATTGACAATTATATTCTCTATTTATTTTGTAAAATAGAGGTATTAAAATAACAAAAATATTAACAATAAAATCTATTATATTTATATAGAGAGGCCACTCGTGACGCTGTGGCACATAGTGTGGCTGTAAACATGATAGAGTTTGAGTTGGATTCCGTCTGGGGGAAATGAAATAGCTACATTTTTTCGCTCAGATCTGTTTAGATTACCCTCTGACTACCCTGCTACATGCAGGACTTAGTGCGACGCAAAAAACATTCTATATACTATTGAATTTCCTATATAAAATAAAAGATTCAAGTCTTTTTATAACCTGTCTATAAGAACGTCGATAAAACTATAGATTGAATGAATATTTTTATACTTAAGCCATAATAGCAGTTGCAAACTAAAACTGCTATCTCCTGTGAAAATTGATAAAACATCACGTGCGAGAATTCAAACAATGTCAACAGCGAGAAAAGAATTCAAATTACCTTCGAAGACTTTTAGTCTTTTTTAGAACCTCTACAACCTCAAACTTGTTTCATTAGTTTCAAATAAATAATAAAAAATAGCTTCTCGTTTTTACATGCATGTTTGTACACTATTTTGTTCCCAATTTCAAGGCATTTCTAGTTGATTGGTGAAAGTCGACGATTCCCACTCGGAATATATTTTATTCATTTTTTCGCTCTGGTAACAAGTTAAATCGCGGTGTTAAATGCCGCCAATCAACACCTGCAATAATATTTTAATATTAACAAGAAATTACATAAAATATGTGTTAAGCAAATGTTATTCTAAATATTGAAACTATTACAATCTGTATAACCACAAAGAAGATTTAATGTTCATAAATTTTTAATCTGTGTTTATAAAATAAGAACTATGAACATTTTCTTAAAACTACAACTTTTCTAAACATGTACTATAAACTTAACTTAAATATTCTGCTTTGGTTGTAGATATAATAAAATTTACATGCAATTTTCTCAAAGTTATGTAATTTATAGAAGACAGGAGTTAAGCTGGTCCCAAACGATCGATATGGGATTCATTTTTAACTTTTATTCCAAAGTATTTCATATTATTTTAGTTGAAACCTCCATTGTGCAACGACACAGCGACTGTAAACGCAACGGTTGTGGGTTCGATTCCCATTCGGGGGACTTATTTTCACGATAACTAAGCACTGCGTGGAGAACAAAGTGTTCTAACACTAAGCCTCTCTTATACGCTTACCCTGTTGCACGCAGGATGTTATATAATATATTACTTTTATATTAATTTAATCACTAATTAAACATAATTTAGGTTTAAAATTAAACGAATATTGTATAAATTTATTCAGGCAAACTGCAGACTTAATAAAGTAATTTGTAGCTATTTAAATAAAGCAGTTGTCGGAGCAAGTCCAGTGTGTAAATTGAAAAGATTGCGTTTTAAAGTTTCTATCTCCGTCCGAGGAACTTCTTATAATATTATTTTTTTTTTAATAAAGAATAAAGAATTCTATAAACAAAATAATCGATCGACATGCATAAATCAGATTTTATATGTTACCTATCTAATTCACATGTTATTTATTGTAAGTAACACGAAAACACATGTTGTAAGAACATTCGCTTTACTGCGAACATGTAGAAATAACAAATATAAGGAATGATTGAAATAAATTATTTACAGTGTGCGTAACTTCCCAGTAATCAACCGAGCGGCTGGGGAACATTTTGTTTTAAATATACCTACGACATATTATGTAAATTGAGAAAGAAAGTACTATAAGTATTACCGATACTATACGTTAAGCTATTTACAAATGTAGGTGTTACTACGAATCTAGTGATAAGCCACTCCGTTTTCTCTTTCCGATCAGTTTTCTTGACATTGTGCGTCAAATGGCGGTATTCAACGGCGGCGGCGGCTGCTTTATCTGCCAGAGGGGAGTTATTGAATTAAAAGCTTTGTTTTCAATACAAACTTTGAACTGGTGAAAGCTAAAAACTTTAAGAAATCAACAAAAGATCGATTGGAGACAACGAGCCGGCACATGAAAAGTTCCACAAGAGGGTCGTACCAAGTGTCCCTGAGTTCAGTAACTTTGATTATTTTGCTTTTCCTTCGTGTTAGTAATATAAGAACTTGGTGAAGTTCATTCTGTAAGCGTCGTATGATGGAGGAATATTTATTCGTACCTACATTTTTTTCTATGTCTAGGATAAGATTTTTTTTCAGCTTCATGCAAAAAATCTTCCCTCACATAAAAAACACTCTTTACTATATCCAGTGCTATATGAGCCTACACTAGAGTGGTTTACTGGTAACCTTTGAAGACTTCCACTAATCAGATCCTGGGTCCACCTTCAGACCAGCTCGATGATACCATTTTATACTATTGTTATCCAAGCTGCGTATAATTATCCATATTCTAATAATTGTAACTATATTGAAGATACAATTATTGTAATAATAATGTAAGTTATGGTGATTTCTGGAGGCTTGTTTTTTGAGTGGCGGATCTCAACGCAGCGCTTTGTCTCGACACCAGAACGAACATATAAAACTATTAAATATTTCATTTCCTCGAAGGGGAATCGAACCCACAACCTGACGCGCTTACAGTCACACTCCTATAGAAAGTGGGTCAAATTCACTGTTTTAGATTTTATTATAAATTTACATATTTACAAGTGTATCTGATAGAAGCATATTATATTAAAAAGGCAATACACATTCCATTCCTCTAAAACAAATCTATTCATCCGTATTTCATTTACAGTACACAACGCGTCATGTCAAACTCAAATTGCCTTATATTGCATGTCTACTGAAACA
>JAKRZM010000521.1:246912-262861 GCA_036379175.1 Heliconius cydno galanthus | reverse complement strand
CTAATGTAATAGATTGTACCATTGATTTTGAAAAGAGCAACTGTTGAGTTTCTTGCCGGCTCTTCTCAGCAGAACTGCCTTCCGAACCGGTGGTAGCTTTTTGTTCATATGTTCATTCGACGATTCAAAAGTGCTTATAATAATTGCCTATTTGAATAAAGAATATTTTGAATTTGAATTTGAATTTGAGAATATAATGGGTTAGTGGTCAGCGCTCATGGATGGCTTACAGGAGGTATTCGGATCAATTTTGACATCTTTGAAGTATGTATGATGGTACCTGGGGTAGTTATGTATACAACACAAAGAATTATAGACAGTATTAGTAGTACCAATTAACGCTACATTTGTTTGACCCTAATTGTGTCTCATCTCAATATATAATTTTTGACATAGAAAACACGTCCTCTGCTTCAAAGTGGTAAAAACGCAAAACCAAATATATTCATTATTTTATTATTTACCATATAGCTTTAGGCTTTTTCGGGAGTGTCATAACACTAGGTTCTCTCTGTCCACTCGACTATTTTTGAGAAATAGTATAGAGCTTAAAAATAAACAAAAAATCCACAAGTACATTCCCAATTTGGTACAGGAAGTGACGTCACGTCACATCCCATTAAAAGATAATAAGGTGCGTGAAAATGCTCTCCAAATATATTACGTTCGTTTTATGTGATGTGTTCGGTCACTAATGTTTATGGGAAATCAATTTATTATCTACTTATTTTGTTAGACCCCATAGACTCAGTGGTAGTATATCTACTTGAGTTTCATAGTGCTTCATTTTCGCTCTATTCTTCGTTTTTTCTTTTACAAAAATAGAGTTACTTCCCGAAGTATAGATAAGATAAGGTTTTCTCTACATACCAATCAAAAACCGATAAGAAAGTGAATTCGAACTGACTACTTCAGAAGCAATGACAAAGAAGAAAAGAGCAAATATTTAACCAAGGCACCCTGAAAATCCAAGAGAAATATTCTTGGAATATAGAAGTTGTAATATTTACGTGAGGCAGTTAGCCTTTCGACCCAAATACCTTCGTCAAATCAAATTCATTAACCTGTATAGATTACTTAACCGACTTAGAATAATTTCCTAATTTTTATACAGACAAGATATTTTAGCGTCTTATGTTTTTTTATTTATTTAACTTCACACTAGCAGGGTAGATAGAGGGAACTTGCGGAAATGTTAAGATACTCCGTTCCCATTAAGTTCCGTTCCCGTTCCCTGCGGAACTCAACCTTGTGCAACCGGACTACAACGGCCTCATAAGGCAAAGCGTGGCGATCAATTCCGCCACTCAACACGCCATTTCACGAGAATTTAGCAGAAACTTAAGAACGGAAATGTCTTAATAAAAACAGAATATTAGAACTCAAGGATTGAGGTTTGATCTGGATATAACATAAAGCTCAAAAAAATTAAATAAACATCATCAAATTCTTAATTACTAAAGCCTTTTTTACCCAAATCAAAAGAATCCTTCCCAATTTCCCGCCAAGGTAGTTGACAGGCGGATATTATGCACATAATTATTATACTTGAAATTTCTCGGACTTAGTTAATTATTATTCAACTTCCGGCAGTCCGAAACAAAGTTACGTTGGATCAATCTATCAACGTCGAGGAAGGTGCTAAAAATGATGAATTATTACAGAGTTAGAATCTTCTTGAAGGTGTTCTTTTACTTTTAATATTTTAGAGTTTTTCTTTGCTTTTTTGACTCGGTTGGCAAGTATTGGGCTCTACGCGATGGCTGTTTGGACGTATGTTTTTATGTTTGTATTTTAACATTATTTATGACTCCAGAAGTTAAAGATAAGTGGGGAACGGAAAATCTCAATAAGGAGTGTCTTAACACTAGGTTTAGAGGTTCCTCCTGCCTACTAGGCTACATGCGGGATACACCGTGAAGCTAAGAAAACACTTAGTAATTGAGAACGTAAAGTGAACGTGAAGAATTAAAGATTTAGCCAAGACTATATCTGAATATTTAAATAAGCTGATCGAATATTAATATTCCTCTCGCATCGTCTGACATTATACAACAATTTACTTAAGAGGTTTCTGATCGTAGCATCTGGTTCATTTTTTAAATATCATCAGTATATATTGTAATTATTTTTTTTATTTTTAACCGACTTTCAAAAAGACCAATAGTAACGAAACAAAACGCAGAGTTGAGTTCCGCCACTCAACTCTTTATGTAATGAACATTAACACGATTCAGTACGTTAAAATATTATTGAAAAAAGATACATAAATTTATACATTCAATATAAATTGATTTGAGGTTTTTAACTGAAACCACAAAATGCTTTTAATAACCAATTAATTAATAGATTAAACTAGCGTAAAAACATGACAGCCGTAGCTTAGTGGACAGTAATTTTCATAATATGTATAAGCAATCGATTCTACTAAATGTATTGAAATTAAAACTAAAAGTGCTTGTAAAATCTATTTTTATAAAGAATATTTTGAATTTGTATTATACATCATTTCTCTGTAAACGGAGTAATTAGTAAAATTAAAGAAAACAAAGTACCTACTTAGTACGTACAAAATAGTATACAAAATAGTATAGTATACTACTACTATACTACTATAGTATAGTATACTATTTTGTTCATACCATCTCACATGTAGTAGGGTTTAACCTCATGTTGAGAAGCAAAAAGATATAAGTAGATGATTTGCTCTCATTAAGTTAGATGACGTAAGAAAGAAACGGCCTCTAATAAATATACCTACTAATTTAGTACATTTAGACCGTAAACGAGACAAATTGTAGGTTCAATATCCGCTTGAGAAATGAAATATTCAATACTTGCACTTCGCTTTGCTAACGAGGCAAAGCACGGCCTTCAGTTGGGCCACATAGCATCCATCGGAGAGAGGGGAACGGAAATGTCTCTTTACTATATTCTATCTGCCTGCCCTGCTATATACGAACTGCTACGTGAACTTGAAAAAAAAATATAACATACATATACGTCGATATGTCGGTATGTACTTACATATCTGCTTCTTGCATCATTAAAAAGTTCCCAAAGGGAGATCAGAGTTGCAATGCTATAAATTGAATGAACAATTTCTGAGAAATGAATATTAAATCATACCTGAATCGATTCTATCGTTTCTCTCTACCTACCCCACTATGTGCAGGATACAGCGTTAAGCTAAAAAAAATATAATTTTGACCCATAGTCATGTCTACAAGCTTTTATTTAATTTCTTACGTCCTAAGATAGTAATAAAATTATGAAGTAAAATTTAACCCCTTTTCCTAGCCCCCGTTACCGTTCCAGTGCCCATTTCCCATTGATCTATAAGTCTAAATCCATTTTTAGTTTCTATGAAAATGCAATTATGCATAATCAGTATCTTTAAATCAAAATGGCCGCTACATATTTTTGTACTACATTTTTATATTCTGAATAATAAATCACTTATCCCGCCTGAGCGAAGTGGCGTTCCCATGATAATTTAAAATTTATGGGAAATAGCGTGAAGGTACTTAAATCAAAGAGCTGGACTTATAGAATACGATAGATAATGATGGAATTCAGATAAAAATATTATTTAATTTTTTCCGTCATTTTGCGATGCTAACAACATAAACAACAAGTTATAATAAGCGCATAAGAATTTTAACGAACAAGAAGAGTGTATGTGCTTAGAGCACTCGAACGATTGTCAAGAGATCCTGATTCGATTTTATATATGTATAAAGATTTTTCTATCCTTAGAAAATCTGAATTAAAATCAGCTTCACGCTGTATCCTGCACACAGCAGGGTAGGCAGAGGGAACTTAGTGTTAAGACAAGCCGTTCCCCACTTTCCGCCAAATTCTGGAGGCTTTACGTGTTGATAGGCGAAACTCAACACCGCTCTTTGCCTCTATATCAGAGCGAAGAAATTAAGATATAAATGTAAATAAATATTTCACTTCCTCGAGTGGGCATCGAACCCGCAACCGTCGCGTTACAGTCACACCCTTGTGCCGCTGCGCCTCGACCGTCTTAGTGCGGAGTAATAATTATTCCTTGTTTTATATTTTATGATTAATTTACTTCACTATATTGTAAACGTTAATATGTCTAGACAAAATGCTATGATGAAATATTTCACTATCGAGAACATAACTTCATATTTCATCTTCAGTTAACTTGTTCTATTTAAATTTTAAAAGATACTTTAAAATAATTAATTTATCAAAGCTAGTTCTTAATAAAACTTTACGAAAGCTCGTCTTCATATATATTTTTCTCTTAAAGTTTATCCAAGTAATCTTATATTACTACTATATTTAAGTCAGTCGTGGCGCAACTGCACAGTATGTGACTATAGCACTGTGGTTGTGGGTTTGATTGCCATTTAGTAGAATGATTTATTTTCATTTTCTCGATATGATAACAAGAGAAAGTGTATCCTTTAGTTCCGCCGTTCACCAAACAATTGTATTTTGCAATTGAACATTAAATGGAAAATGGGAAACAGATTGCCGTTGCTAGTTAGGTTAGGTTATGTACCTTGCTATATAACCGAATATTATATTAGCCTGAAGCTAAAAAAAGGTTCCCTGTTCCTACCCTGCTGTATGCCGGTTACAGCGTGAACCTGATGATGATGATGATGATTATGTAATGGAAATCAACTCTCTCTCTCTCTCTTATTAGAAAAAAAAATAGTTACTCCCTATTACTCAATAAGCAACAATACCATAAATAAACATGGTAGTTTTTAACAAATTAGATAATAAACCTTTTACAAGGGTGATAAAACAATTACTGTAATGTATTGGCCACGTGCTCCCTTAAGTCCCATCGTCGAAGCCATGACTTCGTTGAAAAAGTAATATGGTATAGTAAATGGTCTATGTAGATTATGTTATGTTCGTTAATTATTTACTTATGTTTATAGGCAAAGAGAACCTCGTATCGAACTCAAAACTTTGCTTTCTCTGGGTATAATAAGAAAGAGATATGTATAATACTTTTATTTCTTCACTCTGGTACCGAGCCAAAACACGGCGTTAAGTTCCGCCACTCAACAAATAATGTTTCGAAAATTCGGGGGAAAGTGAAAAACGAAAATGTCCTAATTGAGATCTTAACACTAGATTCTCTCTGCCTACCCTTCTATATTGCAGGATACAGTTTGAAACTACAAAAACATTGCCTGTCTTTCCTTATATAATCTTTATAAATACTTTCTAATTTACATCGATCTCCAAAGCTATTTTAAGATATAATAGCTACTATTAATAATTCAAATAAACCTCTCACAAACAAAAACTTCATATAAATTCCATTTAATCAGGTAAAAGTTAAATAAAACAGTTGAAACTCACAAAGGCCTTGGGGCGTTTCAATTTTATTACATTCAGTGGAATCAAATAACTTGAGGCGACTTTACGTGTCTTCTGCGAAATCACCTCCTAATGTACGGCGGGGCTTTGGAATTTACCGGTTTCTGAAAGCTTAGTTTCAGTGAGAAAGCTTATCGAGCTTTTTATTGGGAATGATTAAATAGAATGAATGAAATTATGAAACCGTCGTGCTGCAGAGGCGACGGGTTGTAGGTTCGATTTTCACTTGAGGAAATTAATGCCTTCAGAATCTGGCTTTAATGTGAACAGAGTGTTTAACCATTAGGTTCACTCTGCCTACTGCTAAAAAATAGTACTTAAAACTTATTGGTTATCATCGTAATACTGAGTAATATGCTAACGATCACTCTGAGAGATTAAAACTCTTCACTATATTTTAATGTCTAAAGTATCCATCGTTAGAGAATGTCAAGCTGTTTGCCTTGAAGCCTTGAAAGGTAATAAATCTAAACGATTTTAGTTATCAGTTTAAGTGATTTGTTTGATCTAGCTCATCTATGTAATACACTTTTAATCAGGCAAAATGTCAAAATTATGGTTGGGGGTAGTCAGTTTCCATAATATTATAGCCAAAGGACGTTATATTTTTAACAATTTTTTAGTGTTATTCTATATTTAGGAAAGAATAACACTTTTTTATGGCTAAGCGGTCAGAGCGCTTGGACGGTTTCCAAGAAGCGCTGGTTCAAATCCCATTATGTTCAAATTTTTAAACGTTTTCTAAAAAGGACATTATGTATTTTTCTAAATGTATAGTTTTTTTTAAAGTGTCCTATGTCCTTTCTAATTTCTCTAAGAATATATGTAGAGAGTTTCATTATAATCGGTTGGGAAGTTTTGTCGTGAAAGCGTAACAAACTTACATTCTTCGGATCTTGTACACGTCGGATAGGCTAGACATGGAAGTGACAAATGTCTCCATTTTCAGTGCCATGAGAAACACTACCACTAGAGTAGATAAAAATGATATTTAAAAGACAATATAAATCTTAATGCGATTATCAAGTTATTATTTCACACCAGAAATAAATGGACTTCCATCTTGCAGATTAAAAACTTTACAAAAAGCTTATTCATGTTATTTTACGTTTCTTTTCTTATTTATATTAATAAAGAAATGTTTGATGCAATTAAGAAGTGACTATTCTGTGAAGACTGCTAGTTCTATTCTGGTGGTATATCAAGTCAAACTAATTTTTTAGTTAATTTTAACCGATTTTTCATCAGCTTCACGCTGTATTCCGCACGCAAAAGGGTAAGCAGAGGGAACCTAATGTTAAGACATTCCTTTCCCCACTTTCTGCCAAATTTTCGAGACATTGCGTGTTAAGTAGGGGAATTTAACACGCTTTTGCCTATGTTGTTATTTGCCTATTTTGACGTTAATATTTAGGCCGCTATTTATAAGCGCAACTCTGAGTTCGATCTTGAGATGCCTAGCTCTAATAACAAGTCAAGGCGCGGCGTTGAGTTTCCCCACTCAACAATAGGTTTCCTCTGCCTACAAAGCGAGTAAAACATGGGACCAAAAAAAATTAACAACATTGAGAGTACAAAATGAATAACCCCTATACAGCAGGTGGAACATCGATAGACATTGACCTAATTTCGGAAACTCTTGCCACAATAACACTATCAAATTGCGTATGTAGCTACTTATAGATATAAGCCATACAATTTGATAGCGTCTCACACTTATGCGAGAGTACCTTTGTGTGCCGTAATTGCTATTTTAGTTGGGTTATAATACCTCCTTTTATTATCCGCCAGTAAAAGATCTTTTTTTTGCTTTACGAATTTATGTTGTGATCAGATTTAGGGACTTACATTGAGTATGGAACCCGTTTCACGCTGTATCCCGCACACAGCAGGATAGGCAGAGGGAACCTAGTGTTAAGACAGTCCGTTCCCCACATTCCACCATTTTTTTCGAAGCATTGCGTATTGTAACTCAAAGGTTCCAGAACAATGAAATGAAAATATTAAAAAATTATAATACAATCCCTCGAGTGGGGACCGAACCTACAACCGTCACGTTACAGTCACACCTTTGTGCCCCAGCGCCACGTCAGCCTGAAAGTAAATACTTCTTAATATTACTAACTGAGAGATCAGTCTCGATAGTTTCAAATCCCTTGCTTTTCTGTAATCATACTTGTAACCCAAAGTTAGGGGATTTCGACGGTTAACCCTCATATCGAATAGCTTCGGGCCTCGTATAACGGAGAGTACTGAAGAAAGTGTTGAATTTTGTATCTTATATCTACGAAGTAAATAGTACATTCTTTTAAAAAACTTATATTTATAATTGATTTTTGAGCTTAAACTCTTCTTCCGAAATTCGTTGCATTCGCAAGGTCAATAACGGAGTGCTACGCTAGTAATACACAATTTCATCAAAATATTACTTTGGCCTAGCATCATTTAAAAACTCTAGGCAATTAGTAGTGGATCTCAATAAGACATTTCTGGGTTCGATTCCAACTTGGAAGAAAATAATGAATTATTTTCATTTCCTCGGCGTTAAATTCCAAAACAGAAAATCCGATGTGTGCTTAGAACGGAGTATCCTAAATCTTAGCCCTAGGTTCCCTGCGCCTACCCTACTATATGCGGGATACAGCATAAAGCTACAAAATAAGGTAACTAAAAAAATACATTTCTCTCAATATTTACAAGCTAACGACTAAACCAACAAGATGTTAGGGTCCCTTTAAGAATTGGCAGGTTCCTTTGTCACCACCTTACAGAGTAAACAACCCTTTTGTAAGACCATTGTGAGAACAGAAGTCAGTGTTTTTATTTGAGAACACTTTGTAACGGTTGCTTTGGTACGAGACGTCTCTATTGTGTGCACTCGTAAGTCAAGGTGACGATGGTGAGATGATATTTTGTAAAAAACAAACTAATTTTTATAGTGTTTTTTTTATTAATTTATGTTAGACAATTATGCTTATTTTTACTTATGTTTTACATAATGAACAATTAAAAATTATTCGCGGGATCACGCTGTAAAGCTAAAAAATAATAATTAGATGCTGACAGAACAGAGTGGTGGAACTTAACGCAGTGCTTTGTCTTCTTACTACTGCCAGAAAATTAAAATAATTCAATCTCCGAGCTCTCTCGAGATCTCCAATCGTTGTGACATCCTTCTCTATTATTTTCTAATTTGGGCCCTTCGTTTAAAATTATGGTTAACCGGTAACCACAGGCATAAACAATGAATCTAATGAAACCTAAACCAGACAAGTCATTCTAATTTCGCCAACCAAAACATTTTATATTCTTTTTTTAATTTTCAATCTTTATCGTTTTCCTGCATTTAAACGCAAGAAACAAGGAAAGAAAAATGTTAAGATACTATTGAAGGGTAGGTCGAGCAAATAAAACGTTCGTACACACCGTTCTCTACCTTCCGCCCTAATTCAAGATAGGTGTTGAGTGGCGGAACTTAACCCTACGCTTTACCCCTGAGTGAACCAACAACCATCACGATTACATTTCCGCACGGTTAAACACCACAATCGACTCCAAAAATAATTAGTAAAATCATAGAAATTTTATTTAAATTTCTGTATATTATATGTAGCTATAACAAAACCTGGAACAATTTACATTTTATTGGAAAGAAAAGAAAGAAAAGCCGCGCTTGAAAATATTCTTAAAGACTTCTTCAGTACGTTACAAAAGCAATATTCACGCTGAGGACTATCCTTGACCCTATTATGAAAATAAATGAGAAAGGACTTTAAATTTAAAAGTTTAGGGTCCAATTTCAAACAAACCCGATTAAATTCAGGTAGTTTGATATCTTCCTTTTAATCTATTTATATATTATTCACGATTACCCGATTCTTTCGTTTAATCTTAGAATTAACTACGAGGGGAGTCTACGTTCGAATCCGGTTCCAATAATATATCTTTATGTCCAAATAGCTAGGTATAACACGTGAAGCTAAAAACAAGAAAGAACGTCAAATAAAGTGCTCGTACAGTCCGCGAGATCTAAGCTGAACTTTACATTTGTGTGAGTGTTCATATACCTATAGTACCCACCCACCATATAAAAATATATAAATGAAATATGGAAAAAAATCTAAAGTCCTTTTAGAACTTTATTGAAAATTGGATGAAATTTGGGGATCGCAGAGATTTAACATTAGATTCCGTTTGTTTATCCTGGTGTATGCGGGATACAGCGTGAAAGTAACAAAAATCATGTACATGTATGTATGGATAAAAGAAAATAGAACTATACCTTAAGACATAACTTCCGGTTTCTTAACTATTTCGATCCACATGTTTATTATATACCACACACAGCGCGCTATTAGAAGGAAGGAAGCATTTTAAGGGCTGATCCCCATGGTTCTACATTGAATAGGGATGGTGGTTCAATATTAAAACAATTTCCACCAAATTCTTGAAGCACTGCGTGTTGAGTCACGGTACTCAACGCCGCGTTTTGAATCATTACTAGAACGAGGAAATGAAAATCCATCCATGAGGGCTTCGCCTTTATAATCAATCACCTTTATGTGCCCTTAAGCCATATAGGATTTTTCTTGCTGAACGGAGAATTGAAATTTTCCGAATTTAATTGAACCCACTACTATCGTGCTGCGATAAAAGTGTAAACGTTAGTAATCTAATGTGTTGTGTATATATTGTAAATATGTGTTTGTTTTGTTTTAGGTGAAGGCTGTACTTACACTGGATCTCTTTTTTTACATGTATTCTATAATTGTGTATATTTATCTTTTTTATTACCGGTCAATTTTCTTCGTGTCTTTTCCATACAACGTGACATTGGTGAAATGAATTGTGCTCAACTGGCACGCTCGAAACGCTATATTCCAAGAATTCAATTCAATTCGACTTTTATTAATTGTGAGGCTACTACAGTAGCTATAGGCAGTTTGGTCTGAGGTCAGGTACGCGTGGGTGATATAAATGTCATTCTGCTACAAATGGAACGTATGTAGTGTAGTATGTAATATCTCGGTCTATACTGTTATTACGAGTTCAAATATGTAGATACATATTTCTTAGATTCATTGTTAAAGTTAAAGTTTAACCTCAAATGGTAATCAATTATTCTCATGGCTTTGCCGTGTAACAAGACATAGCGCGGCGTTGAGTCCCGCTAATCAACATGAAGTCTTGATAATGAAGCGGTGCTGCTTTGCAGTGTCAATTAAAATACCGTGAAATTATCTGTTAGTTAGTGCGTAGTTTAACTTACTTAATTTCAAAATATAATAAAATAAAGTGGCACAATATAAATACAGAAAGATCACTAAGAAAATATTTCTTATAGTAGAGTGTCATGTCACTAAAATTACCTTCAAAATAAATCTTACCAATACACCAACCTCACTTACCAGGTAGCATGTGGTATATGTACGAGTATATTATTTCAGTAAGTATTCAATTATTTATAGGCCCTCGTGACCGTCGGTATAAAAACGTCGAGGCATCAAATTTTATGTCCACGAGAGCAGTACTCGTATATCATGTTTATTAGAAAACTTCTTGCATAAATATGTATGAGAGAAATGTGGGACAAGCATATTTAGCTTATAATCCTTGACTAATAAACTAAAGGCGGCGTTAAGTTCCGCCAGTTAACAAACAATATCTTAAAATTTGAGCGGAAGGTGGAGAACAGAGTGTCTTATCATTAGATTGCTTCTATCTGCATATACGGGAAAAAATCGGTAAGTGCGAGTAGGACTCGCCCATCGAGGCTTCAGTACCAATTTCAGGATTGTATCGAGGTTAATCGGAAAGAAAAGTCATAAAATTTAACAAACTTAAATTTACACCCAATATGTGCTCGTTTTATATAAAATGAACGATTAATATAAGTTGGTTATGACTTTTTTAATGAAATACCTATTTATTTTAACTTTTTGATTTTTTTTCCGGTATTTTTATTGTAAGTTCTCAGTTCGTGCCAAAATTCTTATCTTTAGGTCCACAGGTATATTTTTCCAGTATATAAATATATTTTTACTAATTTTGTCTTTTTTAAGTACCCGTAATTATGTATTACGTATACCAAATACATAAACAAGTATATATACAAAGGTTTTAACCAAAAATGAACACTATCCCAAAATAGAGCACTCGTTACAAAATCTTTGGCACTAATGTATTGCGTGTATCTGCATACAACGTCGGTGACAACTTGTGAAACTACTGTGGCTCTATCAAAGGGCTTTTAGCAAAAGCTCTTGTTTATTACAAGACTGTATCGCAATTTACTCTCTCTCTCTCTCTCTCTCTTTAGGTTTAGATCATTCTACTGACCTAACTGACAATAAGTTACGCTGGCACGTCACTCAACATCAGTCAGTTACTGAGGTTCACTTATTTTTTTTAATGTATTTCTTGGCATTTAGTGTTCTAATGAATACGAAGCTCGTTAATTCAAGCTTACTTGGTGTAGCGTAGCGTATGACTTAGAGGTCAAAGCGCTTGGACGGTTTCCAAGAGACGCACGTTCGTATACCGCTACATTTTTTTCTATCCTTATTGTGGAATATCACCCTTAAAAAAATACCGATTAACTATTAAACTATTATAGATACTTATTACATAAAAAGATTGAATTTAGAATATTCTCATCTGAAAACCATATTGAAATGACACAATACACATTTTCGATCGACCGCGGCCCTTCATAGCGATTGGTGCGTTAAACTGGAAAACTTGTCAAATCAACATATTCATATTGGGAATATTATATTGTAATGGAAACTATTATATTATTATTTATATTGGAAAAGTTAATTTACAAATTACTATGTTTAATATTTTTATATAGTATAAACTTCGCCGTGGCACAGGGACACAAGGGTGTGACTGTAACGTGACGGTTGTGGTTTCGATGCCCTCTCAAGGAAATGAATTATTATTTCTTAATATTTTTATTACTTCGCTCTGGCACCAAGGTTCCGCACCTTAACAAGCAATGCCTCGAAAAATTCGGCAGAAAGTGGGGATACAGAGTGTCTTAACACTGGGTTTCCTCCCTTTCACGCGTCATTCTTGACGTAGTAACAAGAGAGTAGAGTAACGCGGCTAGCCCAGCGTCCTCTTTAGCTTCGTCCGATGATGACAGTCATTATGCTCTTCATCATCAGATATTTTTTCTAAGCTCCAGTATCATCGATACAGTGTTTTGGTAGGTTGACCAATCTCCCCCTCCCCCCCTGATCCGTTGCTCTTGCCTCATAAATATTATACTTGTCCACAAAATAAAAAGAGATATGTCAATATAAACTATGAATTTCGTTCGGCACAATTGTTATACAAATATATATTTTTATGGTATAGTTCCAGCGGGCGAAGCCGCGTGCGGATCGCTAGTATATCCATAAAACTCTACCACAGTATGAGATTGCTTCTTTGTAAGCTTTTATATCCCTTTAGTTTTACTGTACGAAAGTTTGAGGGCTATATAATGTGTTAATTTTTAAACCATTTTATGTATTGACGTCATCTAGTTGAATTGGAATGTGTTTGAGTGTGAACGTGATGATTGTAGAATTGATAATCTCGAGGGAATGCTTTGATTTCTTTTTATATTCTCATTCTAACAATACAATTTACGGCGTTGAATTCCGCTACAATGTCGTCTTAAGTGGCAGAACTCGAATAATAGAGTGTATATTTGTAAAATTGTTTCCTAGCAACTATTAATTAGAAGAATCGAATAACGTTAGTAATATGATTGCAGAGGTCTCATTAGCGTCATGAAACAAGTAGAATCAGAACTAAAACATAATCTCACTAAAACAAGATTTCTCATATTCTATAATACGTTTTCTTTGTAAGCTCTTCTAAGTCGATCGACATAGCTTTTACAGATTATTCTTCATACATGTATACTCTTACATACAAATGAGTTTATTTCACATGTTTTTGTCGATCTTATTATTCGGCTCAGGCTTTGGCGAGAATTGGTTCATAATAATATGATATAAGAACAAAAAAATATATAAAAGAAATGATCTAAGAATACAATTTTATTTGTAAGTTCTGAAATTGAAAAATATGATGAGAAGTGAAGAAAGAAAGAAAATAATAGAAAAAAATTATATACAAGACTAGACAGTGAGACTAGACGTGATGCAGGGCTACAAACGTGCGATTGTAAACGCGACGGATTGTGGGTTCGATTCTCACTCGAGGAAATTAAGTTTTGAATAATTTGATTTACTCAACTCATCACATATGCCTCCAGAATTTGGCAGAAAGTGGGGAGAGGAGTGTCTTAACACTAGGTTCCCAGGTCGGTTCACGGTTCCAGGCTTACCCTGCTAAAACAATGTAAACGATATTATGTGCTTAACAACAATCAGAGTGCCTTGTTTCTACATCTACCGTTTGGGTTCTTCTACAGAACCAATAGGGGGTAAGAAAAATCATTGGTGAGCTACAATTGGCTTTTAGAATTGGCTTTTGATTTCAAAATTATAGAATTGATTGTACTAATCATTAAATTCGTTTAAAACAAATAGTAAATAATTTCGAAAAATTATATGATTATGAAATATTATAATATTGATTGATTCTACTTTGAATAACTTTATGTCATTGCGTAATTTTTTACTTGCTGTCCTTTTGTATAGCACGTCTTAAGACATATATTCTCGCTCTGGTATAAGACAAAGCGCAGCTTTGAGTTGCGCCAGTCAATGGGTTGGATGAATTTGCTTTGTTTAAAAATTTTGTATAAAATTGATTTAATTGTAAATTCTTCATTGGAACTGAATAAATAACATTTATAAGGTTAAGAAGATAAAAAATACGTAGATACTAACAAAGTAGAGTAGATTGCTCAATTTGTGTTAGTTTTGGTAGAATATTTTGTGTATATGTATTTTATTATGTATATAGTCTAACTTAATAAAAGTGTAATAAACACAAATTTTATATCTAGAAATAACAAATAAACCAAAAAATAAATAAAATAGTAGAAACAAAAATTTTCTACACATAAAGAAAAAGTATCAATACTACATTTATTTATTTAATTAAATTTAAATGTTTTTATTATTTAGCAGGAGCTAAACCAAATCGTTAATGATAAAACCATCCCTACATATATAAAACTTGTCCTTATTATTTATCGTTACGGTAATTTAAAATTGATTTCTACAAAAATTACGTACACCTTTGCTCTGGATAAAAAAATGTATTTTTTTGCAATTAAAAAGCTACATTATTTTATGAAAATAATACAATATATATTTTAAATAAAGAAAATAATCATGAAAATATTAACAGTAGATATTTTAGTGTTGCTACAAAAAATCTGTGGTCTTAAGGTTTAAAGGTTTTTAGAAATTAATTACTTATGAAAAGTACGGACAAAATCACAAATTCAAATTAATGTTGAAATTATTATTATGATAAAATTTCTAAATAGCGGTATTTTGTTAATATATATTATAATTGTGTATACAGATACACTGTATAGTAATAAAATTATAGTAAACAATCAAAGATGACTTGTTATATTACAAACCTTTTAGCAATGAGACCACAGAATAGAAACGTTGATTATATTTTCCGAATAACCAACACTAACTCACAACAAAACAAAGGCAAAATATTAATCATTTATAACTTTCAGGTTATTCGAGGAAAATCAAGATCTACTGAACATGTTCGAGAAGTTTCGTCAATACAGAACGAAGGAGGAGCAAATTAATTCCATGGAACTGGCGGAACACGCCAATAACGTGATGAATACTCTGGACGAAGGTATCAAAGGCTTGGATGATTTGGACAACTTTTTTGAATACATACACCAAGTCGGTGCAAGCCATAGGCGGATACCAGGATTCAAAGTAGAATATTTTTGGGTAAGTTGTTTATATTATTATCTGAGAACTTAGTCCAGTTACTTTGTAGTAAACTTAGACAAGTTATGGCCAAAGGAAATAAAATATTTAAAATTTTCATTTTTTCGCTCTGGTGTGGAAACAAAGCTCGTCGTTGAGTTTCTCCACTCAACACGCAATGCTTCCAGAATTCGGCAGAAAGTGGGGAACAGACGATCTCCACTCGAGGAATATTCGTTTTCGTAGACCAAGCGTAATATTGAATTCCACCACTCATTACGTCCATATTGCTATTGACTACTCAGTCTGTACCTTTTCCAACCAAACCTGCGATATGTTTGGTTTCATTATAAAAGTAAATTATAATACAAAAACAAGAACCTCACCATTAAGCTCCCTTTATATATTCCCTATAGTCAGACACATGTCTAGAAAATTGAATAAGGAATCAAAATCTCATAATGCCCCTGCCAGAACAAATCAGGATTGATCACATCAACAGACGCTGGCGGATCAGGCCCCGAAGGTCCGGCCCCACATGAAATATAAGCTTCACGCTTAGAAAAATGTTTCAAGTAGAATTGTGATTGATTTTCAATGGTACATTGTTTCTAATATTGTATTAAACTTTTTTCTTTAGATAATACAAGTTAAAAAATGATATTTTTATGAGAATATGAATA
>JAKRZM010000521.1:171945-246702 GCA_036379175.1 Heliconius cydno galanthus | reverse complement strand
CAGATTTAAAATTACGGTACCTACTAAAAAATCCTTGCTGTGTAAAACAATTGGAAAATCCTTATTGAAACTACAAAAATGCGGGTTGCATTAGGGTTTAATTAATTTTCACATTATCTTAAGTGCTTTGCAAACATACATTACATGAATAATCCAGTAGTTAAAGCGGGCGAAGCCGAAAGAGGGTCGCTAGTTTTATATAAAATGAACGATACGATGATACGATACAGACATATACATACAAGTATACATACAAAGGTTTTAACCAAAAATGGACACTATCCCAAAACAGAGCACTCGTTACAAAATCTTTGGCACTAATGTATTGCGTGTATCTGCATACAACGTCGGTGACAACTTGTGAAACTACTGTGGCTCTATCAAAGAGCTTTTAGTGAAAGCTCTTGTTTATTACAAGACTGTATCGCAATTTACTCTCTCTCTCTCTCTCTCTCTCTCTCTTTAGGATCATTCTACTGACCTAACTGACAATAAGTTACGCTATGGCACGTCACTCAATGTCAGTCTGACATTGACTGAGATTGACTTATTTTTTTTATGTATTTCTTTTCATTTAGTGTTCTAATGAATACGAAGCTCGTTAGTTCAAGCTAACACGTTCGAATAGCGCTACATTTTTTCTATAAAACTAGTTACCACTGACATTCATTGTTAACTACTAAACTATTATAGTTACTTATTACATTAAAATATTCAATTTAGAATATTTTCACCTGAAAACCATATTGAAATGACACAATACACATTTTCGATCGACCGCGGCCCTTCATAGCGATTGGTGCGTTAAACTGGAAAACTTGTCAAATCAACATATTCATATTGGGAATATTATATTGTAATGGAAACTATTATATTATTATTTATGTTGGAAAAGTTAATTTACAATTTACTATGTTTAATATTTTTATATAGTATAAACTTCGCCGTGGCACAGGGGCACAAGGGTGTGACTGTAACGTGACGGTTGTGGTTTCGATGCCCTCTCAAGGAAATTAATTATTATTTCTTAATATTTTTATTACTTCGCTCTGGCACCAAGGTTCCGCCCCTTAACAAGCAATGCCTGGAAAAATTCGGCAGAAAGTGAGGATACAGACTGTCTTAACACTAGGTTCCCTTTCCCTGCTGTATGCGGAATACAGCGTGAAGCTGATTTATTTTTTATATAAACTTCACGCGTCATCCTTGACGTAGTAACAAGAGAGTAGAGTAACGCGGCTAGCCCAACGGCCTCTTTAGCTTCGTCCGATGATGACAGTCATTATGCTCTTCATCATCAGATATTTTTTCTAAGCTCCAGTATCATCGATACAGTGTTTTGGTAGGTTGACCAATCTCCCCCTCCCCCCCTGATCCGTTGCTCTTGCCTCATAAATATTATACTTGTCCACAAAATAAAAAGAGATATGTCAATATAAACTATGAATTTCGTTCGGCACAATTGTTACACAAATATATATATTTTTATCTCATAGTTCCAGCAGGCGAAGCCGCGTGCGGATCGCTAGTATATCCATAAAACTTTACCATAGTATAAGATTGCTTCTTTGTAAGCTTTTTTATTCATTTAGTTTTATTGTACGAAAGTTTGAGAGCTTTATAATGTGTTAATTTTTAAACCATTTTATGTATTGACGTCATCTAGTTGAATTGGAATGTGTTTGAGTGTGAACGTGATGATTGTAGAATTGATAATCTCGAGGGAATGCTTTGATTTCTTTTTATATTCTCATTCTAACAATACAATTTACGTTGTTGTGTTCCGCTACAATGTCGTCTTAAGTGGCAGAACTCGAATAATAGAGTGTGTATTTGTAATATTGTTTCCTAGCAACTATTAATTAGAAGAATCGAATAACGTTAGTAATATGATTGCAGCGGTCTCATTAGCGTCATGAAACAAGTAGAATCAGAACTAAAACATAATCTCACTAAAACAAGATTTCTCATATTCTATAATACGTTTTCTTTGTAAGCTCTTCTAAGTCGATCGTCATAGCTTTTACAGATTATGCTTCATACATGTATACTCTTACATATAAATGAGTTTATTTCACATGTTTTTGTCGATCTTATTATTCGGCTCAGGCTTCGGCGAGAATTGGTTCATAATAATATGATATAAGAACAAAAAAATATATGAAAGAAACGATCTAAGAATACAATTTTATTTGTAAGTTCTGAAATTGAAAAATATGATGAGAAGTGAAGAAAGAAAGAAAATAAGTAGAAAAAAATTATATACAAGGCTAGACAATGAGACTAGACGTGATGCAGGGGCACAATTGTAAACGCGACGGATTGTGGGTTCGATTCTCACTCGAGGAAATTAAGTTTTGAATAATTTGATTTATTCAACTCATCACATATGTCTCCAGAATTTGGCAGAAAGTGGGGAGAGGAGTGTCGGTTCCCTTTGCTTACCCTGCTAAAACAATGTAAACGATATTATGTGCTTAACAACAATCAGAGTGTCTTGTTTCTACATCTACCATTTGGGTTCTTCTACAGAACCAATAGGGGGTAAGAAAAATCATTGGTGAGCTACAATTGGCTTTTAGAATTGGCTTTAGATTACAAAATTATAGAATTGATTGTACTAATCCTTAAATTCGTTTAAAATAACGGAAATAATTTCTAAAAATTATATGATTATGAAATGGTTTAATATTGATTGATTCGACTTTGAATAATTTTATGTATGTTTCATTTAAATAAAGTAATTAACATTTCGTATAAGAATTTTAATCATTGCGTAATTTTGTACTTGCTGTCCTATTGAATAGCACGTCTTAAGACATATATTCTCGCTCTGTTATAAGAGAAAGTGCAGCTTTCTTTGAGTTGCGCCAGTCAATAAGCGTTGTCTCAAAAATTGGGCGGTATGGGAAACGGAGTGTCTAGACACAAGGTTATGTCTGACTGCCCGGGTACATGCGGGATAAAGAGTGAAGCTAAAACAGAAAGATAGAGACATAATTTCCACTTTGACGTGTTGTCCAAAAGATCGTGGGTTAAATTTGCTTTGTTTAAAAATTTTGTATAAAATTGATTTAATTGTAAATTCTTCATTGGAACTGAATAAATAACATTTATAAGGTTAAGAAGATAAAAAATACGTAGATACTAACAAAGTAGAGTAGATTGCTCAATTTGTGTTAGTTTTGGTAGAGTATTTTGTGTATATGTATTTTATTATGTATATAGTCTAACTTAATAAATTTGTAATAAACACAAATTCTATATCTAGAAATAACAAAAAATAAGATATAAAAAATTAATAAAAATAAAAAATATTTATAATAAACTAATATTTTCTATATATAAAGAATAAAATTAAATTTAAAAGTTTTCATTATTTAGGGGAAACTCTAAATAGTGCTGACATTATGAATCAAAATATTCTTAAATATTATCCAAATCGTTTTTCGTTAACGATAAAATCATCCTTAAATTTATATAACATGTCCTTATTATTTATTGACAAGAACATTTTAAATTACTTACTAATGAAAAATTATCTAACTGTAGGAGTACATCTGATTTGGATAAATAGAAAAAATTGGTATTTTCCTAAAAAAAATACATTTCTTCATATAAATGTAAACTTAAGATAAAGGAAATAATTACAATATATTAACAGTAGACATTTTAGTGTTGCTAAAAAATCTGTGGTCTTAAGCTATAAAGGTTATTTCAACTGAATTACTTTTCAATCCTTGTATAATTAATATTAGTATTAGAGTACAGACAAAGTTATAATCGTTTTTTATAAGTTTTCATTCTTAAAATTAACATTGAAATTTTATTACAATAAAATTTGTAAATTATTATAATAAAAGGGTATAGATCAAACTAAAAAAATACATTTTATAGGGACTTTAAAATTTTCTAGTGCTAAAGTGTACAATTAAAGATGACTTGTTACATTTTAAGCCATTTAGCAATGAGACCACAGAGTAGAAACGTTGATTATATTTTACGAATAACCAAAACTAACTCACAACAAAACAAAGGCAAAATATTAATCATTTATAACTTTCAGGTTATTCGAGGAAAATCAAGATTTACTGAACATGTTCGAGAAGTTTCGTCAATACAGAACGAAGGAGGAACAAATTAATTCCATGGAACTTGCGGAACACGCCAATAACGTGATGAATACTCTGGACGAAGGTATCAAAGGCTTGGATGATTTGGACAACTTTTTTGAATACATACACCAAGTCGGTGCAAGCCATAGGCGGATACCAGGTTTCAAAGTAGAATATTTTTGGGTAAGTTGTTTATATAATTATCTGAAAACTTAGTTCAGTTATTTTGTAGTAAACTTAGACAAATCGCGGCCAAAGGAAATAAAATATTTAATATTTTCATTTTTTCGCTCTGGTGTGTAGACAAAACTCGTCATCGAGTTTCTCCACTCAACACGCAATGCTTCTAGAATTCGGCAGAAAGTGGGGAACAGACGATCTCCACTCGAGGAATACCTACTTATATTTAAACTAGCGACCCCCTTGCGGCTTCGCCCGCTGTTACTACTGGATTATTCATATAATGTATGTTTGCAAAGCACTTAAGATAATGTGAAAATTAATTAAACCCTAATGCAACCCGCATTTTCGTAGTTTCAATAAGGATTTTCCAATTGTTTTACACAGCAAGGATTTTTTAGTAGGTACCGNNNATTATGTATTAAATTATAAAACAAATGAAATGATAATCACAACAATGACTCTGTGGTAACCAGACATAGTGGGACTTTGAGTTCCGCAACTAAAACACAATGTCTCGAAAATTGGGAAAATTGAGTAAAATTGGAAATATATATATATTTTTTCTTATTTTAAGCCAAAAATATGTTATTTCTATACTAATACAAATATAAATAACTCTTGAAGTACACGATTGTAATAAATTGCGCTATTCAAACGTATTCATTCAATTTGGACAACCCTTACAGATTTATGATATCAAGAAAATAAATTACTACCCTCTTTGAAGTCCAAATTGACCTAATTAATATATTTCACAAAATTATATTTATTATTTGAGGCCAGTCATGGCGCAGGGCATCATCAGGCTTTGCAACGCTACGGTTTTGGGTTCGATTCCCAATCAGGGGAATTAATTAGTTACATGTTCATATACTGGCAAGAACACAAATCGTTTAAATAATTCTTTCCCTGGAGATCCCATCTCTATCTCTTATGTCACTAATAAAGAAGTCAATATTTTAGTAAAATTTGATTTTCTCATATTTAATAGAACTTTCTCTTTAGTATGACGGGTTCTTCATATGAGGTTTGGTTTGTAATTTCCTGCTACGATCCCTACATTTTATCATGGGTCCTATCAGATTATGCGAGTTAGAGAAACTACCATATCAAGTGGATGTTATATGTTTACATACGAAATACTATATTTATATATTTTTATTTCCTCATTCTGGTAGACCAAGCGCCGTATTAAGTTCCGACACTCAACACGTAATGTCTGGAAAGTTAAGTGAAAAGTTGAGAAAGTACTCTCTTATCACTGAATTAGCGTTAAGCTGTTTTTTTTTTTTATTACACCTTTTTTGTTCTATAATTTTCCTTTTAAATACACCCGCTCTTCTAAGATGTTTTTTTTATTATGTCTGTTGTCTTGGCATCAATTGACGGGCGAATAACGATAACACAATGTCTTATCTTGACACTATATCGCTTCTGCCTGCAGCTATAAGCGTGGGGTTGAAAAAAACGCAACGGAAGTGTCTTAATGGGAACAGAGTGTTTTACATTATGTTCCCCGGGTTCCCTCTGATACAGCAATACAGAGTGAGTCAAAAGAAATAAATGAAATTAAAACTAAGTCTAACTAAGTTCCTCTGTCCAGTAAAAGTTTAAGTAAAGCAAAAAAATTAAAAAGCAATATTAAATAACTAGTATTTTTCATACATTTTAAAACATTCGTATGTTTTATACAGTATTTCATTCCCTTTGATCCGAGTTGATCCTATATTACGGGCACCTAAAGTAGGATTACTTAACAATTTGGTCCCTCAGACCTCTTCAGAGATACAATTTTCTTGATTTCTTTCCAATACTGCTGCTGTGGCTGACCCAAATTTGTCAAATAAAGCATATTTTTGCTATATACGATTTATACGAAAAACCTAATGCTTATCTAAATATGATTTTGGCCTTTGATGTACATATACTTAAGATTAACAAGAAAAGAAATCAATTTGACAGTTCTTCTATATTTTTTTTCTCAATTGTTTGTGACTAATTTTGAATAATTAAGCGCCACGTAGAGCAGTGCAAAACACTCGCTTTTTTTCATTACGTTCCCATTAAGACACTTTCATTCCCCACTTTCCGCGGAATTCAGGAAGCATCGCGTGTTGAGTGGAGGAAGTCAATGTCGGGCTTTTACCTCGTTTCCAGAGCGTGGAAATGAAAATATTGAATATTTCATTCCCCCAAATGGGAATCTAACCCACAACCATCGCGATTACAGTGATCCAGCGTATATAGGTCATATAAAAAACTATTTTTTGTTACAATTGTAGCTTTTCCACTGTAGTAAACATAGTTTAGACTAATATACATAGCTCTATAAAATGTACAAAAAAAAATTATTTTAATTTTTCTCATACAAATATAAAACTTATATATATACTTCAAACAAGAATCAAACCTGCTACATATAACAAATGTTTTAAGGAATTCTATATATATATTTTTAAGTACTTATGTCTTATAAATGTAAGATATAGAGATGTATTTACTGAAAATTTTACATTAAATTAGTATCGATGTTTGTATTATAACGTGTAGTTGGTGTATTTAAGTGTTAATAAATATTATTTAAAAGTGTCGTCCAAATGATTTGATTGTTAGCATTTTTCTTTTCATTGTATTTTTTATTATTATAAGCCCTAAGAATCTCTCCAATCGAACGAAATTTTTACACTTAATTCATCAAGTGTCAAGATTCCGCCAAGTAAAGATTGCTTTAACGTTTTTGCCCACATATAATGGTAAACAGACGGAACCTGTTATAATTCTTCAGTACTCACTTTCCAACGTATTGTTGACGGGACATTGCGTATTGAGTGACTGAAGTCAACGCCGCGCATCTCTTATCTCATCAGGACAAAGAAAAGAAAATATTCAATATTGCATTCCCCAGAGCGGAAATCGAACCCACAACCATCGCACTCCTGCCACGACGTCACGACTGCCACATGAATAATATAATATACATGAATNATTATAAATCTCTTTGTTGTTGGAGTTTGGCTGGAGTTCAACAACAAACATGTGCAGTGGAGTTTTCGTTGATGTTTGTTTTATATTCCATATGTTAATAGCTACATGTCCAAGTTTAATCAGAGCTTCTTTAATTTCTTCAATGTCAGTGGAGGGATGAATATTCTTAAGAATTGTTTTAAAGGCTCTTTCTTGTTTGGGTTTGTACGTAAAATATTCCGTTCTTTTAGCGTCCAGTTCTTTGACAATAGTCCTATAAGCATCGCAACTTTTTGGCTGGATTTTAACCTGGTCCTTTGGTAGAACTTTAATCTCAAAAAGAACAGAATTTTGAGATTTTGAATTTTTCAGAACGGAATTTTGACACTTAATTCATCAAGTGTCAAGATTCCGTCAAGTAAAGATTGCTTTAAAGTTTTTGCCCACATATAATGGTAAACAGAGGGAACCTGTTACAATTCTTCAGTACTCACTTTCCAACGTATTGTTGACGGGACATTGCGTATTGAGTGGCTGAAGTCAACGCCGCGCATCTCTCATCTCTTATCAGGACAAAGAAAAGAAAATATTCAATATTGCATTCCCCAGAGCGGAAACCGAACCCACAACCGTCGCACTTCTGCCACTACGCCACGACGGCCTCATGAATAATATAATATACATGAATGAACATTTAGCCTCATATAGCTATACTTGTAAAGAAAACAAAAAAAAATAGTATAAAAAATATCCAAAAGAACTTAGTATGCAGAAGTAGTACAAAAGTGATATCGAAGAGAATAACCGGAACAAAAACTAATAAACTGTTATTATGTTGAATTTATATTTATACTAACACATCACCGTGACTTCGCATGCGGGGATTTTTGTATTAAAGAAGTCTCTACGTCATATAATAAAAATATTTTTGATCACATTTTTATCAGCCTATCGCCGTCCACTGCTGAACGTAGACCTCCCTCATCCAGCGCCAACCAACCCGGTCTTGGGCTTCTCGCATCCATCCGCATAGCATACTGTATCATAAATATAGCAGTAATAGTATATACTAAGAGTTAAGACACTTCTTTCCTCATACAACGCCCAATTTGGATAAAACTGTAAATATTTTATGTTTTATCGAGAACCTGGTGTCAATATACTCTGTTCTTCGCTTGATGCCCAAAATCAAGGCGTCATCATGTATTGAGATGGAGAACCTCAACTCAATGTAATATAAAAAATACACAACGGACATACGAACACGCACATTTAAAATGATAGAAGGATTTTGTCAATTATTATAACTGTTTAAAGCTTAATGTTAAATTTATTCCATAATGAAAATTTTAGTGGTTACTTTAAATAATACGACAAAATGGTTTATTGGCCTTTTGGGCTAAAAGGAACAACGTCCAATTTTTCAATTAAAGGGGAAGTGGTCTTTCTCTTCCTACACTGACTAAAAAAACCTATAACTATCGCTAACAAATACTTAAAATAGCGTATCCACCAATATTTCGTACAATAATGAATTAAGACTTAATAGTAATAGAAACAAGAGTAGACTTTCAAGAATATAATATCAATTATACTGAAGGAACATCACGTAAAAAGCATCTTTATATGCTCTACGGGGAGAGCACATAAAGATGATGTATGAAGTGAGAGAGGCAATCACAGACCGTTGCATTTGGAACTCCATTCCCTTCAGCTACCCCATTAAGAATAGGGCTTTAAATTAAAAAAAATACAACTTTAAATTTTCTCAGCTTTTTTAAAGAAACTATTTTACAAAATTAGCTTCCAGACCACATTATAGATAAGAATCAGCGGCTAATTTATAGAGAACTTTTAACTTCTATTTCTCTATAGAGTAAGGTCGAAAATTAAGCAAGTCTAATTCATTAACAACATGACGTGTGTACGTCCTTATTTCACAGCACCACAAAAGGACATCACTATTACCATACAATTGTCGCGCGTCATAAAAATTGTTTGACGCTTAACTTGGGTGAATAGTTGTGTGTTAGTTATTAATAATTTGTTTTAAATGTCGATATTTTTATCTTTCTTCGCGTTTAGTGAACTTAATAATTAAGTAATTTGTACTTTTTGAAATCAAAGTTTTGTATATGACATACTTAAGATCTTTTTCCATGAATTGAGTGAAATTTGAAAATAAAATTAAATAATACCGAAATGATATTAAATTTCTTTATAATAAATACATAAATACATAACCACAAAAACTTCCTTGCTATTATTAGCAAGAATTTCATTAAGAACAAGATTTACAATCTGAATTAAATTCAAAAATTAATTTGCATCATATTATGGAATATTTATACTTGTAATGTTTAACGAACGAAATGAGAAAATTTTATGATAAACGTTAAAACAAACGATTGTAATTAACAAAGCTGCCGGTTCTTTACTAAGATTACAGGGAGAGGAGAAAATCAAACATTTTAGTATCCTTAGTGTTGGGTGGCCTGTATTTTGTTGACTGAATGTCAGGACTGTGAATTCAAATCCTGGTTATGGCAGGCTTACTTTTGTAATACAAATACTTTCAAAAACTAATTAAGACCGTGGCCTTAAATTACGCCTAATAGTAAAAATACCCCTTTACGACCAATTTTCGAAGCACTCTTTGTCTTGTTACCAAAGCCAGCAAATAAAACAATCCATTTCCCCGAGTAGGAATCGAACCCATTATCGTGTCACTTACAGTCAGACACTATGCCACTACACGATCGATCTACGACGATCTTAATGATTTTTACTTTATTTTCTCTTAAACATGATAGTTATATCTGTTTTTAGAACATAAGTGTTTTATTCGATAAAATTACGTTACACGAGATAATAACTCTTATGTTAAAAGAATATAATTCACACTACAGCAGTTATTAGAAAAAAAAACATAGTCTAACAAAAAAACATTGACACGGTAATTGATTTAATATTTATTATAATTATTATCGATAGTTTTTGCTTGTTAGCAACTTTCACATCACTCGAGCGCATTCGCGAGCGGACAGTAACCAAACTGTTGCCGCTTCAATAGTACAAAGAAAAAATTAAAAAGAACAATAAGTGTTAAAATTAAACGGAATAAAGTGTAAATAACGGGATAACGTGAAAGTGCAAAGTATTTCTATAATTAAAGTGAAAAAGTGTTAATTTTGGCATTAATAAAAAAAACATTTAATAAAATTACATTATTAAAAAAAAATTAAAAGCTTGGACTTTGAGTTTTAAGCTAGTTAATTATTAAATATACAAAATGGGCTGTAAATTATCTCAACTGGCGGCTTCAGAGTTCAGCCACGACCCCTTCGACCGACCGCCCCCAGCATCCGATCCGAGATCACCTCTCACAGCCAAACAACAGTACTGTATAATGGCGTCATGGAAAGGGATATTTCGGCAAATTGAGAAGACTGGCATAATCTTATTTATCAAGTTAGTAATTACTATAAATGTGATTGTTATAGTAGCGCACTGAAATTTGTCATCCGGAAAAAAAGTCATTTCTAAAAGTATATAAAAGGAGCTGTGGCTAATAGTCCTACGAAAATTAATTCCTTTTGTAGCGATTAATTATTTTTTTCATTTTCGCTTTCAGTACATTCATCTTTAACAATTACTTATATGTAACAAAATAAATTATTTTCTCTCCGTCCTCTCAAGCTACTCTGCTAAAGATACAGCGTGAAGCCAAAAAAACGCTTTTTTCCTCATTATAGCGTAGACGGAGGAAACCTAGTGTTAAGACACTCCGCTATTCAACACACAATGCCTTCATCTGTGTATAACCTACAATTTTCTATTATTTCTCCATAATCATAACAGTATCGGCTACCAGTAGTTTATTCATGGCAAGGTCTCGTCAAGTGAGGCAGAATGAGCATTGGGGTCACCCATGTTTGCAGAAGTACACTCCAATACTATATTAATTAATTTTGTACTTAGTGAGCTATATTTAATAAATATTTTATAGGTCTGAATATGTAACGGGTAAAAACAGTGCGGTCAACGAGTCGTGGCCTAAAGTTAGCTGAGGATTTTAATTTTACGTTTTTTTTTACTCTTGATTTTCTTCCCAAGTGAACAATGGACATAAGTTCGGAAAACTTAACTTCAGGCTAGCCACGACTTGTTGACCGTACTATACTCATGGAATTAATATCAATAGAATTTCATGCAGGAAAACTGAAAAAAAAAATATTAAACTGTAACATTGACATTGAAAAATGAAATGTCTGAAGATAAAGTAGGAAACGATATGCGTAAGGCTGCAGACAAGAAATTGGTCNAAAAAAAAACATAGTCTAACAAAAAAACATTGACACGGTAATTGATTTAATATTTATTATAATTATTATCGATAGTTTTTGCTTGTTAGCAACTTTCACATCACTCGAGCGCATTCGCGAGCGGACAGTAACCAAACTGTTGCCGCTTCAATAGTACAAAGAAAAAATTAAAAAGAACAATAAGTGTTAAAATTAAACGGAATAAAGTGTAAATAACGGGATAACGTGAAAGTGCAAAGTATTTCTATAATTAAAGTGAAAAAGTGTTAATTTTGGCATTAATTAAAAAAAAACATTTAATACAATTTCATTATTGAAAAAAAATTGAAAAGCTTGGACTTTGAGTTTTAAGCTAGTTAATCATTAAATATACAAAATGGGCTGTAAATTATCTCAACTAGCGGCTTCAGAGTTCAGCCACGACCCCTTCGACCGACCGCCCCCAGCATCCGATCCGAGATCACCTCTCACAGCCAAGCAGCAGTACTGTATAATGGCGTCATGGAAAGGGATATTTCGGCAAATTGAGAAGACTGGCATTATCTTGTTTATCAAGTTAGTATTTACTATAAATGTGATTGTTAAGTGAAGAAGTTAAGTTAAATGTGAAGCTAAAAAAACGGTTTTTTCCTCATTAGAGTTAGTTTAGAGTGGTCAATCTACAATCTTCTATTATTTCCCCATAATCATAATAGTACCGGCTACCTGTAGTTTATTCATGGCAAGGTCACGTCAAGCGAGGCAGAATGAGCATTGGGGTCACTCATGTTTGCAGAAGTACACTCCAATACTATATTAATTAATTTTGTACTTAGTGACCTATATTTAATAAATATTTTATAGGTCTGAATCTGTAACGGGTAAAAACAGTGCGGTCAACGAGTCGTGGCCTAAAGTTAGCTGAAGATAGCTGAGGATTTTAATTTTACGTTTTTTTTTACTTTTGATTTTCTTCCCAAGTGAACAATGGACATGAGTTCGTAAAACTTAACTTCAGGCTAACCACGACTTGTTGACCGTACTATACTCATGGAATTAATATCAATAGACAATAATTATATTTGAGTCTTTGGTGACATTATCATTTTAGGATTAGGATTACTTAAATAAACTGATCAGCAGCAGTTGATTGAAGCTATTTCTAGGAAGTGTCTAGGAAGTTTTTTTTGCAGAGAGAATATAGTGTGAAGATACCCATTGCTAGAGTGAGAAAATGAAAACGTTAATTTCATCCCCTCTTTACCATTCCGATCAACTACCTATTATAGACCTGACATCCACAATAAATTATATTATTAATACAAATTACAAAATACCCTCTATTTCATACTAAAGGAACAATAGTCATTGTAAGGAATCACAAAGGCAAAAGACTTGATTAGAGCGACGTCTAGGACATACATACATATGTAGGAACTCTTGCCTTTTTCTTTGACATCGCTTCTTTGATAGAAGCTTAGTAACTCTAAGCCTCATTACATTTACACACGAACAGTATGTTAATACGAAGATTATTAGATAGGTTTTTTCTATTCTTTTTTGCGTAAAAAAATCTAGTGATGTCACTTTTTATCAGTCAGTCCGCTTTTCATTTTACAATAATTTTAATGATCTATTCTCTTGTGTTGAATTGTTATATTGTGAACTAGTCGTCGCTCGCTATTTCTTATGTTTTCGTTATAACATTTGTATTGAAAAGTTCCCCCGTGTGGGTATCGAACTCACAACTATCGCGATCACTATTTTTTAAATATTTCAAATGGAAACAAACACTAAAGAAAGAAATATACTATTTGGAAATTTATTTAAATTGGAACGTAACTCGGAAGGTTTCCAATTCCAATGAAGCGCGGGTTCAAATCCCGCTCAATTTTTTAAACGTTCCGTCTTCATTTAACGTATATTATATAGCATGCAATTAGCACAGTACGTGGATATACATAGATTTATTAAAATATTCCATTGTCAGAATACATGTTACAACAACTTTTGTTATTTTTCTACAAAAAATTCAAAGTTGCAAGTCAACTTTGAATACAAATGAGCACTTAACTAGGAGAAGACTAGACGAGGACTCACTTAATATTCACATCACGATGTAAAATATCATAAAATAATACAGTATTATACAACTATATCTGTTTAATATCCCGCATATAGTAGGAGAGGACACTTCCATTCTCCACTGTCTGACGTAATCTGGAGGCATTGAGTTTTGAGTGGCGGAACCTAACGCCGCGCTTTACCACGTAACCAAAGCGAAGAAATAAAAATATCAAATATTTCATTTCTTTAAGTGGGAATCGAATCCACAACCTGTCGCGTTTACAGTCGCATCTTTGTGCCCCTACGCCACGACTGGCCTGTACTGTCAGTCACTTACAACAAACACTTAAAACAAACGGACGAGGCCGCTAGTAAAAGTTAGTAAGCAGTATTTAGTAAAATTTCACTAAACAATTTGCTCTTTCCCATGTAACCTTTACTGGACATGTTCAGAATTAATTACAGCAACAAAACATTTATGTCGTATAAATGTTAAGCGCCCCTGGGATCATTTAGAGTTGAAAGTAAACTTTAGAGTATTTTTTTTTGGAGTTTTATGCTATATACCTGCACATAGCATGGTAGACTAAGGGAACCTGGGGACCTCGTGTTAGTACACTCCGTTCTCATTAAGACACGTTCCACATTTTCTGCTTCTTTTTTTGATAGGTGGGTAGGTAGGTAGAGCCTTTCCAAAAAACTCTCCGTTGTGCTAGTGTTAACGCATTCATTTCTCCACTTATTTACTATTTTTTGAGATCACGTTCCAATTGTGAAACATATCGCCACCCTTTGTCCTATGAGCTAAAAGAAGAAATGAAAATGATTCGTTTCCAATATTGGAAATCGAACTCGCAACTGTCGCGGGTGCAGTAAAACGCTATGTCACTGGAATAAGGCGGCAATTATGTAACACTACGATTTTTAAACCTATTGTGCCAATACATCATTTTTATAGCTTCACGGCATACGGAATCTGGGAACCTAGTTAAGACACTTCGTTCCTATTAAGAGAATTCGGTTTCCTTTCTTTTCCGCCGAATTCTGGAGACTCGCTTTTACCTCATGACAATTTTACCATACTTACAGCAGAAACAAATCCTACTAAATTGATATTATACATATATGTTGTCCTTTTCATATATGCATATGTATAATTTCAATAAATTCATTCATTTTCCAGCAAGATATGAACCTATATCTCTCGGATTACACACCCCAAGCGAAACGTAATCCTAGTGGATTATTTGGAATATAACGCAGAATTTCAATATATATTTAATCTTTTGTGTGTGTACACTGTACGTACAGTATATGATAAAACACGTGCTTCTGTACATGTGTAATATATAATATCATAAAGAAAAAAACGTTCGGTCTCGCCACTGAAAGTGGGGAACAGAAGTGCATTAATTTAATAGAAATGGAGTGATTTAACACTACATTGCCATGTTCTTTTTCCCTACCATGCTATGTAAGGGACACAGGTAACAAAATAAAACGTAGTATACTACTAAAAACGGAGATCCAATCGAAAATATACACTTTACTACGATAAAAAATATAAGATAATAATAACCTAGCCACCTCCTATCATTTCACAGTCATTCATCAAAATCTTTAAAAGGACATCTAAATAGGGTAAGAGTACATACAAATCAAACAACTTTATTCACGTATAAACCGTAGCCTCTCCTGCGGATACAGTCCCGCGGGTCGATCAGACCCTAGTGTGGGACATCACGTATTTTATTAGGGTCAACATCACTTTACCATGAGAGTAAGAAACGTTTGCTGTAGCTATTTGCTTTAAACTTTCCTATAAAAGTTTGGCGAAGTTGCTTTCAAAATATAATTAAAGGTTTTCTGGTTCCCTTTGCCTACTCTGCTATGTACAGGATGAGTACATAGCAGGGTAGGCAAAGGGAACCAGAAAACCTTATTCAGAGAGGATTTCTCGAAATTTTCCTCTTAGTGTCCATTCACTCCTTGTGAGAACCTTGGCTTGCTTCAAATGTGTAGAGTTTTTAGCTTCACGCTACATCCCACAAATATCCAGAACCCCGGATTCCCTCTGCCTTTCTGATATATGTGTGGGAATCGAACCCATTATCTTCGCATTTACAGACAGACGCTGCGCCTCGATGGTTTCTACTACAAAATGCCTAATATAAGTAAATTTTAAACAGATCGTTGCACTAAAACATTTTCCCATTTCCATAATACACATAACACGCGGTCATCTAACGTGAACGAACTTCAGTGCAGTTTCAGTTAACTTAGTAATTAATGTTAAAATATACAAACTGGCAGAATTTATTGCTTTTAATTGCTGCCTAACTAAGTAAATTAAATTTAACTTTCGGGTTCTCTATACCTTACATTTATTTAATATCTAATTTATCTATACTATAGTATTAATGCGTATGCGTATGCGTTATGCGTTTTAGCGTAATGTAGGACGTCCTCCAGCTAGATGGGGTGACGATATTCGCAAAGTGGCGGGCAGCGGCTGGATGCGAAGAGGCGAAGATCAAGCTCAGTGGCGTGCCATTGGAGAGGCCTATGTCCAGCAGTGGACGAGGACAGACTGATGATAATGATTATGATGATGATGATATTATTAAATTTGAGGCAGTCGTTGCGCAATGAGATAGATTATGTATGTAATCGCGATGGTTGTAGGTGCGAGTCCCACTCGGAACATCCTAATTTGTTCGCTCTGATCTTTATCAGATCCGAGGCAAACCGAGGTGTTGGTTTCCGCCACTGAACACACACTGCTTCAAGAATTCGGTGACTTAGCACTTGGTTCCCAGATTCTCACTTCACTTCACTTTCTTCACTTTCACTTCCATCCTTGTTACGTGCGGGACTGTATCTCGTGAAGTTAAAAAAAATACAAAATAATATATAGGTATAAAAAAATATAAAAAATAAGAACNAGTTCCTGGGGCGCGACCTCCCGGACGCCCAAGGAAGCGCTGGTTGGATGTCGTGATGCAGGACATGAGAGCCAATGGTCTAACCACCGAGGACGCAAAAGATCGTGCAAAGTGGAGTAGGTTAAGTAGGAAGGCAGACCCCGGTAATAGCCGGGATTAATGCCAGGAAGAAGAAGAAGCTATGTAAGGGACACATGTAACAAAATAAAACGTAGCATACTACTAAAAAAAATTACTTCCCCAAACGGAGATTCAATCCAAAATATACACTTTGCTATGATAAAAAAATATAAGATAATAATAACCTAGCCACCTCCTATCATTTCACAGTCATTCACCAAAATCTTTAAAAGGACATCTAAATAGGGTAAGAGTACATACAAATCAAACAACTTTATTCACATATAAACCGTAGCCTCTTCTGCGGATACAGTCCCGCGGGTCGATCAGACCCTAGTGTAGGACATCACGTATTTTATTAGGGTCAACATCACTTTACCATGAGAGTAAGAAAAGTTTGCTGTTACTATTTGCTTTAAACTTTCCTATAAAAGTTTGGCGAAGTTGCTTTCAAAATATAATTAAACTCATCCTGTACATAGCAGGGTAGGCTAAGGGAACCTGAAAACCTTATTCAGATTTTCCTCTTAGCGTCCATACACTCTTTGTAAGAACTTCAAACATGTAGAGTTTTTTAGCTTCACGTTACATCCCACAAATATCGGGAACCTCGTATTCTCTCTGCCTTTCTGATATATGTGTTAAAAATCTCCTATCCCTTCGCACCGCCCAATTTTCATCGCGTTTTGTCTTGTCACTAGAGCAGAGAAACGAAAATATTTTTACCTTCGTGTGGGAATAGAACCCACTACCTATACACACAGACGATGCGCCACGATTGTTTCTATTATAAAATGCTTAATATAAGTAAATTTTAAACAGATCGTTGCACTAAAACATTTTCCCATTTCCATAATACACATAACACGCGGTCATCTAATGTGAACTAACTTCAGTGCAGTTTCAGTTAACTTAGTAATTAATGTTAAAATATACAAACTGGCAGAATTTATTGCTTTTAATTGCTGCCTAACTAAGTAAATTAAATTTAACTTTCAGGTTCTCTATATATTACATTTATTTAATATCTAATTTATCTATAGTATGTATTAAATTTGAGGCAGTCGTTGCGCAGTTAAGTAGATTATGTCTGTAATCGCGATGGTTGTGGGTGCGAGTCCCACTCGGAACATCCTAATGTCTTCGCTCTAATAAAGAGGCAAACCGAGGTGTTGATTGCAGGTGAAGCAGAAATGAAACTAAAAAAAAAAAACATACAAAAAACATAGAAAACGCGACGTAGAATCGACGAAAGTAGCAAACCAACCAATTTTATTCAAATATAATTATATATTATTATAAATAATTAAAACAATAAAAACTCAAAAAGGTAAACTCCAAAAGATAACTCATAAAATAAACATAAAAATGTAATAACAAAGCCCATCAGAAACAATCACAATACTAACGTTTCTATACCGAGATTAAACCTCGGATCAAAGGATGGAGGGTGGACGGAGGTGGAATTAACTTCAAAACTGCCGCGGCTTTTAGTTTTACTGGGGATTAACATTTTGCAATGTCCAACTAATTAATAGTTCCCGTTTAAATATCAGTTTAGTGTTTGATTTCCTGGACGGTCACTTTTAATTTAATTTATTTTATTAAATGGATACTTAATATTTATTCACTTGGTTTGTCGTCAATTAAGGATCGAATGTTAAGTCGTAATAAGGCTTTGAAGTTTAGATGTAGGTTTGATTCTCAGTAGAAGGAAAGACTGTGGCTTTAAAATCGAATATTATCTCTGCAAAATGTTTTGTTCATATGCTCCTTACGGTAAATCTATGGAGGGTAGAAGTAAGGAGAGTCATCTCAAATGTAAGGAGAGCTGAAAAAGTGTCCAGCTACAAACACTAAATAATAATTCAAATACTCTTTTAAATAGCGTTAGCATATTATGAGAATGGTGTGGTACGATTGCAGCAATTGTCAATGAATTGAAATATCCTGAGTTAGAAAATTTAATATTTTTATTGAATATAGTACCTCGTATGAGTAAACTACATACTTTTATAATCCACACAGCCCAAAATTATTTTGTAAACATATACACGCTTCATCATTCTCTATTTCTCTTTTCTTTTCTAATAACTTTTAAAAATCACCCATCTCAAGGGTTGAATTCCGGCACTCAATACGAAATGCCTCGAAAATTCAACGAAAAATGGTAAGTGAGGTATCTTGACACTAAGCTCTAGGTAGAGACTTACCCTGCTACTTGCGAGATACAGTGTGAAAAGTGTGAAACTGAAAAAAAAGTTAACTCCAATAAATTTCAACGGAACAAACAAGAGGGCACATTGTCTAAGAAACTCTTCAACTGAACCACGGTGGTTTAATACTACCTCTCCAAAGACAAAGTAGTTGGAACATCTAACATACAGTCCATCTGCATGGGTCCCGCCGCCGCCGGTCACGAGCTCACTTCAAGAAACTTGTTACAAGTTGAAAATCAATTCCAACTTTGCGAACACACATTATTAATCTAACTATCCACTGTCTTTTGTTCTATTTTTTTACTATGTATGTACTTTCACGCTGTATCCCGCATGTAACAGGGTGAACTAAGGGAACTTAGTGTTAAAACTCTGTTCCTACCTACTCTACGATGAGTACCTACTAAACAAGATAAATCTTGTTAGGGCCGTGAGAAAGTGAAAATGATTAATTTATTTCGAGTGAAAAGCAAATAACACACCAAAATGACTAAGTCCTACAATAACATAATTATATCATAATAGCTAGGATATAGGAATATTTATCTGCGCTATACATCAGCTAGGCGCAGACCCTAAGGTCCACATCGTTTGTTCGGGCAAAGCAAACTATCTACGTCCTTAAACAGCTGTGTTTTATTTGACGAGCGCACTTCAATTTAATTGTACTACCAAGTGGAGTTTGGGTCCAGCATACTTCGTATATAAAATAGGTCATAAAATCCATACTGTACTATAGGTACACTATACAAATCTAGAACTTTTTGTGACTGAAATGTAGCGCGTGTTAAATTAAATTATTTACTACAATTACTTAATCATAAATTTTCTGTTTTCATTATTCTCTATTTAATTCTATTCTTGTCTTGTTAAGCTAAAGCAACTCGCTTGTTCCAGATTGTTCGAGGAAAACGAAGAATTGATGCATCTCTTCGAGAAGTTTCGAGAGCTCAAAACAAAAGAAGCCATAGTCAGTTCAGCAGAACTAGTGGAACACGCCACTAAAGTGATGCATACATTGGACGAGGGCATCAAGGGCTTAGCCGATATGGATTCGTTCTTCGCTTACGTTAGACACGTTGGAGGTACTCATCGACAAGTACCTGGGTTCAAAGCTGAGAATTTCTTGGTAAGATTAGTTTTGTTATAGTGTTAAGAGTTACATATAGTCAGCAAATCGCTCAGTCCCGCATGGATAGACAAACAAACAGAAGACAAACCGCGTTCAGTTCTATTACTCAACTCACAATGTTCAAAAATTGAATGGTGCGGGAAGTAGAGGCGGAACCCTAGGTACCCTCTGTCCAATCTCTGGTATATGCTTTGTCTTGTTACCAGACCGAAAAAATTACCTACCTAGTACTACTGTACCTAGTACTCTATAACATTATACGAATTAGACTTTTGCTAAAATAAAATTGAACTCACGACCACTCATTCATTACCCAATGCTCCATTATTTATACGCAATTTTAAGCTCAAATAAAGCCATATATGGTAAAACATTGAGAAATGGTTTTTGGCCAACATTTCAGACAGCGAAGCCATTTTCATTATACAGAAGGCTTAAGGAACATCGATACCTTCGTCTTAGTACGTTTGTGTGTAATTAAATGATAGCCCGACCCGGATAATGGCTTTCTCACGTAACAAATAGATGAGATGTTTCAATTCTATTGTTATTTTACCCTACATACATACATATAAATAAAATATGTATAACTAAATCTGTGTTTTTCTTTTACTTTTTTATACTTATAATTAATGATCAATTTCATTTTGAAAGAGATTACTTCTGTTTGTTTCATGCTGTATCCTCCATGTAGAAGGTAAGCAGAGGGAAAGTAGTGTTTAACACTCCATACTCCATTTTTCGCCGAGTTTTCTAAATACTGCGAGTTGAGAGGCAGACCTCAACATCTCACTACTACTCCAACGGTCAATGAGTGGGGATTTACAATTGTCCGACCGTTTCACAATCTTTTATTTAATTTTTATCATTTTTTTTCAGAAAATCGAGCAGCCATTTTTAGAAGCGGCGAAAACCACCCTCGGTGACAGATACACACCCAACATCGAAAACATATATAAACTTACAATACGATTCATATTAGAGAACCTTGTGAAGGGCTACGAGGATGCTGGCCAGGAAAATGGAACGACGGAAACTTGAGATACAAAGAGATTTTGAAATATGATTTTAATATTGATATGATATGGTTTTTTTAAAAATACCTGTTGTATTACATAATTTATTAGTAATTTTTGATTTTTTAATGAATATAATATAATCTATGTGTATTGAAATATAAGTATTATAGAACTTATTGTAAAATTTTTGTTGCCTATTCAGTATTGTGTACGAATTCAGATAAAAATTTGGAGTAATATTGCTTTTATATTAGAATAGAGGATTTTGTATAATTTATAATAAAGCGGGCGAAGCCGCTTTTGGGTCGCTTGTAGTATATAATAGCAGTAGCTGATAAAACCGGAAATACCATCCCAATATATAGAACCTACTCGTATTATAAGAATGATTGTAACGCAATTTGATCCATTGTGTATTGTGTAGTATTGTTTGAGATCCTTAGAAGGTTTTCCTTTAGTTTTAAGTTTCATTCTTCTTGTTAGTGTGTTATGTATATTTTATTATTATTTTATTGATTTCNTTTAATTCTATTCTTGTCTTGTTAAGCTAAAGCAACTCGCTTGTTCCAGATTGTTCGAGGAAAACGAAGAACTGATGCATCTCTTCGAGAAGTTTCGAGAACTCAAAACAAAAGAAGCCATAGTCAGTTCAGCAGAACTAGTGGAACACGCCACTAAGGTGATGCATACATTGGACGAGGGCATCAAGGGCTTAGCCGATATGGATTCGTTCTTCGCTTACGTTAGACACGTTGGAGGTACTCATCGACAAGTACCTGGGTTCAAAGCTGAGAATTTCTTGGTAAGATTAGTTTTGTTATAGTGTTAAGAGCTACATATAGTCAGCTGAGCGCTCAGTTCCGCATGTATAGACAAACAAACAGAAGACAGAGTGTACGTAATATTATCAGTTAAACCGCGGCGTTCAGTTCCATTACTCCACTCGCAATGTTCAAAAATTTTATGGTGCGGAGGTGGAGGCGGAACCCTAGGTACCCTCTGTCTAATCTCTTGTAAGTGTTATATGCTTTGTCTTGTTACCAGACCGAAAAAATTACCTACCTATATACTAGGTTATACTAGATTATACGAATTAGACTTGCTAAAATAAAATTGAACTCACGATCACTCATTCATTACCCAATGCTCCATTATTTACACACAATTTTAAGCTCAAATAAAGCCATATATGGTAAAACATTGAGAAATGGTTTTTGGCCAACATTTCAGACAGCGAAGCCATTTTCATTATACAGAAGGCTTAAGGAACATCGATACCTTCGTCTTAGTACGTTTGTGTGTAATTAAATGATAGCCCGACCCGGATTATGGCTTTCTCACGTAACAAATAGATGAGATGTTTCAATTCTATTGTTATTTTACCCTACATACATACATATATTAAATATGTAGGTATAACTAAATCTGTGTTTTTCTTTTACTTTCTTAACTTCTGCATGTTTCACGCTGTATCCTCCATGTAGTAGGTAAGCAGAGGGAAACTAGTGTTTAACACTCCATTCTCCATTTTTCGCCGAGTTTTCTAAATATTGGGAGTTGAGAGGCAGACCTCAACATTTCACTACTACTCGAACGGTCAATGAACAATAATACATTCCCTCGAGTGGGGATTTACAACCGTCCGACCGTTTCACAATCTTTTATTTAATTTTTATCATTTTTTCTCAGAAAATCGAACAGCCATTTCTAGAAGCGGCGAAAACCACCCTCGGTGACAGATACACACCCAACATTGAAAACATATATAAACTTACAATACGATTCATATTAGAGAACCTTGTGAAGGGCTACGAGGATGCTGGCCAGGAAAACGGAACGACGGAAACTTGAGACACTAAGAGATTTTGAAATATGATTTTAATATTGATATGCTATGGTTTTTTCAATGATACCTGTTGTATTACATAATTTATTAGTAATTTTAAATTTTTGAATGAATATAATATAATCTATGTGTATTGAAATATATGTATTATAGTACCTAATGTAAAATTTTTGTTGCCTATTCAGTATTGTGTACGAATTCAGATAAAAAAATTGAGTAATATTGCTTATATATTAGAATAGAAGATATTGTATAATTCAAACTAAAGCGGGCGAAGCCGCTTTTGGGTCGCTTGTAGTATATAATAGCAGTAGCTGATAAAACCGGAAATACCATCCCAATATATAGAACCTACTCGTATTATAAGAATGATTGTAACGCAATTTGATCCATTGTGTATTGTGTAGTATTGTTTGAGATCCTTAGAAGGCTTTCCTTTAGTTTTAAGTTTCATTCTTCTTGTTAGTGTGTTACGTATATTTTATTATTATATTATTGATTTCTAATGTGTATTTTAGCAGCTAGCGTACGACTGTAAACGCAACCATTGTGGGTTCGATGCCCTTGGGGAATGAAATGTTTAATATTTTCATTTCTTCGATCTGGTAACGTGGGCAGGCACAACATACATATATGTAGCTTAGATGGCCTGATGATGGAGTCAGGACCTGAATAGAAGACTTCTTAATAGGGTATTAGTAAACCACTCTAACTTTTCACACATAATTTAAAGCTCGTCACACAAACTGTAGGGGTTTGTGGAAAAAACCGTTTTTATTTCAGTATGTTTTTTAACTCTGAATGGATTTTGTAGAAGTTTTGTAGAATGTTAGTTGTATTGTTTTTGCTCTAAATAGCTCTTGAATTTTTCGTTGTATATTAATTTTCTATATAAGTATTATATGTAATACATAATATATTAATGTCATTAATATTGTTTTAATTATATTCTTTTTAAATTGTGTTGATTTCATCGTCATTGTGATGTCACTTTTTAAGTGATGGAACTCGGTTTCGTACTTTTTTATACAAACTTTAATATCAACACAACTAAGTTCCCTCTTCCTCTCCTGCTATATAGAAAAATATTAAGCTAACAGTTCCTGAGATTAATTGTCTCCGTCAAACAAACCCTTCAGCTTTATAATATTAGTACAGATTGAACCATAGCTATAGCTGGCGGTATGTAGGTAAGCTATTTATAGTCGTAGTAAACTGTTGAAACCTAATGCATCATTGAACAGTAAAACGAATGCTTACTGACATGCTAATAATGCGTACGCAGTGGCGACTGAGGCGGTCTGTGGAACGTAATGGACTTACTTGGATAAGGGGTCACAGATACCAATTAAATTGTGAAAAAAATTTAGTAGGATAGGTTTTCACAGTAGGGTTGGCAGTGTTACTACACGATACGCATTTCCCAACTTTTAAGACACAACTCTGCGCACAAAATACGGATACGAACGTAAGCAGAGGAACCTTGGAACCTAGCGTTAAGTACACCTCGTTCTCCACTTTCCACCGAATTCCGGAAGCCTTAATCTGATTATATGACTATTTCCTCACAAAAAAATCAAACTCACAATTATCGTAATTAATAATGAATAAATATAAATGAGCTCCACTAAAAGCCATCAGTGTTTCAACTCACGTAAAAATGTTTACTTCAATCTTTCTGTTTCCAAGCGAGACCGGAAGGAAATTGAAATATGGACGCCATTAATCGCGCCTTAGTGTAGTCTGTCCTATTCATTATGGAAGTCCTTCAAAATGAAATAAATTGTACGAATGTATAACATTATTTATAAAAAATGTAAGTCCATTTTCTTAGAAAGCACTAGAGTTTTTCTTGCGGATTTGTCTGCAGTTTTGGATTTTTTCATTAATATTTTATCGTGGCAATATGAATGCCTCTTTTGACATTTTAAATATTAGTATAGTTTTGTATTTTTTTAAATTAATAATCAAAATAAAAATATTATTATAAATATTTAATTTCTTCCATTGGGTATATATGTGTTATGAGAACATTAATTTTATTTATGAACTAGCGACCCTCTTGCGGCTTCGCCCGCTTTTACTACTGGATTATTCATATAATGTATGTTTGCAAAGCACTTNTACAAAATTTCAGCTCAATCGGTTGACGATATCTACTTCAAAATTGAGCTCTAAGATTTCACCCGAACCCACATACATACATTGCAAGTTAAATAAAAGCTTTTAAAAATGTAAGTCCATTTTCTTAAAAAGCACTAGAGTTCTTCATTAATATTTTATCGTGGCAATATCTATGCCTTTTTTGACATTCTAAATATTAGTATAGTTTTGTATTTTTTTAAATTAATCATCAAAATAAAATTATTTATTATAAATATTTAACTTCTTCCAGTAGGAATATATGTGTTATGATAACAATAATTTTAATAAAGAATAATATCTATTATATCATACCTACACATTTCATAATTAGATTAAAATATATTTCGAAAACAAAAAGTAAAAACCCTTTAATAAAAAGCTACAAAGGAAATTTATTGTAATTAAAATATCTGTAACCTCAGGGTTGAGTAATATTCTTTTACTTATTCATTAAAAAATAGATATAAATAAAACGTATCAAGGCCCATTTAGGCTATAATTTATGTACTTTACATTAATTGTAGCCTGACTGGCCTAATTTTTGTTATCAGGTAAATACGAAGAGTCCTCGTAGCGCAAATTGGGCTGTAGACTGTTGATATTTGTAGGTTCTAATCCTGTTTGAAGATTTTTTCTGTAATCATATCATAGAACTGAAGAGGTTTCTGGTTGAATTTGCATAGATTCAGACAAATAGAAGTTCCTGAGATTATTCAAGACTTACTAGTGCGAATCAAAAAAATGTTTTTATATTGGATAGTTCGTTTATCGAGGACGGTGTAGGCTATATAGCTACGGTCAGAGTTAACTGGAGCACTTACAATGTTTCATGTGTCATACAAAATTCGTAGTTATTAGGGACCACCCCCACAAGCAACACCAACATTTTATTATTAAATTTTCTTGAAAAGTGAGAGCAGTCGTGATGCTGGGCCACATCGTGGGACTGTGAAAACGACAGGTTGAGAGTTATATTCCCATTCGAAGAAATAAACTATTTAATATTCACATTTCCTTGCTCTGGAAACAATTCAAACAATGCAGCTAGGTATTCCGCTAATCTACACGTAGGTAATACCGCCAGAATTGGGCGAAAAGTTGAGAACGGAAGTGTTTTAATATAAATGTTATGTAACACTGGGTTCCCAGGTTCCCTATACCTAAAAACTATACATACATACATAATAATATACAAAGAGACATTTTTAATTAATTAACTCAGTCGACATGAATCCCTTGCAATACTATATACTACAGAGAGCAGTACCGGCGCTGGCATGTGAGGCACAATCAGAATGGAACAGTATCGCCGCAGGCTGCATTATTGAGCTCATATTGAATAGAACACGATGCTATTTGTATGTATGTACGTTTGTATATAACTTCGATATAGCTCCGAGGAATGCCTGAAAGTACAGGATGATTGGGAGTTCGAATACGTTCCTTTGAAAAGACTAAAGGAACCTAGTTTTTTAGGTTATGGTAACCTAGTGATAAAAGAAATCTGTTTGCCACGCAGCATCAAATTTTTGAGGCATTGTGTGTTGATTTGCGGAACTAAACGTCACTATTTGTCTTTTGATTAGCTTATAAAAATAATTAGGTAATTATTATGTAAAAGTTGAAATCAAACTCACAACCGCGGCGTTCACAGCCACTGCTCAATAATGACGAATTTAAAAACAAAAAAAGATATTTGAAGATCATAAGAGCTATTTCTAAACTTAAAAATATTTTCAAATTCTAAATTTCTCTCTTCTAAATCATTATTTTCGAATAGAATTCAAACCAACAACCAACGTGGTTGCTTTAAAGAATCTCTCAAGTGCACCATGACGCTATCATATTTGTAACTATTATTACAACAAATGGAAAGAGCGCATATAAAATGTTATTTCATAAGAAAATATTTGCTAGGAAGACTGATCGATTCTGTGGCGTAGCAATATTTACTCAGGGTTTTTGTTTAAATATGTGTTAATACTTTGAGGAAAAGTGAGGCTTTCAGCTCCACTACTCAATACGTAATGCCTTCAGGATTCGGCGAAATGAGAGGAACGGAAGTGTCTTAATGGGAACAGAGTATCATAACAGGCATATGACTGATTTATTGATTAATTATTTTAAGTCTATACTGTCTGTGGTCACCGACTCGTCATAGGGACAATATAATATTTATAGAAAGTGTTATCGGTAACCTCCATCGCGTAAGTAGGGAAAAACACATTATTAAATACAGTCTTAATAAAAAAGAAACAATTCAGAAAATTACTAAATATAAATTATATTTTAAAATTAAAATTATATTTCAATATTACACGACTTAGATAGCAAAATAAGTAGAATTTTCCATTTTCTCTGCTGCTTTCGTTGCTCTCACCATTGTTGGTGAGTTATACGTAAATATATCAGAACAGTAATAGTCCTTCAAAGCTTTCATACTAACATCTATGTTTTGCGAACCACATTTATCTCCGAGCGTGTCTTTATTCATTAACTCAGGAATCAAATTACTAAATAATTTATCTTGATATGTATCAAAATAAACTAAATTCGGACTAATTTGGGCCATCCGATAACACAAAGAATCTTTGTCACTATAAAATAAGCATATTTTACAATATTCTGCTAAAGCTCTTATAATTTTCCAATCATAACGAGCTCGTCCAGGGGGAGTTACAGCTGGAAGCGCAAACTGGGTCCTACATTCCATATTCATGAACGTACCGCCAGCTTCCGTATAGGCGCTACCGGGAAGAATTATAGACGAGCATTCAGCTCCTCGGTCTCCTTGGAAACCAATGTAAATAATAGAACAATCAGTCGGTGGTTCCCAATTACAAAAGATATCATCTGCCCCTAATGATATTAAGACTCTTGGACTGGAGCATTTTAATGCAGACAAACCACCAGGCTTCCATCCTGTTTCTAATGCTGCTGCGAAACTAGCTTCCTTTGTAACAATACTTAGTGGATTCCAATCTCTAGGATATTTTAATTGATGTACAAGCTTAATTAACTCACTCATAATACGAACAGCAGCAGGACCTTGCAATTGGTCGATACTTACCAATATTAAAGGTCTCTTTGCATTTTTCAAACAGTTCTTAGCACATATAATGGTATTAATGGTATCTCCAATATAAGTAACATAATAATTGTAATCACATCGGGGACCAATCGCGTAAATATCACATTCGTTAAATACGTATGCTTGTCTTATTCGAGCATTTAGTATCGGAGCTTCGAAACGGGGATTTGTTCCTACTAAGAGAATTTTATCTGCTATAGCAACATCTTTCATACTTACGTTCAATGAATATCCAGCTCTGATATCTAAACTTGATTGTGAGTAAGAGAGATCACGTTCTATGTAAGTATTTTCTGATCCAATAATATTTAGTAAATCTTTTGCAGCTACTAAAGTCTCTGCATTACAGTGAGGACCCACTATGGCCATTAATTTCGATGCGGGAGCGCATTTTATTAAATTTGCAGCCATTTTCAAAGCGCAATGCCAATCTATTGGACATAAACCATCTGAGCTCCTATGCATTGGCGTAACCAGTCTTTGGACTTCCAAAGAATCAATAGCCCAACGACCTTTATCTGAAAGCCACTCTTGATTAACTTCCTCGTTTTCTCGCGGCAACATTCGCAATACGCGATCAAATCTATGATTCACGACGATATTTGTTCCTGTTGCGTCAGTTACGTCTATAGATTCAGTTCTTTTCAATTCCCAGGGTCTAGCTTTAAACTTATACGGCTTAGAAGTCAACGCTCCAACTGGGCACAAATCAATAATATTACCAGATAGTTCGGAAAGAAACATTTTTTCTACGTATGTCCCTACGAGCATTTCTGCACCACGACCAGTAGACCCTAAGACATCTAATCCACATACCTGTGATGCAAATCTGATGCATCGAGTACAGTGGATACATCTTGTCATTTCTGTTCCTATAAGTGGACCTAAGTTTTTACTCTCTGAAGCTCTTTTACCCTGAAAGTGTATGTCTGTAAATCGTGTACGATCGTTACCAAACTTCATCGAGAGATCTTGTAAATCACATTCGCCTCCTTGGTCACATATTGGGCAGTCTAACGGATGGTTTATCAACAGAAATTCTAAAACACCTTCCCGTGCTTTTTGTGTCATCAAAGAATTGGTATTAACTTTCATATTTTTGGTAACAGGTAAGGCGCAAGCGACCTGCGGCTTCCACATGCCTTGTATTTCAACTAAGCACATTCTACAGTTGCCAGCTATTGAAAGTCTGTCGTGGTAACAGAATGTAGGTACAGCGATACCCTCTCTTCGTAACGCTTGGAGAACAGTGAAGTAACTTGGTACTGATACAGGTTTACCGTTAATAAACATGTTCGTTTCATTCCGGTTACATATATTACGTACAATATTGTAAATAATGCTATATCCGGTGGTTTTATTTAAAATTCGCAACATTTTTCTATTTGCTTTTACATTAAATAATGATTATAATAATTTTAAATAAATGTTTACTTTATGTAAATTGACAAATTATTTCAAAATATGCGACGTACTAAACGTCATTGTAGAATTTGGTTAAATAATGCAACCTTTTTTGCGAATCTATTAGTTATTTTATCTTCACACATTATAAAATAAATAAATAATATTATTTATTTATAATTATACCTGCAGTTCGGATCTGCAAGTTTAATATTAACTAAATATAAATATATTTTGTTTCCCTTCACTCTTTATCCCGCTTATAGTACGGCAGTGAGAACCTGGTGTCCAATGACTATGTTCTTTATTTTCCTTCAGAAATAAAGATATGAGAGAAAAAGAAGATATAAGTGGCAGAATTCAACCCAATATCTTATTAAAATAAAATGTCGGGTCTCCTGCTCCTTCTTCCTGTAATCAATTATATTTATATCCCCCATGATGATTCCTGATGGCGATAGATTTTAATTATTAATTTACGACATCAAAAAGATAACATTATTTTTGAACTAAAAATTTAACAAAATTAGTTCTAAAACACATTCCTATTCGACACCATTTTGACGCAGTTGAACCGTGTCTAACTGCATGCGATATGTTGCGGGAGTCGCTCCAGGGAATTTAGACATTACAGCCGTCTGTTTGTACTGAGCGCAATGTTGGAGTCGCTACTACCTTATTGGTCTATTTGAGCGGAAAATGCAGAATTACGTTTTAATTATTTATCTATTTTTACTCTTTAAAATTTGTAAGATGCTAAAAAGCTTTCGGGAAATCTAAATGAATGTCAAATTGGATATATTATATTTTTAGGCTATCGCAGCGTACTGGCACAGCCAGACAGTTGCGAGTTGGCTACCCACTGGCAGGGCAGTGAATTACTTAGTATTTTAACTTAACGAGACAAGGCGCGGTGGTATGTTCTACTACTTACTTACGTACACTATATATACGTATATTATACAGGGTGGAAGAGGCAGCGCTTCTTTTATTGAAACTGCATATAGGGTAATATATTTCAAACCCACTCCTAAGAAATTAATCAAGGTACCTCAACAGTTTGGACGTAGGATTTTTTTTTCATTTCACGATTTTTATCCATACCTGTATTTCGTGTGACGCACACATACGTGTGCGACGTTTCCGATTTGACAGGTAAGTGTGTGCGTGCCTTTACAAATGGCGTTTTATTTTAAAACGATAATTTTATTATTTATTTTGTTTGAAAAAATAACTTTTTCATTTTTGGGAATTTTTTTTTTTCCGAATTATATTAGGCTTTTATAGAGTAGTTAAAACTGTGGTTTCATTTAAAGTGGTGCTGACAATTCCATCCTGTATATACACTAGGTTCCCCTGCCTAGTGTTGATGCCTACCAGATACAGCGTGAAGCAATAATGAAAAAAAATCTATTTTAGCCAATGACATATAAAAACGAGAACAAAGTAAGATCTGGCTTAGAGTAAGTTATTCCAAAGATATATTTAAATAAGCAATAACCTGAAAAACCGACCGCTACATATAACATAAATGACTTAATAAATTCGTGTCGACGTGAAAAAGTTTCAACGGGTATTTTTATTAAATTTTCGGCAACGTATATCAATTTTATAACGGAATTCTCGTATGTATGTATGTATTACTATTAATGCTTTACTCGAAGGGAAGTCGACGTTACATCTCAGGGTATGGAGAGGGAGTGAAAAGCGGCCACACCTTCGATTTATGTTATGATACCTGAAAATCCCTGTGCAGTGTGCTCTGTACTATATCCTCAACCCTGGTAAATACTATTAGGCAATTTGAAGTTTGTCTGTTTCTTTTATTAAATTATAAAGTTATTTTTTTTATACATTCTTAGGAATAATATTAAAAATGATGTTATTCTTTGCCAGATACTTTAGATTTAACCCCCTGCCAGACACCTTTAGAAACTCTACATTTTAGAATTTTTTTGAGATTTGTTGGTTTGTAAAATTCTACCAGAGAACTAGCCTCATCACTTTTTTAAAAAATATCAGTAAAATATCTGGCTACCCTTAGTAGAAGCCCGTCTCAACTGAGAATAATTTAATATTCAGTACATGTTCCCTTTACAGGTACAAGGGAGCGATTTAGCACTTAACAAAATATTGCTTTAAACGATATCCACCGCGGAGCTTAGATACACATTGGACCTCGCTATTGAATTAGAGGGTTTAAAAATATATAATGAAAATTGAACAGATTAAATAAAATTATTTTTGTTAAATACTTTTTTAGAAAACGTATAAAAATATGAACGTAGCGGGATTTGACCCCGCGTCTGATTCGCGCCTGTCTTCGACGGGTTCAAATCCCGCTACGTTTATATTTTAATAGTTTTAATAGGCTTGCTCTGCTAACGAAGTCTGGTCACATCCATCATCCGCTTCCAGTCACACGCCACTGCGCCACGATGGCCTTTTTATTGTTTCATATATAAAATGCAAGTAATTTGGCTTTATGAATATTTTACCATATTATAATAACTATAATAAATGACATCCCTAAATTAGAGCTAAGCTTACTTAAGACAGTATAATACTTATTTACAATGTTCTGTTACATAAGAAAACTCAAGATAGCCAAATAGCTTGCTTAACTCTTGGCAGTGGCTCTTACATATTATATATTGCAACTGATTATATACAGTATTGAAACCATCGTAAAGTTTCCAAGGTTTCGTTCATTCGACGCGAGACAGCATCTGACTGTAACTTATAGAAGTTAGTTCGGCATCAAGTTTTTTTAGCTTCGCTTCGCTTATATGATAGGCAGAGGGAACCTAGTGTTAATACTCTTTGATTCCATTAAAACACTTCGACATTCCCCTTTTTCCGCCTTAATTTAAGTTCATTTAGTGGTAAGGATAGTATAAAAGTATAGGATAGTATAAATAATACTTTTTTAAAATCATAGGGTGAAGGGTTTAATAGCAAAACAGTTTTATGACGCGCAAAAGGTTAAACATATTATATGGTAACTGGTGATCCCTAAAAAGGTCGCAATAGATTCTTAAATATTTACTTTTCCTAAAAAATGTGAGACTTGAATATTTAATTATTTTAGACTTTTATCTCTTCTTTTTAAAATATTGCAGGAGTTGAATGAAATGTCGATGGATTTGTCTTGATGATGCGAGTGTTATTAGATACAATTATTTAGCTTCGCATTGTATCCCACAAAAGGAGAGTAGGCAGAGGGAACCTGAGAACCTAGTGCTACGACACTTTGTTTCGATTAAGACACTGCCATTCCCCACTTTCTGTCAAATCTTGGAGACATTGCGTGTTGAGTGGCGGAACTAAACAGCGCGCTTTGTCTTGTCACCAGAGCGAGGAAAGGAAAATATTCATTATTTTATTCCCTCGAATAGAAATTGAACCCACACTTTGTCGCGTATATAATCACAAGCTTGTGCCTCCGTGCCACGACTGACCTATAGAATAAATCAGTTTATTTTTGCAGTCGGGATTTAAAATTTATTTAATTTAAATTTTACTTCAATGCAATATTCAATTTTATATCAATCTAGATCGCACAAACTGGTTAAAATTGGAAAAAGTAATTTGTTACCGTTATTTTTCATGAAAAAGCTGAAAAATATATAAAATATAATATGAGGATTGAGGTCGTCATGGTGTAATGGTACAGCATCTGACTATCGACGTGACGGTTTTGGGTTCGATTCCCTTTTTCTTTCTCTAGTAACATAAGAAAAGCGCAGCGTGGAGTTAGATAAATCAACTCGCAATACTTTCTGAATTCTTCGGAAAGTGGGGAACGATGTGTCTTAAAAATAGTTTCCCTTTGCCTACCCTGCTGTGTGCGGGATATAGAGTGAATCTATAAGAAATAAATCAAAAAAATATATATTTGTTTTAAGACATGGGGCCTTAACGACCTCACATAAGGAAACTAGGTAATAATATATCGACGTGAGGTCATTCATAATTCATATTCGAGTTGTGGACAGAATAATCAAGCCCTTCATCAATCAGTACGTCACATGCCACTAAGGCTGGCTAAGAGGGGATCGTTTTGGTAGTGTTATAGTATGTAGGTTAGAATTTGAGAAATACATACATTTAAGGTACTGTAGATCTTCGTCAAAGATATGTCGGCTGATTGTAAGCTCGAGGGTTGTGGATTTGATGCCCGCTCGGGGGAATGATGTTTTAGTTTATTTGCTTGTTCTGGTAGACGAAGCCCGAAATATCGTGTTGAGTGGCGTCCTGAATATTCCGATGGGGAAGAAATTAAGTGAGAATCGGAATGTTTTAGTACTCTAAAGCTTAGGTTCCTTCTGCTATACTATATTATAAGGGAAAAGTGTTCGAAGAAAGAGAAGCTATAAAAAGACACAATACACAATGAACGAATAATCACTGCAGCATACATGATAATATCTCCAAAACGCCTTCACCTGTTATGTCAACAAACATAAAAAAGAAAAATAAATAATTAGAGACGATAAAAAATAATCGTTACTTACGGTTCGTAAGTAGAAATAGAAACGTCAATCAATAATATTCCTGGAAACACCGACAAAGGTGCGGGCGAAAACCGCAGGTCAACCTTTTTATATATAACTTAGTCTGTACACGTTTTATATTAGAAGAAAATAAAGTATATTTCATTTTAATGCTAATAGAAACTGTTCTTGAATCTATCGAGGTTATTTTTTTTGCCAATACTAAAATTTTAATTATAATAACGTGCTATAAGTTATTAAAACAAGTTGTCGCGCAGGGGCACAAGCGTGTGGCTTTATGTGCGCGAGGTTGGTGGGTACGATTCCCACTCGAGGAAGTGAAATATTTTCAACTCTTTAGTTCGTGAATTAACGAGTGAAAGTAATTGTTAATTTATCGAAAAAATTGTAATTTTCAATTAATTTCTTCTTTGTATTATACTTTTTATTACCTCATAAAATTAGAATCTTTCAGGTGTTCTACAGAACCCTGAATTAAACCCCCATTTTACCGTGCGGTCGAAGCCGTAGTATAAACGTAGTACTAAGACATTCCTCGACTAAGTCCTAACGGCCTCTATAATGCCGTCAATAAAATTTTCATTTCATTTTATATTTTCATAGATATTTATTAGAACGGGGTCGTTTATCTGCATTAGGGCTATTATGGCGGTACCAAAATCATTTATAAAATTTATTACAGAAGTTACTGAGCAGGTGTCGGCGCTTATCGTTTGGGTTAAAAATATAAGTCAAAGTAAAATATCAATTTAACTTGAATACATTATTATTATAGTCTTTGAAATTTGTAAAATAATAAATAGAAGATATTTAGCTCTCAGTATACGTCACGTCTAATATTAATACGTTATTGTGTAGTATTGACTAGTATTTCACTTATAGTAGGGAAGGTAGAGGGAACCTACTGCTAAGATAGGTACTCCGTTCAGTTTTGAGACATCAATCAACGGAAATAAGCGTCGAGCTTTTTTAGATACGGGAGGAAGTGAAAGTAATTCATACACCGTAGTGGGAATCGAACCCACAGCTGTTGTGTTTGCATCACACGCTGAACCACCTAAAAATCCCTACTAATCTCTTATTTTAAACAAACGTAGAAAAAAGTGGGGACTCGTAAATATAAAAAAGCAATCTTTTATGTTTAATCAACCCAAACATTGTGGTTTACAACCGTATAATTCGTTTCATTCAGTGCTTTAATACAAGAATACTTTTAATTTTCCTCTGTAATAACATTTTATAATAAAAAAACCTAAGATAATTTCCATCGTGGCGTAATTGTTAAATATATGTAAATGCGATAGTTGTGTATTCGATTACCAATCAAGTATAAGTTTAACATGACTTATCTTTCGCGCTATCAACTCACGCTGTCTCGAATTTGAACACATTACAAATGCCTTGTAAAACTCAGTCAAGAGTTTTCTCTACCTACTCTATGCGGGATAAAGAGAGTTTAGTCATAGTGTATCTCGTGTGTAGTGTTAAGACACTCCATTCCCCACATTCTGTCCATTGTTGTTTTCCATTGTTGTGTGGCGGAACCAGACGCCGCCTTTGTCTTGTCACCAGAGAGAGGAAAATGAAGAAAAGATTACCCTTAGTGGATAATCGAACTCAGAACCGTCAAATACCTACCATGGCGGCCTCAATAATAATAATTGGTACAAATGACGCTTATAAAACATATTTGAATTTTATTTTAATAACAATTTTGAATTGCTACCTTAGCCTTCATCCTATTTGGTCAGATTATACGTTGCCAGACCACGTAATACCCCTGTCATCAACATGTCATCAAATCTACGACCGTCTTCAACCCTTCCGTTATACATATTTGGCGAATATTACAATTTATTATAATAAAATTCTTTCATTTGTTATAAAAGTGGTTTAGATCGACAAAATAATAAAAGAAAGTTTAGTATGTCTGTATAGACATTTTTACAAAGTTCCGCTATTCAAAAATATATGCTTAGAATTATCGTTTGGCAAGAGAGAATGCGATTTATCAATTTTGTTACAGAAGAGATAATAAGAGAGACGTAAGACATGCTAACAAGATAAATAAGTTGTAACAAGAGTATAATAATTTCGACGTAGCTTGATGAGAACGTATGACTTAGCGGTCAGAACGATTGGGCAGTTTTCAAGAGACGCGGGTTCAAATTTTTAACTTTGCCATTCATTTCAACACGTAATGCCATTGCGCATTGAGTGTCGGAACTCTACGTTTTTTCCACGATAACGAGGCTGAAGAAATGAAAATATTAAATATTTGATTACCCCTAGGGGGAATCGAATTCACATCCATGTTTACAGACACCGTGCCACAACGATCTTAATTTACATAATAATATAACATAATATTTGAAAATGTATTTAATAGTTTCAAAAATAAAAAACCTTAAAGTTACAATCACATGTCCCGGCCATTGCCCAGAGTTCAGAAATGTAAATAAATATTAGTATTTGCTTTAAATTTACAAATTCATAATAACACAGGAGGTACCTATTTACAATAGCGATGGTTTTCTTAACATCATTCAACTCTAACTCATTGCTTATTTTTTCCCCTAAATATTAAAATTATATCAGTAGATACTTATTCATTATTTCCTCAAAAAAGATATTTACAAATATTTATACTTAAATACCCTTTAGACCCAAAAATATTTGAATACTTTATAAAAAATATTCCTAAGAGAATTTTATAACAAAAAATATTAATCAGGACGCTAAGGCTGTCGATTCTTCAAATTGACTTCCCACAGCGATCGCGACCCTCTAGATAGATTGAATTTATAAACCAAATATAAGAGAAACAGGAAAAATTACGATGATTCCTCAACGCCTCGTAGAGTATTTGAATGATAGAAAAATATTGAGCTTAATATTTGGTTCTTGGAACATTTTTTTTTCTACCTTTACTGGAACTAGACTATCTGAAACTAGATTATCTTCTCTATAGTTCTCTGCTTGTGGAGATAATATAAGTTCATAGGCCAGCGGTAAAGCTATTAAAAATCCTTAAAACGGGGGCAAAATTTTGTATTAAAGCCACAAGTTCAAGTGAGGTATCAGATGAAAGGGGTCTAGCTAAGCTAAGCTTGAATTTCAGAGAAAGCCGGAGACCCCAATTTATGTACGGAACCCTCGGTGGGCGACCTGACTCATGCTTGTCCGATTTTTTTTAGCTTTACGCAATTACCAAGGTAAGCATAGGGAACTTTGGAACCTAATATTAAAAGAGCCCATCAAGAGCACAATCTATCCCGCTTACAGCTGGCCAGAAATTTGAATAATTTTCAACATTTCTGGAGCACGAGTTAGGTATGGCAAGGTAGGACTAAGCTTGGGTAGACTACGATATTATTAGTATCATTATTACAATAATTGAATAATAATGACATAATTAGGTATTCACAAAAATACAAAGTTATATAAAGCTCTATTGTCCACCAATTTCCCGAACAATGTCCTCAGCTAAGGTTCATTTTGTTACCTCAACGAGACCTCGCCTGCCACTGACGTATTTGGAGCACACACTATACAAGGGCACAAAGCTCACGAACAATTTTATAATTACCGCTTGTTCCGTAATAAAAGGTAATGTTTTGAAATATTCTGTCCAAAGAAATAAATGTAACGTAATGAAATGAGCTACACGAAATTTGGTAACTTTATTACGTATATTAGAATAGGCATGAAAAGGTCCTTTTATACATTTTTTTTCCTTAATTTTCGGCATTTGTATCAGTTTTTTTTTATTCTTTCATTGAATAAATCAACGTTTATTATTTGAAATGTAATCAAACGCTGCTCCGGCTTAAATTTGGTGTACATACTCGTAAATATAAGCCTGTATTTTACTGTAAAGTTTCATCTAAGTCCGCTCAGTAGTTTTCACGTGAAAGTGGAACGAACATCCATCCTCGTAAACTTTCACATTTATTGTATTAGTAGGATGATGAAATTATAAGATAACATTTTTCTTACGAAACCAATTTTACTTAAGCGCGATGGTAGTAGGTTTGATTTCCCATTTAGGGAATGAAAAAATTGAGATTTTCATTTCTTCGCACTGGTATTATGGTACAGCGTGGCGTTGTATTACGCCACTCAACTCAACACGCAATATCTCGAAAATTAAGTGAAAAGTGAAAAATAATGTGTAAACACTAAGTCTCTCCTGCCTTGCTGTATGTGGCAGGAATAAAAAAGTAGAAAAACTAACCCCAATCTGAGATAATGTTGCGGGAAGGAGAAAAAAGGGAAAAATAAGGCTAACCAAAAACAAAAATGGGTGTTACTAAAAATTTTACTATTGTATTTTTAGTTTTACAGACATATCCTTGAACTAAAGTTGTAAATATAGTAAGTAGTTTTAGTATCCAGTCTAGACTTTCGATGTCTGCCTTCCAAATATTAGTAGTTGTAAATAGCGAAATGTACTTTTTGCGTACATCACAGTTTTAAAGCTTACTATTTTAACATATAAATAATATTATGATTTATAACACTTAAATTAGATAAGGTTTATATTGGAAAAATAACACGTTGATAAAAGATTGAGACCATCACGGTGCAATGCAATCCTGTAAATGAATTATTTTTATTTCCTCGCTCCCAACACGCATGTTTCGAAAATTTGGAACGGAGTGTTTGACACTACCTATGTTAATTTAAAAAATATAATAAAAATTAAGTCGACATCTCGCTTATTAATCATGAACCCATATAGGTACTCCTCTACCTCTACATCATTAATAAATTGGAATAAATCTACACGAAAATTGAAACTTTTGCTTTAAATATCGAAATCATGAATGTTTTAATTAACATCCATCTTATTTAAATCTGCATGTACCTACTGTTATTTATGAAAATTTATTTCAATAATATGAATTTTCATGAAATACCATTGTATTATATTTATATATTTTCTGTTTGAAGTCGTCGTAGAACAGCGTTGAGGATACGATTCGAATACAGCGGAATTATTTCTATTATATCGCTTTTGTAACAAGACAAATCACGGCGTTGACTATCGGAAATCGGAAGGTTGCGTGGAACATATGTCATAATTCTAGGTTCCCTCTGTCCACCCAGCAATAGGTATGTGGGATACAGCGGGAAACTAAAAAACCTACAACGTCCGCTTAATTGGCTGGTATAAAGTAGGTATTAACAAATACTACAGTACCCACTCGTACGTGCTGATGCTATTAAGGTTATGAAGTCACGTATGAAATTCAAGTGATATAAGATACTTTTGTAATTTTCTTTCACATATTGTTTTTGGTTCGTTCTAATTAGTGAAAGTGGAATTAACTTTGCAGGAATATACAAACATATCTTAGGGATAAGTATATACGAGCCTTAATATATAGGATATTAAGGCTCGTTTTTATAAACCGCCCCCAACTCTCAAATATTTAATAACTAATTTCCTCGAGTGGAAATCGAACCCACAATCTACGTTTCAGGTCGCACGCACCCCTACGCCACAACTGACTTCAAGTTCCCCTTCTGATAAGATAATGAGCTGGTTACTATGAAACTAAACGAATAGTTGGACTATAATTACAGTATAAAATAAATATTAAAAAAACTGTTGTATTCTTCACGCAATTCCAGTACCATTTTCATAGAATTCAATACCCCACTTTGTCCTATCTAATCAGGAAACTTTTTAAAAAAATGTTATTTGCTCCGAACACGCTACTAACTACACAAAATTTCCTTTAATATTTATCTTGTGTTTTTAATTTTACATATTATTCAGGATTCTCTTAAGGCCAATCGTGGCCGTATGACAGTAAGCTAAGCGCGGCATTAAGGTCCGCCACTCAACACGCAACGGCTTCAGAATTCGCCGAAAAGTGGGGAACGTAATGTCTTAACATTAGGTTCCCTCTGCCTACTCTGCTGTGTGTGAGATACAGCGTACAGCTGATTTTATTTTTATTCTTTTAGCAGAAAAAAATCAGTACTTTTTGTTTGTACAAAATATTTATTGCAACGTAGCGTAATCTCTTGAAATTAACTCGCTGGTTTTATTAATTCTTTTCTAGTTTACAATTATTTACGTAGTTACGTATAATTCAAAGAGATGTCGCTATACAGACATATCCTCCTTATTTACATAATGAAAAAATAAAACGTAAAAAAAATATTTAATTTCAATTTCATTTATTCTAAAAACCTTAAAAATATAAAAAAGGAAATAAATGTACAATAAAAACTATTTTTTTGTTCTATTTATATTTCATGTAGTTCATTCATTCCTCCCCAAGGATAGAAGGCGCAACCCTTCATTCCCTCATTCAAATATTGACGTCAACAGTGACGTCTTTCCTAAGTTTCATATTCAACAATCCCTTGTATTTTTCAGTATTTTCAGTTCATTAAGCTTCAAAAATCAATTGCAATGGGCGGGCTTTGTTATAACGCTGAAACATAAGAATTAAGTTATCGATTTGTGTTTTTATACTGCCCCTATCGTTGTAATGGACGCGACCTTGTGTGAATATGAGGGTGAAATTCCTATCTGGCAAGAGCCTAGGTGTGAGCCTTTGGGGGCTCCAAAGGAGACCTTATGCGATGAGGAATTACCAGATCAAATATCTGGCGATAGAATACATGCCCTGGAAGAAGAACAGGAAATACTATCATCCTCAGTCTTCTCCTTGACGTCCCATCTAGCACAGGTTGAGTTCAGATTAAGGCAGATTTTGAAAGCTCCGCCCGAAGAGAAGGATGCTATGTTACAAGCTTTGGAGGAGTTTACTTCTAGAGGAGTGGACTCAAGGGCGGCGCCGCAAGGCAGCGCGGGGGAAGCGTGCAATGAGTGTCTGGAATTAGAACGAAAAATCCGCAGTCAGAAGACTAGACAGTCACATTTTATTGAAAGATTGAAGTCACAATTGAAAGAACTTGAACGGTATACAGAGGGCACGTCAAATGTAGACGATGATCAACACAGGTCGTTGATAGAGCATTTGAGAAGTGAGATAGATCGCAGCTTAGAAGAAGGGTGCCACCAACCGTTAAGTACTGATGAGTTACGCCATCAGATCGACTGTGCGGTTCGGCAGTATACTGAGAAACAACTTTCTAAAGAAGAAATTATCAGCAAACTTCAAACACACATAGATGATATGCAAAAATTCATTAAACTAATGAAAAACGAAGACGTAAACAGCAACACAAAGAGACCAAAGGAAACTAGAAAAGTAGGTAAGTCTGAGAACTTTGAGAAAAACTTCAGTCGCAACCGAGTGAATGATGAGCTTAAGGCTGAAACCGTTAATTTAATGAGGAAAGCATCTGCCTTAATACAAATATTCACAGTCTCTCAATTTGGTTGTTCTACTGGTACAAGTAAAAAGTATGACCGTAAATCTTCAACGATTGTCACCCATTGGGGAAATTTAAGAGCTAAACTGGAAATGTCGATAGATGCCGTACTACACATAGTTTCTAGAGAAAGATCTAATTTCCCTGATAACTATGACAGTGAAGAAGAAGAAAGTGGTATTATTATTAATGACGCTCCTTTGACAACAGCGGTAAGAAGACATTTAGCTGTAAACCTAAGAGATTTGCTTCAACATGGCTTAGTTAGTCCAGAAGCTACATCCCTAGTGCCTATTATAGGGTGTTTTCCAGTAAGAAGGTCTTCGCTCAGATCAATACACATATGGGAGTTAATTCTACGTTATTATGAATTAAATGATGGTGACAAGTTCAATTCGACTCCAGCCAGGAAATTGAGTCAAAGTTTTAACTTAGACATCGTCGGAGGAACAGCCATAACCAATAGACAAAGTCTTTTAAGCGCTATAGGAAGTATACTATCATCTCACACACCATACAAAAGAAGCTATGATGCCCATTTCAAAGCGTTTGTCTGTGCCGCACTAAATTGCCACAAACTTGTAATTTGGTTAAACATTATGTTAAAATGCCGTTCACTTATAGATTCTTTTTATTCGTCAACAAGTTATGTGGTTAATACTGGTTTTCAAGACACTTTGCAGAGTTTAGATCGTCTTACACCGTATAATTTTGACTTACCAGTTGACTTAGCGGTTAAACAGTTTCAGAATATCAAAGATGTTTTTATGTAAAATGCCTTCCATTTTAGCTTTAGTGATTGGGATTCTAGTCATTTTAACAGATACAAAGATAATTTATAATTTAAATATACTTTAGAGTATTTTAAATCTTTTATGTATATTAAGTACATCAGTATTAATATATTGTTAATATAAATATTGTCAGTTGCTTATTCATTTTATTAATAAAGTTTAATTGTAACAAAGAAATTACAACTTATTAATGTTAGGCAAAAATATATCAATTTTTTTAGTCATATTATATTCCTTTTATTAATTGTATAAATTATTGTCTAGTTAAAAATACTTAATAAATTCCATACAGCATATACTTTTATTAAATTAGCGAATTATTTTTACATTTTTAAATATAAATTATTATAAAAAAAAAAAAAGATACATTTAAAAATATAAAAAAACCACTCTTCCGAGGGCGGGACAAGGGTCCAAGCCATCGGTGGCTAGGGCTCCAGAGAGAGGAACCTCCGCACAATACGTGCCGTCTCAAGTAATACTGCCTTCTGTATCCGGTTCTTGATCCAACAGCTAAGCGATAGCCTCTTAAGGCCTCCATTATTTTTATCATTCCCAAAAATTTATTGGAAAATATTGGCCTATTATAGTTAACGTTAAGGATTGTTGTTTATCATAGAATAATTTGCCTTTCCAATTGTATCATACCAAAAATGCGCTAGATTATATTTAATTGTAAGCTTGTTTATTTTAAAAATATGTATGTAAAGTACCAAAAAATATAGTCAAATCTCAGGATTTTTATAAATTGTTTCATTTCATATGTAATGGAATCACTTAAATATAATTATATACCTATTAACATAATTACTTACAAGCCTAGTCGCGGCGAAGACAAAGAGTGTAACTGAACGCGCCAGATTGAGGCTTTGATTCCCACTTCTTTTTTTAGCGTCACGCTGCATCCCGCATACAACAGGGTAGGCGGAGGGAACCTAGTGTTAAGATACTCCATTCAAAATTGTACGAGGAAATGAAATATTTAATATTTTCATTCCTTTGCTCTGGTGTCAAAGCAAAACACGCAACACAAAATGCCTCCAGAATTTGACGTGCTAACTGTGCGTGCCTATGACAGTATAAAATTTGGATATATATATATTTTTTGCTTATTTCTATGAAAATAAACATATTTAGGCTTTTAAAATTTTATATATTAAAAATCATGCTCTTTACATTCTAATATTATATTCCTCATTAGTTTACCCAAGGCGAAACTCATTTTAAATATATTCAACAATTCATTTAGGAAAATTTTAAGTATCCATACTATATTAGCCATAACACGAAAGAAAAATAAAATAACCATTTAAATTTATACATTTATTTTTGAACGATTTGCACATAAATTGGCACTGTATAAATAATGACATACAAATACTTACATGTAGTGAAAATCCCATACAACTGGGAAAACGTGTCTAAAAATGACAAAAGTAAATAAAACAATTTCTTTACAATTTCCAAATATGTCAAAACAATAAATAATTAACCAACAAAACAATGTAGATAAAAAGTAAAAACAATTTTTTGTATAATTTTTTTATGTATCTCTTGGAAGTAATTTCCTTGCGTAATATATTAATCATAATGAATAGATAGATATATAATAAGTACGTTTCAATATTTTCGTTAATTACGCATACATATATAATATACGAATGCTATAAAATGACTTTGTACTGTATAAGTTAGGTTTAAATCATTAAATTGAGAACAAAAGCTTACATCACTATTACACTGAAATATGTAAAATAATAAAAATAAATACTAACTGAAGCTTTTAGAACATTTGTATTAAACAAAATATAACATAAAATAAACATATATGTATTGTGTATACAAAATAAAATTATTTTCAACTGATTTTAAATCAAAATATATTATAACTTGAACGAAAATATTGTGACAAGAAAAGCGGTTAAGTACAAAAGAAAAGCAGTAAAATAAAACAATATTGTCAGTTTTTGAACAAGCAACATTAATATTTTACTAATACTTGAATACTTAAAATCATAAAAATATTTAAAGCGACACATTTAGACAAACTTGTAGAAGAATTTCTATATTACAAAAAAAAATACTTTACAAAAACAAAAATCATTCAAAAACAATTTTATTCAACACAAACAATATTATACATAAACAAATCATAGACATTTTATACATTTTCAAAGTTTTATTTCCACACTTATGGAAATAAACATACTTTTTCAAATAAAAAAAATATATATCTCATATCCCGTGCCTCTAGTTTACCTGTCCTGTAACCCAAACTTTGAACTTATTTACTGTCCAAACGCTGTGACCACTAACCCTTATGTTCTCATCATGCTATGTTGAAATTCTTATACATATGTTATAACTTATTTATGTTTAGCATAGCATAAGTTTTTACAACAGCTTGAAGGGAACGTATGACTTAGGGGTCCGAGCGTTTGGACAGTAAATAAGTTCAAAGTTTGGGTTCAAATCTCGCCTACGTACACATTATCATACGTTTTTTAAAAAAGTTTTTTTTTTCTAAACTGTGGAAATAACACTTTAAAATTATTAAAAAACGATAAACATCTGTTCTCCATACATTTACTTAGGCCCCAACATATCTTCTGGTTTTACCCATTGATCAAATTGTTCCGCTGTTAGGATACCGAGCTTGATGGCAGTTTCTTTTAGTGTTCCGCCTTCTTTGTGTGCCGTCTTTGCTATTTGGGCGGCCTGGAAACATAAGTTGGATGTTTTTTTTGTATTGTTTTTACTCTCACGCTAATAGCACATATACGAGAGTAGCCAGAGGGACCTTGGGAACTTATTGCTAAGACACTCCGTTCCAAATAATTCCCATTTCATTTACCCACTTTCCGCAAAATTTTCGAGGCGTTGAGTGGCAGAACAATATTAAATTATTTAAAAAAATATTATTTCCTCGAGTGGGGATCGATCCCACAACCTATCGCGTTTACAGTCCCACACAGGAAAAATAATAAGACATGAAATAATATAAATTAATATTATAGTAATGGTTGATATAGAAACTTTACTTTCATTTTTTATTTGCGAATAAAGGGTCAAGGCCCTGTGCTTTCTACTCCATATATTACTGGCAAAACTCAACGCCATAAATTTTTGCTGCATAGCATGAGGAAAAGAAAATTCATTTGCTTGAACGAGGAACCAATTGTACACCTTTTCTACCATAAACATTCTCTCCCTCCCACTACATAAGAATCGAACACGCAACCAATGTCCACTGCACCATGCCACGTTCCTACACTTATTTATATATCAAAATTGAAATAAGTCAAAGAGAAAGTTAAAAAAATCACATTTACCTTATCATAACCAATGTGTGGATTCAAAGCTGTAACCAACATAAGGGACTCCTTCATAATTTTATCAATCTGCTTGGTGTTGGCTTGTATGCCGACCGCGCAGTTCTTGTTGAACGCCTGGCACCCGTCGCCTGAGGGAATGGGAGAATATGCGTTAATTTTGTACAGAAATGTAAAATAATAGGATGATTTTGTGAAGTCATGGGGATTTTTTTCTGGGTTTCATTAAATGTGAATGAATGTGAAAGTGCGAAGGTATAAAAGATATTGACAGATATATGAAACCAGTTTTTCACTAAATTTTGAGATTATAGCCTGACTGTGCATTATAACTGTACTAATACTGCTCAAGGCAAAGTTCTTCTCAATATGGAGGTTAAAATAAGGCTATCACGTACACGAAATTCGAATGATCTTAAATCCATACATATTGAATCAGCAATTGTTTTACAGTTACACACAAAAGACTTGAAGAAATCACTAACAAGCCTAATAGACCTCAGCACATTAGCAACAATCTTAGGTTTGAACATGTGAAGATTGAAATGCTAAAGCATTTACTTTAAAAAGTAAATAAGTATTATTTTTGAGGGAACAGACCAAATAAATATTTTTTTTATGAGTATCATTTTTTTTGTAATCAGAAACAAAGCAATCAAAAACAACTCACCAATAAGCCTAATGGACCTCAGCACGTTGGCCACAATCATGGGTTTGAAGACGTTCAGCTCGAAGTGTCCATTGCTGCCGCCGACGGAGCACGCCACGTGATTGCCCATCACCTGAGCCGCTATCATCGTGAGCGCCTCGCACTGCGTCGGGTTCACTTTGCCTGGAATTGTGGTATATTAGTTTTAGTTTCACGCTTTATCCCATATATAGTATCAACCTACAACCGTCACGGTACATTTGTTAAAATACAGTGGGTTTTTTTATCTTAACCCTAAAGTATTAAGAAAACTTATAATATAAAATTGAAATAGTTACCCACCAGGCATAATGGAGGATCCAGGTTCATTTTCTGGCAACATAATTTCGGCTAAACCGCATCGTGGACCTGACGCCAAAAATCTAAAAAGAAAAAAATAATATAAAATAATACCAGAATTTAGACAACTCTAGATGAAAATGATGGATGATAATATTAAAATAATAGCAATTAAAACAGTACTTTTTTTCTAATGTTAAAATCACCTTTCAAAAATTAACTCAATGTGGGTCTGTGATATTACATGTACAAATTTTTCGTTACATGTGCAGATGATATATGTGGGCGTGACATCACATGTGTGGACGTGAGATCACAATGTGGAAGTGAGTGTTTCGACACTAGATTCTCTCCACCTACCTAATATCATTCGCAATCTTCATCAACGAAACAGCAATAGTGTTTAAAGCTCCAGAAACTTCTACCATGGCATCGTGACACGCGAGCGCCTCGAACTTGTTGGGTGCCGTCTCGAAAGGAATACCTGAAAGAAATCAAACAATAATAAAGTAATTCATATTCGTTACAAGTGTGTGGCTGTAAACGCGAATGATCGAACCCATGTTCGATCCCCACTAGAGAAAATGAGTCAATTATATAAATTTGTATTTTCGTTTCTTCACTCTGGTGTTGGAGCAAAGCGCGTCGTTGGAATCCGCCGCTACCCACAATGCCTCTAGAATTCGGCGAAATAGCGCTATATAAATAATAGCTCTTGTACAAATTGCATTAAAATTCTAATCTTAGGAGATTAGAATTTTAATATAGATTTTCTACATTTATATATTTATATTGTGGGCGGCGGTGATCATCATCAGGTGACCCGAACGCTCGTTTGCCTTGTCCTTTTTCCATAAAATATATATATATATATATATATAAATATATATATATATATATATATATATATATAAATGTAGAAGTTTGTGCACATAGATGGATATTTGTTCCATTTTCCAAGTTCCATAAGAACTACTAAACGGATTTTGATGAAACTTTTGAGAAATATAGCTATAAATATACATCAAGATAACCCATAGGTTATAATTTATGTAAAGATTTTGTATAATTTGGCTATAATATAAGTAAGTTGTGTAATTTTCTCAACTTCACACTGTATCCCAAATGTTGCAGGGCAGGCAGCGAGAGCCTAGAGTAAGACACTCCGCTTCCCTCTTTCCACCCAATTTTGAAGGAATTACGTGTTAAGTGGCGGAACTCAACGCTTCATTTTTATGTTAAAATGAGGAACAGTGTGTCTTAAAGAAGTTAGGTAGTTAAACAAGTAGATTATAAAAACAACTTACCAGTAAGATTACCAATCTCCTTGGCACACTTCTCAGCGAAACCCTTCCTCGTATTCAAACCCGTACCGACCGCGGTGCCACCCAACGCTAAGTAGTGTAGTCTAGGTAGTGTAGTACAAACACGCTCAATAGCGTACGTGAGTTGTGTTGAATAACCACTGAACTCTTGTCCTAGAGTTAGGGGCACTGCGTCCATTAGATGGGTTCTAGGTCAAATACAAGGGTAATTTAATTAAGTAAATTATGTAAAAAAAGACAATCCAAATATTTGGACTCTGTTAGGAGTTAAATACATAGAGATGTGATAGATAAGTTCAGTTAAGGTTTAAGGCTAACAATTTTGAAAATATCACAAAAGGATACAGACCAGTGTCTATAGTGTGCCCACTCCTTCCAACTCCCACTTCCCCTATAAATAAATAAAAAAAGAATCCATACCAACCTGCCAATCTTGATGATCTTATCGAAATCTTTCGATTTGCTCTCTAAAGTGTCCCTCAAGGCGACTAATCCAGGCATTAGACGGTCTCTGAGTTCCATAGCTACTGCTATATGCATAGCTGTGGGGTAGGTGTCGTTGGAACTTTGTGATTTGTTCACATGGTCATTGGGGTGGACGGGGTCTTTGGAACCTAGTTTGCCTCCCAGTATTTGGATTGCACGATTTGATATCACCTAGAAAAATGGAAAATTCTGTGAAGAAAAGTAATTTACGAAGTAAAATTTGGTAAAATTTAACAATAACACTAGTCGTTGCGTAGGGGCGCTATATAAAATATATTATTAGCGTGCGACTGAAGTCGAGATCAGGTTGTGGGTTAGATTCCCAGTGGAGGAAAAGATATACTAATATTTTTATTTCCTCGCTCTAGTTGAGTTGTTTGAGTTGAGTTCCGCTACTCAACACGCAATGCTTCCAGAATTCGGGGAAAAATGAGCGGGGAATGGGTGTGTCAACGGTTAATGGCAACGGAGTGTTTTAACACTAGGTTCCCAAATTCCCTATCCGCCTTATGAGCGGGATAAAAAATCCATGTTATTCAAGAAGATTGACGAAAGAACAAATAACTCTACACACATATAAAATATAAATAAATAATCAACAAACAAAAACAAATACCTCATTAGTATTCATATTGGACTGCGTGCCGGACCCCGTCTGCCAGATGACCAGAGGGAAGTGACCTTCCCGGTATAGCTTACCGGAGATCACGTCGTCACAGGCTTGCATTATCGCATCGGCTAGGAATTAAATATTCATTATTAATTAATTCATCAAAGTCGATATATTTTTTTTTCAGCTTCTCGCTGAATCCCGTATACGAGGAATACTCGTATAGTAGAAATAAGGGAACCTAATATCAGATATTGCGATATGCATTTGCCGCAGGCATGGCATGTTGAACACAATGCCGCGTTTTGCCATGCTTACGAAGTGAGGGATTGAAAATATTTAAAAAGTCATGTGCCGAGCGTCGTGTTAATAGGCACACTTTTGTGCCCCTACGCCACGTATCACGATAGACAGAGGGAACCTAGTGTCAAGATACTTCGTTCCCCACGCACTGTCCAATTATCGAGATATTGCTAGATGAATTGTGTAACTCAATGCCGCGCTGTCACCAGAGCGAGAAAATCACGCATGATCAAAAATGTAGGTTATTAACTTAGATATTTTGTTACAAAAAAATCTTACCTAGTTTTTTATCCAGACCAAATTCAATGTTGACTTTGGCGGCCGCCTTCTTCAATATACCGAAAGCAATAATAACTGGATACTGAAAAAGAAAACAATATTTATTTAAGTATTTAGGGAACGGAGTGTCTTAACAATAAGTTTTTGCTGCATATACTGCTAAGCTTGAAATTGGTATTAATTTATTTCTAGATAAAAGTAATATTTAAAACTGTGTAAAATATTCATGCAAAAAACTACTTAGCGACCCCTAGATCGTCCTAACGTAATTGGAGATATAATAATAATTGGATTGGAGAATATTTTACTCGTAGGCTACGATCAATAAAATATACTTAATATTAACACTGTACATATACTTTATACAAAAATGTTTCATTGGTTATATAATTTATGNCAAAAGTAATATTTAGAACTGTGTAAAGTATTCATGCAAAAAACTACTTAGCGACCCCGAGATCGTCCTAACGTAATTGGAGATATAATAATAATTGGATTGGAGAATATTTTACTCGTAGGCTACGATCAATAAAATATACTTAATATTAAAACAATACATATACATTATACAAAAATGTTTCATTGGTTATATAACTTATGACCTATATGTTTTTTTGATAACTACTTACTGTGGTCATTGTAATCATTTTATTTTTTGCACAAAAGTACCACAAAAACAGAAATGAAAATTATTTAACTTTTGCGGGATTGTGGCTGCCGTATCAGAATAATTATCATAATTATATTCTATTATTGTTCAGTTAATATATAATGAAAACACAAAGGTTACAGATTTAAATTCAACTTAGATAAATATTTATAATATAAAAACTATATAATAGATATAACATAGAATAGTTTCCACAACTACTTCTACTGAATAAATAAGTTGATAAGATTAGATCCGCAATCAAATAACTAATATAAGCTTGGCCCACTAGCAGAATAAAGAAAGCAGAGTTTGCACCGTCACTCTACAAACCGAAAATGCGAAATGGAAGTGTCTTAATGGGAATAGAGTGTCTTATAACACCTAGTTCCCAGGTGCCTCCTTCCTACCTTACTATGCGCCTACCATACGCCATATCTACTATTCTCCATTTACCATTTTCGATATACAGAGCATTTAATTAAACCAACTATAATAAAGTTTAAATTGAATATTGTGTCAGATATATCATTTGTTCATAGTAAATGGCAATAGCAATACGTATTTATCAACTTGAAGGCCTTGACACCACCAGGCCATTGAACGGTGTAAAATCACATGACCAATTTATAACATTACTATTGCTTCATGTTAGTGTCTTACAACATGTAACTAATATAAATATAAATGAATATTATTGTCGGCCATGTCAGTAAATTAAAAGAAAAAACAATTTAATTCTTAAATAAAAAAAACTTTTGTTTCTGCTAAGGTATATAATAAAAAAAATAACTCTTATGTCTCTTCAAAGTGCAATACTTAAACTCTATTAACCTGCTGAAAATTGAAAATAAAGTAGTGAATATTGGTTGCATTAAAGGCTTTTTTAGAAAATATATAAAAAAATGTGTTTTCTAAAAATATTTTTTTAAATAACTTTAAAAATATTAAAATTAACTCTAAGCAACCAAAATTTCTCATTAGAATTTATATTTTTAATGGAAATTAGCAAGAATAAGGTAAGGATAATCTACGAATCTTATTAAAACATAGACATTAAAAACAAATATAATTTGAAATTAACATTATGAGACATCGTGTATGTGAAAAAGACAAAAGAACAATACATCGTTAGTATGTTCCTGAAGCCATTACATCCGCATCGTGAAGCCATCTATAGTCGAGACAACTCAAATGTCCGCTTAGTTTAGTTCAAGATATAAAGTATAAAAGCAAATAAGATTTAAATTTCTAAATATAAAATAATAAAATTTTATAATAATAACGTTTTTATTAAATTGTTTCTCTTTTACCTTCACGTAGTATCCCGCAGAGGGTTATTAATTAAAATAGTCTGTTTCTCACTTTGTTAACTATTTTATAGTCTTTATGTAGTTTATTATATTTTTATAACAACCTGTATAACGATATAGTTTTTTTAAAACTATTTCTTTTTTCAAAAAAGAGGTCCTATATTCGTCAAATATATATTTTTTTGATTATCCGCCGATTTCTTCGTCATTTTTGGACCAATTTATTTGAAAGAGCTTTAGCGCTTTAGCGCATAACCACCAAATCTGATGATGAAATTCCATATCAATCGACGAAATCCCTCGAATTTTACAGGCACGTACCTATTAGAATGATCAACCAGACATACCGTTCCGCTTTATAATATTAATATAGTACTAACCGGCATCCTCTCTTCAATCCCTCCGATGGGGAAGTTCATGACAGACCGTACGGTCTGTGCGCCGTACAACTTGTCATCGGGCACGTCGAGCTCGCCGAATGTATCACGTTCTTTTCTCTGAAAATTAATTTAAGTTAAAAAATACTTAAAAATATTAACGGCGTAAAGTACCGTCAGTAAACACGCAATGTTTTGCGTAACTTGAAAGATATTAGCGCTCTTACACTCTACAACGCATTTCATACATTTCATTTCGACGAAAAACAACTACCAGCTCCACGCTTCTTCTTCCATAGATAATTATAAAAACAAAGCAAATATAAGTGTTTTTACTTTTAAACTACATACTTATGAATAACAATCTTAAGAACAAATAGTTTTGAATTAATCTCTTATCTTAAAATGTCATGGACCTATAAGATAACATGTTCTTTTACTGATTTACATCATCTTGCATAATTTCATATGTATGTCGCCGATTGATAATACTGTAGGTAATTGTTTGCTTAAATATATTACCTATTCCGTTACCGTTATCCGGTAATGTATAGGTAAATATTTTTCTACGTTCATTATTATTACCTATTATCTTTTACATAGTAATAAAAGGGAAACTAGTGTAAGTACGTCGCTACATATTCCACTATCTGCTAATATATTATATAGACGTTAAAAGATAATATCAGGAAAACTTATTTTTTTTTTAATTAATATTGCATAAATAAATAGTCTCCCGAATGGTATTTGAAAGTGCATTAATCATGTAAAGTAAATAAAACGTTTGGGAACTTTTTTCATCTATTAAAAGAACGTACAAATAAAATATATAACTATAATTAAGTTATTTAACAACTAACTGGTGCAATACTAATAGATAAACAATCTCTTAATTTATAGTACCTACAAGACAATTCATAACAAAAATATTATTTCATTACGAAGCAGTAATTCTCGAGATTAGCGCGTTCAACCAACCAAACTATTTAGCTTTATAATATTAAAGTATGGAAAATTATGTGTCGGTCGTAACTCATAATTTCGACGTAACGCGTAAATTAAAAATTATTTCCATAAAAGTTTCCGTTGTTGTTCACGTAAATACTATGATATAAATGGTTCTTATACATCCATATTAATTTAAAAAATCTACAAAATTTTAATATATTCTTTCCGTACATAATAATATAGTAAAAATAACATAAGTAAAATAATAGTTTTTATTTTAAATATATATTGTGCTTATTATTCTTTTTTTTATAGTACTTAACTGAAACTTATTGGAATACTATACAACTATTACATAACCTAAGCATATACATTCTAAAAGTCACTGATACGTTATAAATATTCAATTCAAATACAAACGATATATAAATAATTATATTAATGATTTAAATATATTAATTCAACATACCATTTTAACGGGTTTGCTCTCGTTCAAACATATTGTACACGCCATTATTACGCCGAAAAATTTATCAAAAAAACCAACACAAAAAGAAAACTCAAAAATTCACTACAAAATTTTGACAGATCACTATCAAAATTGACAAGTGTTTTTTTTTTTAACAAAACTAAAGTGAAAGGCGACGGCCAGTAATTACACTAAAACTAATTTTAGAAAAATATAATTATTTTTACTTTATAAACTTAAGAAATAACGAGAAATACGAAAAGGGTATACAAAAAGCTATATTTATAATGTAACTGTAAGTTCCGCCACGTTCGAGACGAGACTGTCGTCCCCTCCAATGCTTCGAAACTGAACTGACTGGCTGACTGCTATAGTATGGCTGAATGCTAACTTTATACTTATTCTTATTAGCATTTAATTTGTGTTTGGCGGTGCGATAACGATACGATATGCGATAGTTATAAAAATATATTTCTCACAAGTATATTTTTAATTGTTACACTTGAACTTAGTCTTGAATGATATAAAATATTACTTTTATAATAATATACATAATTTAAATGAAATGGAATAAAAAGGAAGTGGTAAAGAAAATTTAAAAGAAATTTGTATTGATTGAACATACATTCATCAACATAAATAAAATATTCTCTTTCTTGAGAAAATTAAAAGATGTATCACAGACTACAGTTCTATGAATAACAGAACAAAAAACTTTTTAAAGCCAGAAAAGGTCTTGGGCGACATTGAATACCGAACTCATGACCTTAGACTAGACAATCAGACTCACAGAACATAGCTTATAAAACTGTAACTAAAATAAACTGTATATTATATTAATTATGAAAAAATATATACAATAGTTTTAATTATTGAGGGCAAAATACAATTACAATTAAACAAGTGTTGCCCACACTTGATTAGCAAAGCGGTTTCATTCTTGATATGTTATCAACTGACATTTGCTTAACAAACTCATCAACTTACTGAGGCCAGTTGTGGCGCAGTCGCACAACTGTGCCACTGTAAACACAACTGGTTTTGAGTTTGATTTCCACTAGAAGAAATTAATTATACTTATATTTTTTTCGCTCTAGTGTGAAAGCAAGGCTAAGTTCCGTCACTCAACACCCCATTCCTCCGGCGGAATTCGGCGGAAAGTGCATAGTGGAGGAGTGTCTTAACGCTGTCTCCCTCTGTCTACCGTAATACATGTGAGATACAGTGTGAAGCTAAAAAAACTCATAAATTCATGTACTGTATGGTCAATAAGCTGTGGCTGCCCTGAAGATAGTTGTAGATGACTGCATATTTAATTTAAGGATTTCTTCCTTGCTTATTTTCTTCCCCATTGAAGACGATCCACAAAACCTCAGAAAACCTAACTTCAGGGACCACAACTTGTTGACCGTACTGTAATACATTAGTTTTTTTGTTTTTATGATATTTTGTAAGTGTTATTTGCATACCAAAGATGAAACACATGAACATATATTAAAATATTATATAATTAATATAATTTTACAATTTTCGAAATATAAAAAATTATGTCTGTAAAAAGATTTAAACCCATTTGATTATTTGTGCTGCTTCGGCACATGCATGCAACTGTAAGCAATAGTTTGTGGGCTCAATTCCTTGCTAGATGAAATGAAATATTTCACACTAACAAGCCAAAGCGCAGCGTTGAGCGCTACTCAACACATAATGCCCAAAATACAGTGGAAACTGGAGAATGGATGTGTTTTAATGGTATTGAAATGTCTTAACATTAGGTTCCCTCTGCCTATAGTGCTATATGTTTGATACAGCGTTTACACTGTATCAAACATATAATCATCTAAGAAAAATTAAATCCTATCACACACATCGCCACTTACAGACAAGCCAAAATCTTTGAAAAAAATCTTTAAACAGTGCTGCCAATATACAGTCAATGTTAAAAAATTAGGCAGAAAGTGGTGTCTTCTCAATAAGATGTCTCTAATTACTAAACACTTTAGATTAATGAAAAGTTGTGTTTCATTTAAATATATTTAAATGATAGCATGTAATAAAGCAGAGAAATGTAATACTTAGCAGTATTTGCTTTTTAAAATGTGTTACAATACCTGATTGAAAAAGTATAAGTTATAACATATGCTCTTGTTTTATCATAATTCAAATCTATATACAAATAATGATAATGAAAAAACTATATACAAATAATAAAATATAATATATACAATATAATTGTTGTTTGAAATATTTACTTACATTAATGCAATACTTTCAGTGTTTTCAAAATCTTTTGCAAAGTGTTGCAGAAAGAAAGCAGTTATGCAACTTACCTTGGTAACATTTGTTGTAGAAAAATTGTTTTTATTAATGAATCCCACTACGCATCTGTAATTCTTAGAAGAATTTATTAGCGCAGTCGATAATTTGAACATGCTTGTGGCCATTATTTTGTTTTAATGTTACTTTTCTACTCGAAATCGAGTAAATAACCCCCTCTATAAATAATAGACAGTCGGCAGTCGGCTTGAGATCAGCTGTCATACAATTAATTATAATATATAATCTGTTAATATTAAATAATTTTGATACAAATGTTTAACGCGAAGATGAATGTTTTGTGTAAATGAAATTATGAAATAAATATTTAATATTACAATATAAGTTATAAAATTTTAATTTTTTTTATTATTTTTCATTAATGCCATACCCGAGTATGGCATCAATGAAAAATGGCCATGGCCATGAAATAAATAAGTACTAAACATTTTGTGAAATCTTTAGATTTTAGAGTTTTAAATGAAATACTTGTTATATGCATGCAAAATATTTTAAACAATTTTTGGAAAAGAACCACCTGTTTTTCTTATTTTAAGTTTTAGTTATTTTAAAAATCTCAAGAAATATATATTTTTTTCGATAAAATAGTAGAAATCATACGATCCTTCACAACCTAAGTGAAATTAAGATAACTATTTAAACTTAAATACGTAAAAATAGGAAATATCTTAAAACTATGTTTTATATTTTAACCATAGACAACTTAAAAAAACTACAAATACTTAACTAATTTTAAAATATTCAATATAATAAATTTGAAAATAATCAAGATTAATTAAAATAACTTAAATATAGTATAAAATTTAATTAATATGTAATTCTATAAACTATTAATACATTCCAGAACGAAAACACCGATAGTGCTGCACCAAGCGATACATTTGAGAAACAATTTAATATCGGGCGTGATCGGCTCCACTCGGTCCAGTCACGCCTAGACTCGTTCGAAAAGCGAAACCGAAGTCATTCCATTGCTACGTACGAAGACTGATGCTCTTGTCGTAGGACTCTGTTTAAACGGGCTTCATACATCTAAACCGACATATATATACTAAATAACAAGTTATTTTAATAGAATGTGAAACATTAAAACTTTTGTGGTGACAGTGATTAAGTTAATTAACAGTGATTGGTACAAAGAAATATTGTGAAGTAGTGTAAGTGTTACTTGCCACCTGGAGGATACTAAGGATTGTAACCAATAAGAGATTTTCATTAACCAAGGTAAGTTTATTTAGGTAATATAGCTTAACACGTTAAAAAGTTAATAGCGTTTATAGAAATGGCTTCCGTCTATCGAATCGCGTGCGCGGTAATGGCTGACATTCTTTTCTCCGTTCTCCAGTGATAGACAACTTTTTCTGTAATTGTTTTAATATGGTTGCATAAACTGTTTGTAATCAATTATGGAAGATGTATTAGTATTTTGATGTCGTTCAAATTGCGTAGGAGTTAGATTGGTCGAGTGGGTGGTGGCAACTGCAATCAACAAGAACGACCGGTCGCGGTCGTGTTATAGCGCTAAGACTCCGGGTTATCGAATCACTATATCAAACATCTTGCATACTTTTGACTCGAGTAAAATAATTATTTATGCATAACAGTCACAAAATCAAATGATTATTCTGATTTACAATTATAAAATTATAGGTTAAATATCATATTTGTTGATATGTGACGTTTTTTTATTAGGTAGGTGTAAAAAGTAAAAGAGTGGCATAGATCGGATCGATAGAGCTCCGCCGGGCTTTAAAACGTGATGTTTGTTGTTACAGGTCTCCCAGAGCCTCCGCCGCGGTCGCCGCACTATGAAAGTGCGCCATACTTGCATATAAACGAGTAGAACATAAAAATATCGAAGCCCGTCCTCTCATATTCCGTCATGGCTATTCTGTAAGTATACTCGATGTTGTCGATGTATTCAGTTGTTTAGTATATTATTTATTTTCCTTTTATTTATCGTTACGCTACCACGTTCACTCCCTCGTAAGAACAGCATGCCAATTTGTATGATTTTATTTGTTACTCCTTTTATAATGGTGAGGCTTTCGTCGGCGTGTGATTTGACAGTACAGTGGCCGCGTCGGGGCCGCCGGTGCCCGTTCATTCCTAGTACTAACCTATTTTTGTACGCGGCAATATAAAAACATCCGTTGCACAGGTTGATACATTCTTACATTTTTTATTTGCGCGATTGCAACACACTGTTACCGAGTGTCAACATACAGATGAAAAAACGTTGGGCGGCTCATGAAGCTAATCTAAAATAGGTTGGTACTTATCACCGAGGAAGACGGGTCACCGGGCGTCCCCGCTCGGCCTCCCGATCCCATCGCACTGTGTTGGAGCACCGCCCTCTGTGCACGGTGCGATAGGCTCGCGGCGAGGCTGCGGTGCTGAGCGCTGTGTCGCGTTCCAGATGGAGGGGTGGGTGTCTCCGCGGACGACAACGGTAGGCCACATGCGCCCGCGCCATGTGGCGCGCCCTGCTGGCCCTCGGGGCCGCGTGCGCCCTCCAGGACGTGGCATGCGCCTCCCAGGATGTGGTGTGCACCTTCTCCGACTCCACCGCGCCCACCTCCCTCTTCAACCACCTGGTGGTCGACCGCAACACGGGCCGCGTCTACATCGGCGCCGTCAACCGCATCTACCAGCTCTCCCCCGACCTCGAGGTGGCGCAGAAGATCGTCACGGGCCCCGTGAACGACTCCGCGCACTGCACGTTCGACTGCCCTCCCAACTTCGTTAAGAAGCCGACGGACAACATGAACAAGGCGCTCGTGATCGACTACGCCACGAGCCGCCTCATCGCGTGTGGCTCCGTGCTGCAGGGGCTGTGCTCTGTACGCAACCTGAACAATATCTCGCACGACGTGCGCGAGGTGCGCGAGCCAGTCGTGGCGAACAACGCCAGCGCCTCCACTGTGGCCTTTATCGCACCGGGACCTCCTAACCCGCCGATGACGCAGGTCATGTACGTGGGGGTCACATTCACCGGGAATTCGCCTTATCGTTCAGAAGTGCCTACCGTCAGCAGCCGGTCCCTCGAAGACGATAGACTTTTCATGATAGCGCGGACGGCTGTCACCACTGGGACTAGAATGTTTGTGAATTCCTTATCTAGAGAACGTTATCCTATAAGTTACGTGTACGGCTTTAGTTCGGAAGGATTCAGCTATTTCTTAACGATACAACTTCGAGGCGTTGGCTCCGATACGTATTACAGCAAATTGGTTCGAGTGTGCCACGATGACGAGAATTATTATTCTTATACTGAGATTCCTATGTCGTGTATGGGCGAGGGAGGCGGTAATTTTGGATATAATCTCGTTCAAGCGGCGTTTGTTGGCAAGGCCGGCTCTGTGTTAGCCGGTGAACTCGGCATAACCGCCCAACATGATGTACTCTTTGCAGCATTCAGTCAGAGCGAATCCATCAATACAAACACACCCTCAAACCTGTCAGCCCTTTGCGTGTATTCACTTAAAGCTATTAGGCGCAAGTTTATGCAAAATATAAAAACTTGTTTCAGTGGAAATGGATCAAGAGGGTTAGATTTTATATCGCCATCACACGCTTGCATTGGAACGAAGTTGCAATCAATTAGCGAAGATTTTTGTGGGTTAGATGTGAATACTCCTTTAGGAGGTGAACAGCCAGTAGAAGCTGTACCAGTGGCTATGTTTAATAAAAGGCTGACCGCCGTGGCCGCGACCGCCACAGGTGACTACACCGTAGTCTTCGCCGGCACCGCTGAGGGTCATCTTAAGAAAATTGTTGTAGAAAGTGCTACTTCCGCTTTTGAATACGGAGACATTGTAGTCGATGAAAATTCTCCAGTGAATAAAGATTTATTCTTCGATACTCAATTAATGCATTTATACGTAATGACTGAAAGAAAAGTGTCTAAAGTTAAAGTTCAAGAGTGTAGCGTTTACAAATCATGTCTAACATGTCTCGGAGCCAAAGACCCGTATTGCGGTTGGTGTTCTCTAGAAAATAAGTGCAGTCTGCGATCCGATTGCCAGGACGCTGCTAAGGACCCGCTGTACTGGATATCCTACCGAAGTGGCCGTTGTACCACTATTACCCAAGTGACACCCAACCAGTTGCAACGAACTACTGCAAGGACTCTAGATTTAGTTATTGAAAATTTACCGACACTCAATGGACAATTTTTGTGTGCATTTACAGCTTTAGATCGTACGCTTATTACTAATGCAACGAGAAAACCATACGGCGTTAATTGTACTACACCGCGTACAGATACTCTCCCACCTATACCTGCTGGTCAGCATCACTTTACTGCTAAGTTATCTGTGCGAACTACACAGGGACCTGATTTTGTTGCCACTAATTTTACCTTTTTCGATTGTAATACGTACAGCTCGTGCACTCAGTGTGTCAGTTCGTCGTTCCCTTGCGATTGGTGCGTAGACGGTCACCGCTGTACTCACGACACAGCAGAAAATTGTCGAAACGATATCCTAGTGACAGGCGTGAGTAGGATAGGCCCCAGTTATCGCTCTGGACCCGGATTTTGTCCGACGATAAATTCCACATCCGACGGCACTAACGAAATTTTAGTACCATCCGGTGTGAAAAAAGCTATCAAAGTAAAAGTTCACATTATCGGTCAGTTCATAGTTCAGACGAGATTCGTGTGTCAGTTCAATATAGAGGGCCGCGTCACTCACGTCAATGCGCAACTTCTCGCCGATACGATTTATTGCGAAGCCGTAGAGTTCACGTATACATCCCGCGCTCCTAACATAACCGCCTCGTTCGCCGTTATATGGGGAGGTTCCAAACCATTAGATAATCCGGATAATACTCACATTCTCATTTATCGTTGTAACGACATGGCTGATAATTGCGGTATTTGTTTAGCTTTGCCTGAAAAATTCGGTTGCGGTTGGTGCCAGGGCTCAGATCGATGTGAGGTTCAAGAGCAGTGTGATTCGCCTAGCGTTTGGCTAAATAGGACCCAAACCTGTCCTAATCCTGAAATTCACTCATTTAAACCCCAGTTAGGGCCTTGGGATGGCGGTACTAATATTACCATCGAAGGTATAAATTTAGGTAGAAATATATCCGATATTTATAACGGAGTTACTATCGCGGGAATAAAATGTCAACCTATTATTGAGTTATACGTAAAAACTAGGCGTATCGTTTGTACTGTCGACGGCCCGGGTGAAGAAGTGCCCCGGGATGGGCCGGTTGTTGTTCGTGTCGCAGATTATCGCGGAGAGTCAAAACATCATTATGCTTTCGTAAATCCGAAAATAAACTCAATTCAACCTAAGTACGGTCCTCAGTCGGGCGGCACTAAGTTACGTATCACCGGCGAATATCTGAATGCCGGAAGTAATATTCAAGCATTTATTGATGATTTACCATGCGCCATTTTATCTGTGTCGCACGAGGAAGCGGTGTGTAGAACTAGTCACTCTTATCAGTTGAAAATGGGTACGTTGCGGATGCGTTTTGATAATGGAATGCGTACTTTAGAACGCGAGAAGTTCGAATATATCGAGGATCCCGTTGTAGTTTCCGTGGAATCTGGCCCACCATTAGCATCACAACGCAAACAGCCCAAGGGCATTCCGTCCGGAGGGATAAACATCAAAGTAATGGGGCGTAATTTCCATTCCATTCAGTTTCCACAAATATATGTGTATCACGATAACCGACCGTACATAGCCCCTTGTCATAGAGTCGACTTTCATATTCAAACCCATCTCATATGCGAATCTCCCGGGATCGAGAGTGCCGGCTTGAAACTAGATCCCGACAAGCCTTTAGAACTAGAATACGGGTTCAATATGGACGACGTACAAAGCGTTCAAAATCTCACCACTAAGACGGGTGACGCGTTCCTCCTTTACCCGGATCCCATTTATGATAGATTTGATGAAGATGTAAAGTATTATAAATCAGAATATTTGACAATTAACGGTCAAAATTTAGATAGGGCCTGTACCGAGTTAGATGTCGAGGTACATATAGGGGAAAGTTTGTGTAATGTAACTTCTCTCTCTAGGCATCAGTTAACGTGCAGGCCGCCGTCCCGCGACGAGCTGCCCGATGGAGTCGAAACTCCCGAGGTGGTCGTGAAGGTCGGACGCGCTCTTACTTATAAAATCGGTAAATTATCCTATTCGTCGCAAGCGGGCTTACAGGCGACGATAGGGAAACCAGTATTAATCGGTGTTGTAGCAAGTATAGTTGTGCTCATATTAATATTTATCGTGTTTCTAGTTATGTATAGACGAAAGTCAACTGAAAATATTAGAGTATTGAAGAATATGCAGGAGCAAATGGATATTTTAGAATTAAGGGTAGCTGCGGAATGCAAAGAGGCATTCGCGGAGCTTCAGACTGAGATGACTGACTTGACGGGAGACGTGACGGGCGGTATACCCTTCCTCGATTACCGTACGTACGCTATGAAAATATTGTTCCCTAATATCGACGATCACGTCGTCCTCCAGTGGGAACGCCCAGAGCTTATTAGAAAAGAAAAGGGTCTGAGAATGTTCGGACAGTTAATTATGAACAAAACATTCCTTCTATTATTTATTCGTACTTTAGAAAGCAATAGGTATTTTTCAATGCGGGATCGTGTTAATGTAGCTTCACTTATAATGGTAACTTTACAAAGTAAAATGGAGTATTGTACCGACGTTTTAAAGACGCTCCTAGCGGAGCTTATAGAGAAATGTATGGAGAGTAAGAGCCATCCTAAACTATTGCTGAGGCGTACTGAAAGCGTCGCCGAGAAAATGTTGAGCGCCTGGTTTACTTTCCTCTTATACAAATTCCTTCGCGAATGCGCCGGCGAGCCGCTCTACCTTTTGTTTAGGTCAATGAAAGGTCAAGTAGACAAAGGGCCCGTTGACGTTATAACCTCCGAGGCGCGATACTCTCTGAGCGAAGAGAAACTAATTAGGCAGTCGATCGATTTCAAAGCAATGACCGTGAGCGTGTCTATATCTCAGCAAACCATCTTCGTGAGCGGCTTAGAGGCTACGACGGAAAACGTGCAAGTAAAAGTTCTCGACTGTGATACGATTAGCCAAGTAAAAGAAAAATGTTTAGACGCCATTTACCGCGCCACGCCGTACTCGCAGCGGCCGAGTCGTGACGAATTAGACTTAGAGTGGCGCACGGGCGCTTGCGGCCGCTTGATCCTATACGACGAGGACAGCACCACTAAGTGCGAAGGCGAATGGCGCAAGCTCAACACCCTCAATCACTACCGCGTCCCCGACGGGGCTTGCTTGAGTTTAGTCGCGAAACAAAGCTCGGTTTATAACCTTTCCAACATGGAAAAGAACGATAAATCGCACACTTACGAGACTCTAAATAGGGGCAAATACGGCTCCGCGAGTCCGCCGGCGAGCCCGCTCAAGTACGAACACGGTGGTGGTTTTAAATATTGGCATCTCGTTAGGCACCACGATGGTGACGCTCATAAAGAAGGGGAACGCGGCAACAAAATGGTTTCCGAAATTTATCTTACGCGTCTTCTCGCAACTAAGGGCACGTTGCAAAAGTTTGTCGACGACTTATTCGAGACTATCTTCAGCACCGCACATCGCGGTTCCGCTTTACCTCTCGCGATTAAATATATGTTCGATTTCTTGGATGACCAGGCGATACAGCACGCTATATCCGACCCTGAAGTAGTTCATACGTGGAAAAGTAACTCCCTTCCCCTCCGCTTTTGGGTAAATCTAATTAAAAACCCTAACTTCGTGTTCGACGTACATAAGTCGAACACCGTCGACTCCTGCCTGTCTGTTATAGCGCAGACCTTTATGGACTCGTGCTCCACCTCCGACCACATTCTCGGCAAAGACTCGCCCTCCTCTAAACTCCTGTACGCCAAAGACATCCCGGTGTACAAGGAGTGGGTAGAGCGGTACTACGCGGACATAAAGCTGATGTCGGCCATCTCTGACCAGGACATGAACGCGATGCTAGCGGAGGAGTCGCGGCTTCATACGAAGGAGTTCAATACGAACTGCGCGCTGAACGAGCTGTACTCGTACGCGGTGAAGTACAACGAGCAGCTGATGGTGACGCTCGAGGAGGACGAGTTCTCGCAGAAGCAGCGGCTCGCGTTCCGCCTCGAGCAGGTCCACGGCCTCATGGCGCACGATTACAATGTGTGAATGCGTGCCGCTTGTACGCCGCGTGTACATACTATGATACCTACTGCCCCCGCACATATCTATGCTGGCGACTATTGTATATATTAGATAGTGTACAGTCTTTAATATTGTAATTTTTGTATAATTTCAGCGGTCCGATGTCGTTTTTTAATTTTATATATGAACTTTGTATTGATTTTACACGACGAATCCGACCGGCCGCGGTCGCGCCGCAGTATGCATCGTAAACTAAATTGTGTATGTCTGTCTATGTGTGCTCGCGTACGAGTCGTTGTTACGTCGATCGGTGTAATGTGTGTCGCAATGAAGTCGCATGTGAGCCCGTCCGCGGCGCGCGACCTGCCGGCGTTCCGGCGCTCCGGCGCTGAGCGACGCGGGCGGGCGACTTTTTAAATTTGTACTCGCAGTCTACTTAATGAAATAACCGTCAGTGATCCGGTGAACGATTCCATTAATAAATATCGTCGAATGTACGCTTGTGTTTGATTTGTCGTCCGCGCAGCGCCATTGTCCGTCGACGAAAGCCCGCCTCGGCAGCTGTGCGCGGAGCGAGGGGAGCGCGGTGAGCGGCGAGCGTGACGCGTGCTGTTTTTCAGCCGGTACGTGAGAATCGCGGGCCGTACTGCTTTCGCGGTCGTCAACAACGTATACTGCATCCCCGCTTACGTGTTGTGGATGATGGCGCTGTGTGTGACGAGACCCTTGTACGCACCCTTGTATTGGAGGATCGAAGGCCTCATGTATCACTGGCTGCTCGCGATGGTGTCGCTGTGGTCCTGGACGGCCGGATATGACAGTAAGTACACAATCTGCCTACACTCGCCGATAACTGACGAAAGGAACCAACGTCAAACGTTAAACTAAGTTAAATTTATAATGAGGTGAACTTAAATATGAAAGAACTAAAAAGAATAGTGAATTTAACATCAATCTCAACAAATTTGCCGTTTTTATCAAGCTAACAATAATCCAAAGAGTTATCTTTTCGTCTATATTTTTGCATTTTCTTACGTTACATTCATACAAAATTGAAATTTGGATAAGACAGATTTCTTTACTGACTATAAAATGTCATGCTCAGAATGTAAGAATGCTGTTAATTGATACTATGGCACCATTACTGTCACCAGCATCTGTGTTTGTCTTATTGGTACTTTTTCACTAATTTTATAACTAAAGTAAAGAAATCTTTTATAGATTTCTAATTATTCTCAATATTTTTAACTATATAGTAATTTTTGGTTTTATTTAAATAACTGAGCATGTCATTTATTTTGCTTGAAGTACGTACATAAGTTAAGTTTTCCACTAAGTCTGACCTTGACCTTGAGTTAGTCACAATATTTTTACAAATTTAAGTAATACAGTACAAATATTAAAATGAGAAGGATACTTAGAAAAATTATAAATTAGAAAAAACTTTCAAAGAAATAAAAAAAATGTTAAGTATGAGGATCATTATAATTTCTATTGCTAATTTAAATACTTAATTCTATAATATATACTGAATTTTAGAGGTAATTACAAATCATACATATGTACATTTTTCTTAGTGTATTAAATAAATAAATTTATTTAATATTAAATAGTCATCAAATGAAATATAAAATTTGATTTTTAAATTATGATTCCTCTGTTGAATTGACTGGCTGAAGGAAATAATCGAGGGTTCGAATCTCGCTCACGGATTTTTTTTAGTGTGATCACGGAGCTAATAAGAAGCAGAATGATTTACTACTAGGTTCTCTCTTCCTAACTTGAAAAATATTACACTTACCACTCATTCAAAATTTCCCTGGACATATTGCACACAGCTGATTCTGAATAAAATTAGAATTTGTGTTAATAAAGTGAAGACTATTAACATATTTAAAAGGTGAAGATTTACCAATTTTATGAAACAAAAGAACCTATTATGATAATTATGTAATATTACTGAATAAATGTATGAACACTATTTCAATCAGACACAAAAAATACTTATTATTATTATGACATCAATAAAATACAAATGAAATATGAACAAATACAAGCTTTTAGCTTGTATTGATTAGCTTCATGCTTTTTCCGTACCCTGCTAGGGTAGACAGAGTGTTAAGACGCTCCGTTTTTCCACGCACTGCACAATTTTTGAGGCATTGCTTGTTAGGTGGTGGAATTCGGAAGTGCTTTGTCATGCAGTGCTTATCTTGTGAAAGGCGAACCCTCAACCGTCGCGTTTCTTCACGTCAGAAGCTGTGTCGCTGCACCCGGCGGTAGAGGCCGCCCTATGACCTGTAATTTAAAAAAACTAACTTTTAAGTTAAGGCCCCAAATTAAATCCCAGTTCTAATCCCAGCCAAAAAAATGATAATAATAAAAGACTTCCCCATTTTTGTTAGAAAATTAGGACCTTTGTCTCTAGATGTTTGAGTACTAATATTTTAATGTTATGGGAAGTAATTTTGTAAAAACAAAATATAGAATGTTAGGAGAAAAATTAACAAATGCTGTCATTTAATTACTAATTATCTTTGAGTTCTTAAAATAAATTAAGCTTACAAATAATGAATTATTTTTAAAATATATAATCCTTTCATGAAAGTCTTACCTAAATGGGTCTAGTAATTTATTGATAAACGAGAGTATACCATTGCATATACGCATATTGTTTTTTTTTTACTTTCATAAATATATAAAGTAGACCTTTTATAATAACTGGCATTATAATACAACAAAATATGGGAGCTGAGCTACAGAGCCGAGTATGCTGACAAGGTAAGTGACATTTTTGTTTTCATACATCTACTATGAATCCTAATGCGATTTTAATTTAATCGGATTATATTATTATTACCTCTATGAAATCATGGGTATTGCTCATTTGTATTTGTACGCTTGACGTAATTATTAAATGTTAAAAGGATTAGATAGACAAATACATATATTGTAAGAATATATTTTTCATAGTATTGATAGTTATCCACTTGTATTTAAGTAAATAAATGAATACATTGAAGTTTGGTACTTTGGGAAGCATGGTCGTGGATTCGATTCTTCATTGGGGTATGATTTATTTTCATTTCTCCACAGGTAAAAACTTAGCGCAACGTTAACCTCAACATGCCGGATTACATATAGGGTGAAGCTTAAAAAAGTTTGCTACTAAAGTTTTCAGCAGTATTTGAACTCGCAACTTTATGAAAACATTTTTATGTACCCTATATTGATTGAGATATATAGGTATTATAATACAAATATATGAAATTTATGTAAGATTGTCGGTGTCATTTTTGTTATGAGGTAAAGTAAGTTAATTAAAGTTAAGTTATAAATGTCTTTATTTTCTTTTAAAGTAAATAATGACGAAGAATTAGTATTTTGAAGTTACTAGATATAATTGTTTTATTTAGATTTAGAAGAATATCATGGTGTTATTTTTTAAATACAATGCTAATTATAGATTTTATAAATGTGGGTAGGAAAAAAACTAGTAGCATTCTGTTACATATAAGTGTAATATTGAAGTTTCACATAACTTACAACCAATTAAATACGTTATAGCCAAATTAAACCAAACCTACGTAAATTGTGTAGCATGTGTTATTCTGATGTAGGTATAAGCTATATTATATATTGTAAAGTTTCATCAAAATCTGTTCAATAATTTTTGCTTGAAAGTAGAACAAACATGTACATTAATGATATTAGTAGGATAATATACTTTGTATTTATTATTCTTTTAAAGAACTGACAACTGAAATACAAGTTATGCAATTAGGCTGGCTCTACTCTACACAGTGTTGCTATTTAACATAAGATACTGTAGANTTTTTTTTTTATTTTAGCTTTAAGCTGCATCTCTCTCTCCTCTTTTGCCTCGTGCACTGTCATCAACCCGCATATCCGCATAACCCTCTGGAGGGCCCTCATGCTATTACGTGGTCTTTCTTTATGTCATATAATGTGTTCTCGAAGGTCAAGCGAGGTCTTCCGCTGCCCCTTTAACCACTATGGTATTGATTGTTACATTTAAAATATTTTTTCCCCTTTATAGTAGACAAAGCGCAGCGTTGAGTTCCGCCACTCAACAGACTCAAATGTCTCGAAAATTTCCTCTTTTATGCGAACATTATATAGTTGTTGGATTTAAAACTATGAATGAACGGAATCTATTGCGTACAACAGAGCCAAATGCGAATAACCTTATTGTTTATAACTCGAGCTATTTTTAATTTGGTGATGATTAATCTTACCACTTCATTGAAATAGATTGTTGCTTTTGTGTTTTATACACAGCTGGTGGCGTTTCTAGGCAGTTTTTGACAGTTGTTTATTTGTGTTTGCTTAGTGTATTTTATTATTGAGAAAAAAAGGGAAATTTGATATTTTTAAGTTGCGAGATGCTCCAGTAAGACGAAGTGCGGCGTTAAGTTCTGTCATTCACCAAATGTAGTAATGTTAGTAACGTTAAGTAATGTCTTTATTTCGGTCTCTCTTCTAGTAGGGCTACTACTACATAGCATAAAGTTGATAAAAGTCTAAAACAAATAAATAATTGAAAGGCAATCCTCTAAGTTTATGTACTGCCCACATTTATTCAGCCGGTTGGTGACTCGGGAACTATTTCGCTTTTATGACGTGAAGTTTATTTTTATTTGCTTTCAAACCTAAAACATTTTTATGTTGTGGAAATTAAAAGCTAACTTGTAATAAATTTGCATGTTATTTGTTATAACTTTAAAATTACACTTATTTAGATATTGCTGTTTGTATTGCCTAGTGGGTTTTAAGCCTGAAATCTAAAATTAGAATCGAATGTCTATGTCTTGCCGCAGTGTCTCGAAAATTATTGGGAAAGTGGGTAACGGAATGTCTTAACACTAGGCCACCTCTACCTACTTTGCGGGTGACGGCGTACCTAATACTTTAATAATTAAAAATATGTTAAATGTTACCTTCAAACGAATTCATCTCTTTTTATACGATAATTTATTATCATATAAAAGTTTATTTAAAAAAAGTTAACTAAATGATAAAATTATTTACCATTTTAGTCTTATCAGTCTGTTATCGCGGTTCATATTGTTTTTGGTGCTCTATATAATTAATAATATTATAGTTTTTAGTATGAATAATGATATAAAAGTATTATATTATAATGTAATTTATAAGCCGTAACTGGTTGTGGGTTCGATCCCCACTCGAGAATTTTAATTTTAAGACATTTTAATTTCTACTCTCTGGTGTCGAGATAAAACATGGCGTTGAGTTCCGCCTCCAGAATTCGGCGGAAAATGGGGAACGGAATGCTTTAACACTAGCTCCCCTTTGCCTGCCGTATGCGGGATACAGCGTGAAGCTGATTTACATAATGTAATTGTGATTTACTTAGAAGACTTCATAGAGCGATTGTACAGCATCTCTCATTAGCTACTTTAAACGATTGAATTGAAATGAATTGAATTGAACGATAGTGGGTTCCATTCCAACTAATGTATTATATATAATATATTTAAAAAATGTAAAATAATTCCAAAATTAATTCCATTGCAAACATGTCTTGAATAAATACTAAAATTAATGATTATTTATTATGTTGTAACTATTTCTATTTAGAATTTATTGTAATCAAGATTAAAATATGTTTTGAGTCTTTGTCACCATACATTTTTTTACATAAATTTTAAAATGTAGTCACTGATGTATTCTGTATATAGTTCGTTGTTAATAAAGAAAACTTAATTATATTTTTTTATTTTTTGTTGTAATGTTTTTATATTTTCTCCGTTCCGATAGAAAAGGTTCCGGCGTTAAGTCCCATTACTCAACACGCAATACCTATAGTGTCTTAACACTAGGTTTCCTTTGCCTACCATGCAATACTATGCTATAATATAAACATACATAAATAAAAGAAATATATATTTTTAACCCCAATATGTTGCATTTAATTATCACACACAGTCCTCCATTAAAGATTATTACAATAATGAAAGATATGTGGGATAAACGTTACACAAGTGAAACTGAATATGTATTATCGTATGACTAAACGGCGTCCTATTATCCATTGTTAGAAAGTATACCTAATTACGTATTAAAACATGTATGTATGTATGTGTGTACGTTTCATAATGAATCATTATTCCTGTTTTTTTATAAGTGCTTGTGTGTGATTGTGATTTATTCTAAGATATATTATATGAAATACTAGCGACACGCTCGCGGCTTCGTCACTTTCAAAGTAGGGGGTATACCTACATATAGTCTTATTTAAGTACATATTTGACTTTTAATCCCCACAATTTCAGCTTTGCTATAATGATAGGTAGGTCTGGGTGCCCTGGGATCTCAGTCTATATGTATTTATTTCAATCATTTCTCTTCGCTGGCTCGTTACCGTTGGTGTTAGTTTCATAATATTAAATGTTGTGCAATATTTGACGGTCTTAGACAACCGAGTCAGTCTTACTTATTTTACTTATGATATCTAATTTAAAGACTATCAACTTATAGTGCTAGAAACGCTAAGATGACGTCATATTTATACCCTACAATTTTTCTACTCACACACTTAAAACAACAAATAACAAACAATAAGATTTTAAAACAAAAATAAACCCAGTTGCAACCTATAATATTGTCGCGGACGCAATTAATATAGTGAAATGAATCACAGTATATAAGAAACGACTCGCTTTACATACGACCCCGGTGCGTCGCGCGTCGCCGCCGGGCGAGTGTGTGACTCACGAGTCGCGCTGATCTTGTACCGGATTTTTGCTCGTTTTATGTAATTTGTATGTATATGTATGTATGTATGTATGGGTCGTCGTGGCGGAGTGGGTCAGCGTCTGGTGGACGTATTGGTTTTTTTAGGTTTATGCTGTAGATATCTCACACTTAGCAGGGTAGACAGAGGGAACCCAGTATAAAGACGTTAAGTTCTTCTGTTCACCATCTTTCTGTTGCCACCTCCGTTCCCCAATCCCCACCGTTTGCCTTGATACTAGAGCGAAGAAATAAAAAATTATTAAATAAATAACTTATTCCCCCGAGGAATAGGACCGATCGGAATCGAACTCACAACCGTCGCGTTTACATTCGTATACTTGTGTCCCTCCACTACGACTGTGTATTTGTTTTGTAATAACTAAAGCTTGTTATTGAAATACATGGCAGGATATTTATCAAACAGGAAAGAAGTAGCAATATATCTACTATTTAAAGTAGCCGTCTATGCTGCTACTGATAACGTTAGCCAATTTAAAATTTACTAAAAGGACATTTTTTTTTGTTTCTTCATTTTTATTATAAGCACTAAAAGGTTAGTTGTAATATTTTAATAAAAACCAATATTTCAATTTGATTTCGGCGGAAAGTGGAGAACGGAGTGTCATAATATTAGGTTCCCTCTACCTATCCTGCCTTAAATGCGGGACTTAGCGTGAAATAATAAAAATCTATTACTAATAATTGCAATCTTCAACATTTACATCCGTATGTCCTAATTCAGCAACTCAGAAATAAACCATTATTTTAAATGAAATTATTCTAATCAGCATTTCATATTCGCGTAACCACAACTCCGTCACTTATCACTCGCGAACTAAAACATTCCAACTCAAAAACTTTACTGTTTAACCAATTTTGAGCTTTAAGTTTCCCAGTCAAAGCTTTAAAGTCAGTTTGTATGAGCCATACATCGTGACCGTCTCTCGGGTAGGGAGCGGTCATCGGCCGTCCTCTCGTATCTACGCATAAGGTCAGGTCTAGACCGGTCCAGTGCATTGTTATATTGATAGGTCTGTATTTTAAGTGTTAGAGGCCGTTGAGGCTCAGTGTTTGATTGTATACGATGGTTGCGGGTTCGATGGATTGGAATTAATTATTATTATCCTTTGCTTGCTCTAAGATAAAGATAAATATCGGCGTTGAGTTCCGGAACTTAACACGTAATGTACGGAAAATAGATCGAGAAATCGGGAGTGTCTTAACATTAGGTTCCCTCTGCTTTACCTACTACATGCGGGATACATCGTAATGAAAAAAAATATTAAAAAATTAAATGTATATCTATTATTCACACATAAAGCGAAATGAAAGTTAGTTTTACGTAGGAATTATGTGATTTTCCTAAATGACGCATAGATATAAAATATATGTACTTACATACTTATGCACTATTTTTTCTGGTTAAACTCAAAATGGATTCGCTTTCGTAACCGCCTAACGACCGTTACATTTCCTCTCATAGCAAATGTCTATGTACAAATGACACTTCTTTATAGGTATGGCTGTGCACGTAGCCTTTTTTATTAATGTTAGTTGTAAGAATAGATGCCATATATTATTTTTCATAGTGGTGTAGTGTTTGTTTGTCAGCGCGACGGTTGTGGGTTCGATTTCATTGGCGGAATAATATGGTTTTGGTAAGTCTTGTTACAATGCAGTGTTAAGTTCCGCCATACCATCATCCGTATAGAAAATTGAGCGGTGCGTGAGGAAAAGAGTCCCTTAACTCTAGACAGTAAAAAACAGTATGTATACGAATTATGAATTGAATTAATCAATGGTTAATTTATCATATAACCGATAACTGTAGGCTTAACCCGCTCCAAAGAAAATAATTAATTTTCCTGAGTAGGAATCGAACCCACAGCTGTCTTAATCGTAACGTAACAATTAATCCACGAATTGTAATCACAAACCGGCGGAAACTTAAAATGACTAAAGTATTTTATTAAAATAGTTATAAAATAACGGTACCTACCTCCAGTAGTTGCTTATAATGTATTTCAACAAAAACCCGGATACATTTACCATTTAAATGCGTTATTCGTGGGTGAAAGTGAGATGGTTCACGCCTCGCCGTCGATACACTTCCTGTAGTGATTGATAGCTTACTTTTAATTAATATATATTGTTTTGCTATGTTTTTTTAATAATATTGATAGGTATAGGTGATAAGTTATGATGAAAGTAGTTAGTGCCCACTACTTCGATAGCGTGGATTTTTATATATTTTTTGTAATTTTTTTTTTTTTGGTTCACTCTACATTCAGTTCTCTATTAAGATACTTTTAGAATTGATATATTAGAAATTTCATTACCTCGATTTGGAATCGAACCTACAACTGAAAAAAACGTGTTGTTAAACATGAATTGGATAAGGGAATAACGGATAAATTGTTATTACTATATTGTCTAAGCCTACTTCATAAAATGCGAGAAATGTGAAAAGAAAATAATCTTTCGGAAACGGAAGTGGTAACTAATTTACACTACCTACTATTATATCTAACGTAATGTTTCCGTACAATGTTCACTTTAGTAAGAAATTGGTGAATGTACCTGCTTATTAACCTCTTTTGCGATTCGGAACTAAAATACTAAAATATATATTTTTCTAGTTTTTAATGGAGTTGGCATGTCATTGTATTAATAAGTATAATAATACATAAGTACATTTTAATTAACTTAATTTCGTTTAGAATACATATTTAATGATTATAAAAACCTAAATATGATACAAACAATGACAGTTTTACAAGCACCGAGTGTAAGTTTGATAACTTATCTAACAATAACTCCCTGGAGTCGTCTCCGATATGAGGTGGTAGCCATTTCTTGGGCACTCAGCCAATTCAGGATAGATAGGAAGCTGGTACCAATAAATAGAAGGACAACGGTGCTAGACAACGTACCTTGAGGAACCTACGTATATGTACCTACTGCTTACTACTTGTGTAAAACTAATATTTAAAAGCAACATTCCTTAACTAGGATTCGAACTTATTACTCTAATTCGTAACGCGATGACGTTTGAAATATTAAGGCCATCGTCAACTTACGACACTCGAGTTAATAGCGTCTGACTATTAAGGCGACTGTCGTAGGTTCAATTCTCACTGGAGGAACGATATATTTTAATTTTCTTCGCTCTGGTAACAAAAAAACCACGGCTTTCAGTTCTGCCGTTCTACACTCTTGTCTCGATAATTGGGCGAATACTTGAACAGTGTCCTAACACTAGGTTCCCCAGCCTTCCCTGCTATATCTAGACATCACGTCCCACGAGTATAACATTACACCGTGGCCCGTTCAACTAAAACAAATGATATTCAGGCGATGTAAACCCACGTACGTACCCATTATGCATTTAAATCAGCTGATCTTGCGCTATAAACTCCATAGACACATCCTCTGATTGTGTGCTGTCGGGAATGAGGATGTTCCGTTTGTTGTTTTGTCGGACATGAATGCCCCATATTGGTGTTGTCATTGTTGTTAATTATTATTGTTGTTGTTGTTGTTGAGAGGAGTGTTCTAGAAGGTGAATGTTTTTTTTTTATTTCTGAGGCGGTGCTGGTTGTGTGGTGGAGCTTAACGCTGTGCTTTCTTGTTAGAGCGAGGTAATGAAAAGATTTTGTTCGCTTGAGTGGGAATTGAACTCTAGATGTGGTGTAATTATGTATATAAATAAAAAAATATGTACTTATATATATCTATACACGTAGGTATACATGTTTTGAAAATATATTTAATTTTACTTGGTTTACCGTTTTTTTTAAATAATGAGACTACCTTGTCTTATTTACAACAGTTGATACTGAATGTTTAAAATCTCCCTTTTTTAATTATAATAATAGTTTAGTTCATAACTTCTAATTTTGAATGGCTGGCACTTTTCTTCTACTTTTTATATATTTTTTCAATGCTAACATTCTCCACCTCTATATATATAACTTCAGAATGTACGGTAAAACGTATTATAATTCAAAACAATATCATTTAGACATTATTTAGAAACAACGTCCTTGTATTATATTTATAAAGATGGAAGCGGAATAAAGGATACGACGTTCACAAGCTATGACTCACAGACCACAGTCGGTGCGGACCGCGAATGGAGTGTACAAGTGTACTGTAATATTTATTATTATGGG
>JAKRZM010000521.1:135279-171226 GCA_036379175.1 Heliconius cydno galanthus | reverse complement strand
TGCTCGCTGTTCATCGTACGCCATCGTCGCACATTTGCACACTCATACAGTGTCACCGTAAACTTGCACTAATTTACTGTGAATATCGTTTCCATTTAGTCCTTTAGCAGTAAAAAATCTAATAACTGCACGCAATTCAATATTGGACACGTTTTCCAATGATACCTCCATTGTTGTCAAGGATAGACTGCTAAAAAAACTATTTTCGGTCATCAATATCGGTGCCGATCTTACCAGCAGACCCAGAACTGACACTATGTTCAGTGTGAGCCCGCTACATGGTGCTCATTAAAAATGCCAGACCAGAGAAACTTACTTTTTGAATGCCCCTCGTAAAAAAAGGTAGAGGAACCTAGTATTCACAGTTCCATTGAGACATTGCGTGCCACGCAATAGAGTAACTCAACGCCACACTTCGTCTTGTTACTAGAGTGAGAAGAATAGAAAAAAAAGAGGAATTTGATTTGAGATTTGAATGGGAGGAAATGAACTCCTGCGAAAATCGAACCAAATACTGTTGCTATAAGATGCCGGGACAGCACTGCGCCACGACAGTGTCACATATATACAGATGTGGCGTTCCCAGTAGGTACTAGGCGGGTTATCAAAGTTAGTTATTAGCTACTTCCAAGAATGAATATATAAGCTTACAATTACAAGTACGAATCACTGGGACTTTATACAATCCATAGCGGAAACACGTCACCCTGTATATGAGTAACAGTAGCTTGTTTATTTATTTTGGTATCTATTCTCTATTCTGTTTGAGATACTTTATTGTTTTAGTTTTGAGATATATTGTTAGCGTGTATTTTTTGTTATTTTTGAAGATGTAATTTGAATTTTGATGATATTAAATAATATAAACTTTGGAAGTCGTATTTATGGTTAATAATTTATATTTCTTCGATCTAGGCGGAGCGCCGTGTTGAGTTCCACCACTCAGCACGCATTGTCTCGAAAATTAATCGATAAGTGGGAAACGGAGAGTCTTAACACTAGGTAAAAGAATACTATATGCGGTGTAAAACGAAAATAAAAAAAAATAAAAGGCAGAAAAAAGAAAACTATAAACGCAGTCATTTAGCCCACAGATACTAAACAAAGTTCTTAACGCACTAACGCAAGGGCCATACAAATCTTTCATACATGAATACATAGGTACGTGGTCCGTTCTTTCTCTTATTTTCCAACTTACCCGGGGCTCTAAGTTTAGCAGTAATTCGTCACCTTGTACGCTTTGACGGTGTCTCTTTAATGTTGAAAAATATAAAAAGTTTTTTGTATAAATAACACTAAAATAGTTTTTTTTGCCGTTGGTTTGTCAATTTGCCTGTAAAGCCAAAGATAAAATGTATGTATGTTGAATTAATAAAATATTAGACATTGAAAGTGTGTGATCGATCCCTTAGGTACTCCTGTTCCACTTCTGTCTTTCACTTTTGATACAAACTCAATGTGCTATTATGACTAACGACGGGGTTGCGATCCGCCACTCAACACACAATCCCTCATAAATTTGGCACAAAATGAGGAACGGGATGTCTTAACACTAGATTCCCTCTGCCTACCCTGCTATATGCAGGATAGAGCGTGAAACTGAAAAAATATCTATTACATTGTATAAAAAATCTCCATTACGCTTACATCTTTATAGTAATGTATCAACTCTATTCTATCTAAAATACCAACCATTAACCGAGCATCCGCCAAAGCTTTCCATCACACAACTTCAAATCTAAATGTGGCTTAACATACGCTTTTTGATCTTAAAAAGTTTTACTATTAAATGTGTAGTGGTTTTCACTATAGCACTATTTCATCTCATTCGTACGTCGCAAGGGCGTCTCGTTCGGGTGAACACTCGTGTATGTAACCACATCCCTTTAAATGATATAGGAGATTGTTCTACACAAAAAACAGTACTACGATCAAAGGGAAATAAAATGTATGAATGTTTTATGTATGTCTTATCGTCTGTTTATTTTCTAAGAATGCTCTTTTAATGTTGGTAGCTCGTTACTTTGTGTGGTGCACGTTTTATATTTATGAGATTTGATTAAAAATAATGTGTTTCAAAGATTTTCTTTTTGCAAGCGATTAAAAAACTTCGTTGTGAAGTGATGATTCATTTCTTTATACATTATTCGCGACAGTTTCAAGAAAATCTAATATTATGATTTTACTTAAATGCTTAAAATAAATTCACAATGACCTAGGTCAAAAAATTGCTTTTTTTGTTCTTTATTCTCTGGCAATATTATATAGATATTAAATAATGATAACTAGTAATAGCTGAAACTATTGTGGCTTTGATTTCGTTTACATATTTCCATTTTATTGCTATGGTGCGTAGACAATACGCGGCGTTGAATTCCGCCACTCAACATGCAATGTCTCGAAAATTTTGCCGAAAATGGGGAACAGAGTGTCTTAAAACCCACTCATTAATATGCGGGATAAAGCATGTAGCTATTCTTTTAAATAATAACAATTATATAATATATACCCATATGTATATTATCTTAGTAGATCAACAATATTGTTTTCCTTTAACACATTTATATATTTTTCAAAACCTTATCAAACTAAGTGCAGCATGAATACTTTGCAGAGTCAATGTAGACATACCTCGCCGTGCCTCCGCAGGAAACAACTGGCATTTCTGTATTTGTTCTGACGAAAGTGGAACAGCCAAACGAAGGAAAATGGAATGTTTAGATTGAAAGTTCATAACACTAGCGCTAAGTTGGCTTTGTATGTGCTAGGTGGAGAGAATGTACCAAATTTACCTATATTTAGATATATGTATATGATAGATTCTTTTCTTTTTATTTAAATGTTGTTATTTGGTCTGTATTCTTTTTTATTATTGGTATTTTATTATTCATATTTTGATTTATTTTTTAACTGATTTACTCTAAAACTCTAAACTAAGGCTAAGTGATGTTTAAACAAGATATTTATACACAATATCTTTAAAATATTTACATTTCTTAATCATTATAGCGTATTGGTGTTTAGTATTATGTTAATAAATTGGTGACTAGTTACTCTATATAATTCATCATTCATTCGTTCATTCATCGAACCGAAAGCTTTTTGGCATACAGTCAGAAACTGTCACTGCGCCACGACGAGCTCAGATATGTCGCTATTCCTAGAATTTTTATTATAAAGCCATAGCCTTGAAGCTTAAAAATGATGTTTTGTAAGAGAAATTTTAACATCACAACTTAAACTGACAACGTCGTTAGAAATTTTATACACATGCGAGAATTAACGCCATCGTATATGAAATAATTATGAATGTCATGACTTAACAAAATGGGTTGTTTGTGGGGCACGGAAATGAGTTAATAAGAACGGAGTGTTTTAACATTAGGTTCCCAGGTTCCCTCTGCATACCCTGCTGTATGCGGGATACAGCGTAAAGCTGATTTTTTTTAAAAAATAATTCAATATTGTAATGTACATTGTTTTTGTTTTTCTGTGAACAGACATTTGGGACAAATAATGAATAATTGTTTCCTTCCTTCCTTTTATTTTCGTTTTACTGCATATAGATTAAATTAATTAATAACAGACATATTTACCTTACTTTATTTATAGTGAAATATAATAATTATATAGTAAGGAAAAAATGTCTTAAAAATAAACATAACGTATTTAAATATAACTATTGTAGTCCAATTGTGCCTCATTGCGACGATAGAATGTTTAAATTTCCCTTTTGTGTATCTTCTTCTATTTATTAAATAGTTACTAAATAGTCAAGTAATTTCTAAGTAGTTTTACTGTTCAGGTCTTGGCTCCATCATCAGACTACCTCGATGATACCATATTATCGTATTGATATAAACTGACAAGCTTGACACATAACTACCAAGTTTCATGACGTTATACGTATATATTGTGTTTTTTTCATAGCTTTACGCTGTATTGTATCACAATGGGTATATTCATGTCTTCGCTCTGGTAAATAGGCAAAGCGAGGCGTTGAGTTCCGCCACGAAACACGCAATGCCTCTAGAATTTGGCGGAAAGTGACCGGAGTGTTTTAACACTAGGTTCCTTTTGCTGTGTTCGGAATACAGCGTGAAGCGTGAATGGCACCGCAATAGTAACTTATTAAAGAAATTTACAGTAATGTATTGGCCATATACTGCTATGTAAAGATATCAAATAAACATACAAGAATCAACTTTCTTATAAATATGTGAGAAATATGAAGAAGTCATTCATAGATTATTCCTCAGTTCACATTGAAATTATTACTTTCTTCTATAACAGCATTCCGCGATAGGTGTCGTAATATGAGTCGTTTCACATCCTTGTTTTTATCATTTCATAATTTTTATATCTATTTTGTTAGCTGTACGCTTCAATAGCAACTTAGTGTTACGTAACTCTGAAGTCCATTTTATACCAAATTTGTGAGATATTACGTGTTGAGTGACGGAACTCCTTGTTACCAGAGCTAGAATACGAAACTTTTGAAAGCTTAAGGTGACTATTGTAGCGCAGTGGGATAGTACTGACTGCAATCACGTTAGTATCAGGTTCTAACCTCACTTGGGGCAATAAATAAATATTGTAATTTCTTCCCGTTGGCCAGGCAAAGCGCGGCAATAATTTCCGTCATTTGAAATTTTATATGATTTGTGTGTTGTTTGTGTTTATTAATATGATTCATATATTTTAAGTAGTCTGTATATATGGCGATAAGGACATATTTTATTTATGAAACAGTGAAAACTGACGTCACAATTTAGTCATCTCTTGAAATAAGCCATGATAAAGTATAGAATGCCTACATTTAAAAAAAAAGTAAAATTATTATTACAGGTTAATTAAATCTATACTATCTACATATACTAACTAATATAATAAAGCTGAAGATTTAGTTTATTTGAAAGCGAAAGAATCCATACCTATATTATAAATTCGAAAGTAACTCTGTCTGTCTGTCTGTCTGTCTGTCTTTTACGCAATCAGGGCCAAACCGCTAATTTAATTGTGATAAAATACTCATACAGAGATACTTGAGGGTCTCGGGATGAACATATGATACTTTTTTTTCTCATATTTGTAATATATTCGATATATATCAATATATTAAAATACTTATTAGTTTGACATGCATTTTATTCCGGCATGTTAATAACAACCGTTGCTAAGCAACGATTTGCAAAGTTTATTGTTAGAAAACGTCACCCAAAATGAGTTTGCTTAACGCATCTCTCTATTGAAAACTGAAAATAATTTCATAAATATATTTAATAAATATTCGTATAGTTCAAGCGGGCGTAGCCGCGTTCGGGTCCACTAGTAGTTATATAAATAAAGTTTGGTATTGATTTAAATAGTTGTAACATGACCATGAATTTCGATGATCGTCGAGAGGATAAGAATGTTATGTTTATAGATTCTAAAGTCGTCTAAGAATTCTTATTAGATATACCTTATTACTTGTGAATTATAATTTAGGTGATGTAATTTTCAATTGACTTGCGTATTTTGTTTTTTTTCACGTATATCTTGCATCATATAGAGTGAATACTGAAACGCATTTATGTTTTTTATAGTTACCATACTTATTTGTTTACCCAACGGTGGCAAAGCCTGAAAGGAGAGTTATGGTTTTAGCGCGTATATGTATGTATGTCCGTTCATTTGTTCCCTTGAACTAGTGAACCGATTTTGATAAATGAACGTCGTTGAATTTTTATTTTTCACTTTTTACTTTTACAACAACAAATATAAATGGTGTTGAGTGTTTGCATTTTACTAATTCCCCACTTTACTTGGGTTGGAAAGAACTTTATGAAACGTCACTTTTTGTCCAAATTTGAGACATTGCGTATAGTGAGTGGCGGAACTCAACGCCGCCCTTTTTCTTTTAACCAGTCTGTGCCTGTGTCATACAGGATTTACCGCGTGGAGCTATATATATTATTTATTTTAAAAGCTAGCTTTTTACATTATCTTCATATTATGTATATTATTTTTATCACACGCTGACAACGAATCGTGTTCTAGACTCGAGGTTATCAATCATCGACGAACAAAGATCCCGCATGTATGTAGGTAGGTATAAAAAACACACCATTTATGGATCGAATTCCTAAGTGTCTTTTTGGTTAGTTTTTTCAGTTTAAGTTTGAGTTTTGAGTTTTATAAAATCGGTTGGAACCGTTATACGTAGGTACATATAATCTTGGTTTTTAAATAATGTGTTACTATAGAGGGCGTCAGCGGTGTCTGCGTGTATAAACTTGATGGTTGGGGGTTCAATTTTTAATCGGACTAAATTATTTTGATGCGCTCCAGTTTAACAAGAAGGCGTTTATTGTCTCCATTTAACTTCTAATGTCTTAAAAATTAGGCGAAGCCGGTAAACGGAACGGCTTTGTATTTTTATCAGAGCGGATGAAACTATTATACCCACCCCAGTGGGAATCGAACTCACAACCGTTGCGTCTACAGTCCTGGGCCGCTGCGCTACAACGGACCCTTCCTACGACGCCCACATGTCAATTATATTGAATTTACATCATTTTCTTTATCACGTCTCGTGGCAGCGTCGCTTTCTGATAACAAGGCTATCAATCATGGTTTTTTGTTTATTTTATAATTATTATATCAGAAAAAGCTTACTTCTTGATGTACAAGAAGACAATTTGTTTTTAATAAATATAATATTAATTTGAACAATTTTAGTGTTATTTCCCTTTTACGGAAGAAAACCTTAATAAAATTATAAATCTAGTTTGCTTGTTAATTTATCCTACCTAACTGACTATTTTGAAAAAAAATATTAACCGACTTCAATTAAAAAGTTTAAATTATATATATTTTAATTATATATTAAAAATGTTATATTTTTGGAATTGAATAACATTTGAGCTTTATATTTCTATACAGGCTTCCAAGTAGTTGTAAATTTTGAATTATCAAATCAAACTTAGCGGACTAATTAAGTTTCATCAATATCGGCTCAGTAGTTTTTGATATATGGGTATGCACGTATTACACTATTTACTTTTATTTCCGTAGCTTCTTTACAGATTTGTCCTTTTAAGTTCCACATCCTATTTACACTGTTATAGCGCTATTAGTACAATAATATCAATTTTATGTTTCCATACTATCAATCAATTGTCGACTCATTCAAATCGCGTGGTGATAACAGCTATCGCTGATAACGATCCCGCATTTAAATTGTACTCTATATTTAAATATGAAATTTCTAAGTTCATTCGCCTTTTGTAACCATTAAATGTTTATTATTATAAACTAGCTAAATTGAAGTCGTTAAAGTGTAGAACGGAAGTGTGTTAACACTAGGTTCCCAGGTTCCCTTTGCGTACCTTACTATGTGCAGGATACCGTGTGAGGCTTCAAAAAAATGGTGTATATAAAAAATATATTATAAATATACATTTTTATTATCATTATCTATAATGAAATGAATCGGCTCTACTCAAATATCGAACTCGCTATCTACATAGGAAGTAATACACTCTAATACAACAACTTGTATAAAATAATACGTACTCACTTTCTGTAACAAAATGTTATCAATAGCGTTATCTGACCGTCGGCCGTAACCATTTCATGTATTAGGCGGTGTATAACGCAGCTAATGTTTCTATTGTGTTGTTGAAACTTAAATACTAAATAACAATTTGTAGAGATACCGTCGTGGCGGTTACACTAGCGTGTAACTGTAACATGATGGTTGTGGGTTCGATTCTCACTCGGGAGATTGGATTATTATTTATTATCTAATATTTTAATTTTTTAGCTCTGGTATTAAGGCGAAAGCGCGGTGTTGAGTTCTGTCGCTCACCAATGCCCCGAAAATTTGGCAGAAAGTTGGGAACGGAGAATCTTTCACAATAGGGTCGTTCTGCCTACCCTGCCTACCTTAATGTGCTCATAATCTATACTCTTACTCTATCTATATTTAGTATTATAAAAAAGCTAAAGAATTAGTTTTGTCGTAAGCATATATGGCACTTTTTATAACCAGGTAATACTGACTGCAGGTACAGTTCGATAAATTAAATACAAACCAATAGTTCCTGAGATTACCGCGCTCAACTAAACATACACAACATTAAGTATATTAATCAATATAAACACTATTATAAAATCGTGACGGCCAAAGACTAAAGTAACTTCATTGACGGTATCTAAATCAACCGGTTTGCCTTCCCACAGCCAGGACGTGAACGTGGATGTTGGCTTAGGATGTTTAATGAAACGATTAGAATATCGGCCCCCTGATTGCCTTTCAATGCTTTGATTAGATTTTTTTGGTTGTGGTAGCTTTGTTTTTTGTGGTAAATCGAGCTTTAAGATTTTATAGGATAGCTTTACGCTTTATCCCTGTACTTAGCAGGGTAGGCAGGGAATCTGGGAACCTAGGGTGCAAACAGTTACACAGCGGTTACACAGCGGTTACAAACAGTTACAAAGTATTTACTATAGGTTCCCAGGTTCCCTCTGCCTTCCCCGCCAAGTACAGCGTGAAGTTACAGAAAAAGTATTTGTTACGACAATTTTAACCTAAAAATCTCGTGTCATTCGAAAGCACCTTGAGAGTACACTGCCGACATTGACTTGTAGTTATTTTTAGAGTGTAAACAATAAACGTATGCAACGGTATTCTGGTGCGATCGTAAACGCCCGCTGCCCGATGACAGACGCGGTGCAAGCTGGGCTGGATGCATTTTTATATCTCTTATTCTACATATATTTATTTAGATTGGTTAGAAGCCAGTCGCTAGAATTCTGGACGTGTTGCATGTTGGCGGTACTCAACGCCGTGCTTTGCCTCGTTATCAAAGTGAGATAATGAAATAATTAAATATTTCATTTCGTAATTACATTACAACCTGTCGCGTTTAGCCATACGCTTCTGCGCGTGCCTTTTTTATTATGAACAAAGAAATGCCAGTAGATATGGATACTTACAAACAGACATAAATATTACCTGAAATGGAAATTGAACTGGTAACCACCACGTTGAATGAGACGATATCAGAATACCCAGTGATATACTTCCATGGTCTTAAACCAGTTGAAACAGGATATGCATCTGATGCCAGTCCGTCTACATACGAATACGAGTAACCTACGCGTACTTTCTATCTAGGAATGCTCTAGAATACTAAATATGCAATTACTTTGAATTTAATTAATCACTTTTTTTATAGATGTCAAGTTGTTTTTTTGTTTGTTATGTTATATTGTATTTTATTCTTTCCCGATCCCGCACGTAGCAGGATACAGCGTGCAACTAAAGCAGGCGGGAATCATCGCCGATTTTTGTCTGGTTATTCTAATTTCATATATGATGAAATTAGAATAACCAGACAAAAATCAATGATGCATATTATAAAACTTATGTATTTCGATAATTATACTCGTAGCTTGATAAGAACTTATGGTTTAGTGGTAAGAGGGCTTGGACAGCTTCCAACAGCGCGGGTTTGCATTTTAGACGAAACAACTTAATGTTAGAACGTTCTATTCACCAACTAATATAACTTTTAGCAGTAAATTTTTTAATTACAGCTATTTATACCAATGTCGATGTTATAGCGGTAACTATTAATACATACTTCTCTCTTAATATCTAATAGTCACGACAAGTATTCACTAAGCGGAGGCCCGAGGCGCACCCGATTGAATTACTTTCGGTTAGAACTTACAACTAATTTGTAAGTATCAATTATGATTCGGTGAAATGGTTGTATTGTATTTGTATCTAGTATAATGGCGTTGTTAGAATATTATCTTTCTTTTTCTTTTTGTTATTTATGCATTTCATTATAGATGTTATTGATATGCTCTTTAAGATATTAGAGTTTTATCTAACAAAAAGAAAAACCGACTTCTAACAATGAAATAAAAGTGAAAAATAATTTTAAAAAGATTTTATAATTTTGAAGTAAGCCATTGAAATCTAAGCTAAAAAAATCTTATCAATAGACATTACCAGAAGCTTTATTTTGCATTAAATGTTAATTCTAATTATTGTTTATTTTTCTTATTTCGGCCTCTAGTCACCATAATACCATAATTTCGTCATTATAATTTAAAGTATTCTCAATTGAAATATAATACGCGGTTATCGAACTTGCGGCATCCCAACTATGTTCAACCAACTTGAGCAGGTATATTCAATGGTGGGTTACGTCATTGATATTAAATATCATTGTGACTTCTATGTCTAACATTATCATTTCTTCTTTAGCTCCAGCAAGAAGCTTTAGTAAGCAACGAAAGCCAAGTATCCATGTCCAACGCACCGCCCAATTTTCGAGGCATGGCGAAACTCAAAGCCGAGCTTTGTCTTGTCATCAGAGCGAAGAAATGAATGGATTATTCTGTCGCGTTTACAGATAGACAGTTAAGACAATATGTTCCCCAGAAGACCGGCCACTCGGTTGTCACCCGTTCTCCACTTCTCGCCTAATTCTTGAGGCATTGCGTGTTGAGTAGCGGAACTCAACGCCGCGCTTTGAATCATTATTAGAGCAAGAAATTGAAAATATTCATTTTGTACACGTTTGTCCCCCTGAGTCACTATTGTAAATTGTATGTATAATAATATTATCAATTATATCATGCCATATATAGCTTGTGGTGTTGTTATCTTATCATACTTGTGATAGCCGTGTTTGATAAGACATTTTTGCCATTAATTATGTTTAAACTGCATAAAATAGGATAAATTGCCACAAAAAAGATGCACACCCATCAAAAACTTATTAGAGTAAACGTTGCTTCAATCAAACTGATTAATATATTTTGTTCAATATTTTTTTTATTTAAATGAACTATTAGATGTCGTTTGATTGTAAACGTGGTGGTTCGATTTTTATCCGGGGGAATAAATTATTTTCATTTTCCTGTCTCCAGAGCTAGGATAACAAAAATATTGCCGAGCTTTGTCTTTTTGCCACATCTAGACAAAGCTCGGTGTTGGGTTTCACCATTCCATACGCAATGTCTTCAAAATAGGTTCCATCTTCTTATTTTTAACGTGCCTCTCCAACTAGTGAAGGTTGGCAGTCAACTTCGCATACTTAGCTGGGTCCCTGGACAAATGAATTAAATCTACGGCGGTTTTAATTCCCGTCCATCCTTTGATGTTCCTCAGCCATGACTTTCTTCTACCACCGGTTTTCCTTTTCCCAGTAACTTTTCCCATTATTATAGTTTGCAAAAGTTTCCTGGTTCCCTCTACCTACCGTGCTATATGCGGTATATAGCGTGAAGCTATAAACAATTTTGTTTTCCATTTCCTTTTTGTTTAATATTAACGAAATGAGGGTAGCTCTCACTTTCAGTATTTACGGTTAATTGGACACAAAACGTCTATCTATTGAATTTACCCTTCATTTCTATTCAAGGCTAGGTCTTTTCAATTTGATTATGCATCTAGAGCAGCCTCTTTAAACGACGATAGGTCTAAACAAATAGGTATTGAATACTACGACCCACCTCCCTTTTCTATTACTACTTTGCTTATATATTTTTTGTTAGTACCTACATAGTGTTAGGAAAAAAAATATAATTAATTATCAATAATATAATTAAAATAATTGAATTGATGAATTCACATTTTCCTCAACATTAAATATTTTCCATTTACTTGCCCAGATGACCAGCAAATCGCGGCATTCCGCGTTAGATTCCGGCAACTTAACACGGAACGTCACAATAATTGGTCGGAGATTTGGGGAACGGAATTTCTTAGCTCTACTTATCATGTTAAACGCAGGATATAGCTTGAAGCTTTAAAATAAATCCTTAAAAAAATCAAATCGACGACCATCTTTAGTGTGGTACCACCACGAGCACGATATTAAACGAACGTTAATATAGTTCAACCACAATCCTAAAACCAGTTAAGTACAAGGACAGTTAGTTAACCGAGACTACACTGTTTTTACAATTTAGGATACGAGTATGTCGATGATCCATACAAACCGGTTCTCGAACCCCCACTCGACGTGCATTCTTCGGGTCGCAGTGGATATGTTCTCACAGTGTTGTCATAGTAAAAAATGTGTTATAAATAGTCTTATTTGATCAAGGTTAGAGCGTTTTTGGTTGGTAAGTTTGTTTTTTGTCACTGTCACACGCAGTGTTCTCCATTAGGGATTGATTGTAATTAGTAGTTTTTATATTGGTTATTAATTTATTTGATTATTAAATTAATAAAAAGATAAAACAATTTTGGATTAAAAATTATTTGTGTATTACGTTTTCTTTTTTTAATATTAGGTTTACAAAGTGAGGAAAATAAGATAAATGAAGAAGAGATTTGTTCAGTAGGGCAAGTCAAATAATGAGTGGCGAAAGGATAGCAAAAAAGGTTTATGAAATAAAAAATAAAAAACTAAACTAAATATGAAATAAAAAAAACTAAATTATATACCTTAACCTATACGTATACCTAAGTATTTCTCAGAGTGGGAATCCAACCTGCAACTACCTCGCACCGTTCGTCGCTAAACTATGAAATATTTGATACTATTCCAAATATAACTGATGATTACTTCTAAAGTAGGGCATAAATAAAATCTTGATACTACGGCCGCGTTTCGCGATTTATTTGAAAAGAACTATCGAGATAAGGTTATCGTATTTACTGCCCATCTTTTTTTTTTCAACACTGATAACGGCACTTTAAACTCGAATGGAACTATTTTCTAAATAATCGTTGCGATTTATGGTTCCAAAGGCAAACTTAAACTTATAAATTTCTTTTTTTTTTGTATTTTTTCTTGGATTAGATAATAATAATGTACTTAATGTAAAGATTATAAATCTTCAGAAACTTGTAATATAAATGAAAATATCATCAGTATATTAATAAAGATCTTTTATAAAACAAAACAAACTTTCTAAGAAAAGTACATCCCTATTATATAATCTTTCGACAGCTTTTAAATGTAGCAAAATGAATATTTAATCGTTTAATTTAAAATCGTCCTATTTAAACATTCTAAGCACATAGACAAACACACACACTAAAAAATGATTATAACGAAAGTGTCAATCGACCCAATCTCTCCCATACATTTCAATGAGCCNCCAGAGGGAATAGTCTGTACTTCGGTCGTTAGTTAGACTTTGTAGGTTACAGTTTGTTGAATCACTGTTGTATCTTTGTATTTGCCGTTTTAGTTTTTTGTGAGATAATTCAATTTGTTCTTATCTCTCGGGGATCTAGATTGATGCCATATCTTACGCTGATGGCGCTTTTCCTGAATAAGCATTGTGATTTCTCTAGGGTAGCAATTTTTCACTTGTCTCTTTTTAATATACGGTGTACTTTCCCATGCACACTTCTGTATAATCTTAACAAAGTTATCGACTTCAATATTTAGTTGTTCTGGAGTCTTCAGCGCTATTTTTAGGTTTATTTTGCTGTCCAAGTTTATTCTGAAGATCTCCCATTCTGTGTGCTTGTTCGTTAGTGTTGAAGTTTTATTCAAGTGTAAAATATTTTCATTTATTTCTAAATATATTGCAGAGTGATCTGAGCTCATATCACAGCTTTGTTCAATTCGTAGGTAATTTGGTGATATGTTTTTAAAAACAAAAAAATCGATCAAGTCAGGAACTTTGTTCGGGTCAGTGGGCCAGTAAGTAGGAGATCCTGTTGAGATTACGTCACATTTCTCTTCTCTTACTGCACTCATTAGCTCTCAATAAGATAAATGAAGAAGAATTTGTTCAGTAGGGCAAGTCAAATAATGAGTGGCGAAAGGATATAGGAAGACAAAAAAGATTTGTGAAATAAAAAATAAAAAACTAAACTAAATATAAAATAAAAAAAAACTAAATTCGTTTTTATAGTATAAGTAATAAGTATATCTAAGTATTTCTCAGAATGGGAATCCAACCTGCAACTACTTGGCACCGTCCGTCGCTAAACTATGAAATATTTGATACTATTCCAAATATAACTGATGATTAGTTCTAAAGTAGGGCATAAATAAAATCTTGATACTACGGCCGCGTTTCGCGATTTATTTGAAAAGAACTGTCGAGATAAGGTTATCGTATTTACTGCCCATCTTTTTTTTTCGACACTGATAACGGCACTTTAAACTCGAATGGAACTATTTTCTAAATAATCGTTGCGAAATAGGGTTAACGGCAAACATAAATTTATAAATATGTTTTCTTGGATTACATAATAATAATGAAATGTGTAAAATCATTCTATTTTCAAATCACATTTATTTTTTTGCGCCTTTATTAAGTTGACTTATACATATGCAACCTGAACAGTGGAACTCTTCAGAGGTTACTTGTAGAAGTCATTTGAGCTTAGGCTCATATAAAACGTATTCAAACTTAGAATAATGGTGGTTAACTTAAAGCTTTAAGTTAAATTATTTCAGCTTACACAGTGGTCAATTAACCTAATAATAACATTTTTTTTTATAAGTATTCTTGTAAAGATTGTAAATCTTCATGTTATATAAATGAAAATATCATGAGTATATTAATAAAGCTCTTTTATAAAACAAACTTTCTAATAAAAGTATACACCCTAATCTCAGTATACATCTAATCTTTCGACAGCTTTTAAATGTAACTAAATGAATATTTAATCGTTTAATTTAAAATCGTCCTATTTAAACATTCTAAGCACACAGACAAACACACACACTAAAAAATGATTATAACGAAAGTGTCAATCGACCCAATCTCTCCCATACATTTCAATGAGCCTTTCCACCCATTCATACAACCCCGGTCTCGAAGAATGCAGATACGCACTGAAGGGGAATAACTCGTTTTCAACAGCTTTTGTGTACCCATGTATACTTACAGGGATCTAGCTACGGTTTTGATTTGATTTTTTAGTTTTGTACCAACCTGTGGGATTTTTTTTTATTGAGCGGGAATCGAATGTACAATTATACATATTAAAAGCTTCACGCAGTATCCCGAATATAGAAAGGTAGAAGGAATTTGGGAACCTAGTCTTAATACCTTAAGCGAAAAGTGGGGACTTTTCGCTTAAATGTTGAGTAGTACAATTCAACTTTTTACTTGAGCGAGGAAAATAAAAATAAATTCATATAATCTGTCCCCCGAGTGGGGATCGAACCCAAAACCGTCGCGTTTACAGTCAAACGCTACCACAGCACAACGCAAAAATAAGTTTAAATTTTATATTAGAATTACGTTGTCGTGCGTTTCACAATAGTTTCGTGACAAGACGCTTTAATTTCGAAGCTCCCAAGAGTGCACTACTCGATAATGAATGGAGCGGATCAAAATTCCGCATATACCTATCTACCTACCTACCTACCTACTAGTACCTACCCCGCGAGTGTGTATGAAGAGATTACACGTGTTTGCACTTTACTGAAATTACCGTTCGTGTCTTTTGTTTCCATATGTTTTTCTATATTATATTTTTTTATGGTTTATTTTTTATTTGTATGAAAAATAAATAATATATGATAACGAATAATAAATAATTTATAAACGTTATCGTGGGGTGTATGAGAAATGTCTGAAAAATGAGATTGTTTATAATTTTACCAAAAAGCCCCGAACGACTCTACAGGATAACTTCGTTATTCGTCTGTCTGTCTGTCCGTCAAGGCCATTTTTATACAAAACATAGAATATATTTCTCAAAGTTGTACACTTCTACATAATAAATAATCACGGATTTATATAATTTCAATTTTAAAGGAAAACTTTCAAAATGATCGTGTGATTAATTTACCGCGGCCGATAACGGTTGTTATTCAGATGTCAAAATGCCAATTTCGATAATAAGCGATGTCATAGCGTGGACGGGACTGTCGTGTGACTTGATTTACTTCAATTTACATGCATATAAGTATTTATGGGATATTCATGATTTTTCTCCATATTTTTGTAATTATTTTGTTGTCGAAGAGACCCTCAAAGTGCAGTGTAAGTTCAACTTTAAAAGCGAGACGTTTGGGAGTTCGATCCTAATTCTGAGCAGAAAGTGGGATACGAAGTTTCTATCCTACTGTATGCGGAATACAGCATGGAACCTAAAAAAACTGTCTTGAAAATACTACAAATGCGACCTGCTATGTGAAATTAGAATCTACATTCTTTGTGGTTGTTTTGGTTAATCCTATTCTAAAATGAGCTGCAAAGTTGCATTTTTTGTAGTTTGAATTTAATTTTTTTTTTTATGCAATTAGTAAAAATTGTGTTACTAACATTATAGTAATTGTTGTCAAAATTTAGTTTTAGTGCTAAAATAGCTTCGGAGGTATAACAAGGGGTAATTGGAAGTTGCTTTTTATAGCTTGAGTTTTACTGCAAAATCACTTTAGCGACAAACTAATAACTGAAGCCGGCATATATACCTTCGAAATGAAACTAGTGTCGGTACTAAAGTCAAGGGCCCAAGCGGGACAAACGCGATAGGTTGTGAGTTCGATCCTCACTTGAGTATTATGAATTATATAATTTTCTCATTAATAACAAGACGTTGACTCCTTTGATAACAAGACGTTGAGTTCCACCACTGAACACGCAATGCCTCAGGAATTAGTGGGAAGCGGAGTGTCTTGACACTAGGTTCCCTCTGCCTAATCTACTTTATGCGTGAAACGGCGTGAAATTAAAATAACGTGTAACTAAATCCTCTCTGCCAGTATGAAAATAAAATTTGTAAGTATATATTTAATATTATCTATAATGTGATAGGATGATGTAACTGTTAAATAGTTTAACCAGCCATGACTCACGCCGACCGTTTGGCATTCGTTTTGCTTTGGACTGGGCTTGGTACGAAATATATGGCGCTAAAGTTACTTTGCAACGTATCGATACAATATATACATCTATATTCGTATTATTAAGTTGAAGAGTGTGTTTGGTTGAAAACGTTGATCTCAGGAACTACTGGTTCGAATTGAACAAAAAATGTGTTGGATACTTTATATTAATCACGTTGATTATATCCATACAACCCTACATTTAGAGTAACGTGCTAGCAAACGTAAACGTAAATAGTACTAGTATGTATTATGTATTATTTTATATGTGCTTTACGCTATATCTCGAACATAACTGGGTAGGCAGAAGTAACATGAGAAACTAGTGTTGCGAGACTCCCGAGAGTTTCTGGATCTGGAGGCATTGTATGTTGATTGGCCAGACCTAATGCTGCGTTACCAGACGACCTTTGCCCCGTTACCAGAGCGAGCAAATGAAAATATTAAATATTTAATTTCCTCGAATGGTACTCGAATTCACAACCTGTCGCGCTTCCAGACGCACACTTGTGCCCCTGCGCCACAAGTCCGTATTATGTTAAAATTATGTTAAATTTCATACATAGGTGTGTATTTCAAATGTTATTTGAATTGTAAACTAACATTTAATAATGTAATGTAATTTAGCTTGTGTTGTTAATTAATTATGCAAGACCCAATGTCAATTATGTTAGACTGGGATTTAGACATTTAGATTAATATAGGTAAGAAAATTATAGTAGGCACTACTAAGACTGCCACGGAGCAGCGGCTCAGTCTGTATGTAAACGTGACGGTTGCGGGTTCAATTCCTAGGAAGGAAAGAGTTTAGTACAATTTTTTTTACATTTATTATAATATGGAAAGGTTGTGTAAGCTTAAAAAAAGAGTTTAATGATAGCATAGAGCGAGTTTAGGGTGAGTATAGGTTCTGCCTCAACGCACAATGTCGGAAACGGAGTGTCTTAACACTTAGGTTCCCTCTGTCTACCCTGCTGTATACGAGATACAGCGTGAAAATAATTTANACTAAGACTGCCACGGAGCAGCGGTTCAGTCTGTATGTAAACGTGACGGTTGAGGGTTCAATTCCTAGGAAGGAAAGAGCTTAGTACAAATTTTTCTACATTTATTGTAATATGGAAAGGTTGTGTAAGCTTAAAAAAAGAGTTTAATGATAGCATAGAGCGAGTTTAGGGTGAGTGTAGGTTCTGTCTCAACGGACAATGTCCCGAAAATTGAGACGGAAAGTGGGAAACGGGGTGCCTTTACACTAGGTTCTCTCCGTCTACTCTGCTGTATACGAGATACAGCGTGAAAATAATTTAATTTATTTGATGAAAATGAGAGTTAAGCTTGACTTTGATCCGTACTGTTAACATTTTTTTCAATTCAATAACCTAATTGCAAGGACTATAAGATTTAAAATATTATAAGTTGAAATTGTTTTCCTCTTAATTTTTTTATGTAAGTTTAACCGTTAAAAATGATGACATCACCCACTTATCACAATGAGTCGTAAAGCCATGTGGATAATATTCTAAATATTATATGTGAATCACCTTGTCAAGTATATTTTAAATATATATGGAAGGTTACGAGGCCTTACAGTCGTGGCGCAGGTGCACAAAATATGGCTAAACGCGACGGATTGTAGGTTCGATTCCCATTTTAATAAATGAAATATTTCATATGTTCCGCCATTAATAACGCAATGCAGAATTGGGCGTAAATTGAGGGATATGGCGTGAATCTAAAAAAAATAACCTTTTTATCTGTAAAAAGCGTGAAAAATAATGCAAATTTAAAAGTATAAACCATAAAATATACCGCTTAGAGGAAAAAAATACTTTCGATTTTAAAAATGGGATTACGGCGGAAACTCAACTGTGCAAGTAGGTATGAGAGACGAGGCCTACCTTTTTAAATATTCAAAAGATTACAATTCTTTCACATTATCATTGCATTAACGGAGTGGAATTGTCGCTTTTGTAACTTTGGGATGTAACTCATTGTTCTTTTCGTTTTTTTTGTATTAATTTTTTTAGACTTTACTTACTTTTTACATTTTCTTTTTATGATAGAGATTTATAGTGTTTTTGGTTACCCTTACCCTTACCCCGCTATGCGTGGAATACAGCGTTAATCTAAAAAACCATAAATGCATATTAGTAAGATTATCTACTTCCTAATCAAAAGAATGAAAAAATGGTGAAAGCCATCGACTGGTAAGTCTTATAAGTCTTCACCATGTAGGTAAAATACCTATATATATTGTAACGTCGCGTCGGTCCACTTTTTCATATGTTCCCGCGGAACTGCGCGGTTTGTATGGACATAATGGGACTGGCCGTCGCCGCGTCGTCGAGCCAGTTGAAAAATATGCGATAATTGTTGCCATTTAAAATTTAAATGTTGAAATTTTTTATCTTTGATTTATTATTGTTTATAGCTAATTATTTAATGCGTACTAAAAGATTTTTAGCTCTTATTTTAAAATATTTATTCAATATTCTGAAACTCTTTTTTTAAAATATGCCAGCGTCGCGCCTTTTCGTACTTCACTTCGTACCAGAGGGCGAAGAAAAAAAATAGGATTTCTTTCAATCCGGAATCGAATCCCCAACCGTCGTGTTTACAGTCGGAATCCATCGTTGATATCGGAATTTTTCTTTAAGATTTACATTTTTTTTCTTTTAAAAGCTGATTTAACTTATTATGCAATCATTGTTTTTTATTCATACGTCATAAGTAACGGCCGCCATTTAAGTTGGAGGCATTCACGTAATACGTTTTAGTGGTCACGAACAAACTACACTAGCAATTATTAAAGTAATTATGAAAAAATAACTAAATAACCTGAAAATTGGTGAATTGTTTTCGATCATGCTTTATTTCATTACTTCTTTTCATTACATTTTTTGTGATATTAAGTAGTGGATGTCCTTGAGATTATACCTTCTATATCTAAGAAAACAAAAAATGGTATAAATGAAAATCATGCAATTATCGGGTGCATAGTGGTGTACTATTGTAGCCGTACTTGCCAACGCGACGGTTTCGGGTTCTGTCCCGTGTCGGGTCCCTATTCGGCGTTGAATTTCGCCACTCAACACGAAATGTCTTGAAATTGGGTAGGAAGCGGTGAGCTCTGTGTCTACCAAGCTGTATGCGGGATTATTAGTGAAACGAACCAAAAAATCTTATCTTATATTATTTATAAAAAAAGATTTTTCTGTTTAATTCATATTGTAATTTCGGAGTGATAATAAAATGAAAAAAGGAAAAACAAACAAAAACAGTAATTATACTGCAATAACAGTTTCATCGTAAAAATAGTTACAATGTTCAAATATATGAAATATGCAAATGTATAAGCGACACGCTCTGATTCCCGCACAGTGCTTGCTCTATACGTGAATACTGTAGAGTAAGGGCATTTTGATTTTATATATGAATCGAAATGTTCGTTAGGTTCACACTGTTAATCTCAGAAACGACTAGTTTTTTTTTTCTTATTAGTTCGTTTATTGAAGAAGACTATAATGGGCTATATTACATTCGTATGACGTTAAACTTTACATAGAAGAATGTAGAACCTAATTTGTTAGGCATTGCGGGTTATTGGACGGAAGTCAACGCCGCGCTTTGCCTTCTTCCCAGTTCGAGGAAATGAATATATTAAATCTTTTTGTATTAGTTTTTTGACCCAGTTTTAAAACACTGCTTATAAAGATATACAGATTCAAATTAAAAAAACGTTAACTACCATATCTTTCCGATTGGTTCTCCCTACGTTAAATCGAGAAGACCGTTCTGGTGTAGCGAAACGGATCGAGAATTCCAAAACCATCTATTTTAATTGACATGAAATCCGAAAATTGCATAAAAAATCGATTAAGTGAATCCTAAAGTGTTACAACACTAGCGTAGAGGTGGTTGTGATGAAATTTGTGTACTTAGCGGATATGTTGCAATATGGTAATGTAATTATAAAAAAAATAGTGACCTCATTATTTTTTTTGTATATTATAGGCCATTGTAGCGCAGTGGCTATTTGATTGCAAATGTGATGGTTGTGGGTTCGATTCTCACTGAAAAAAAAATTGGGAAGCGAGAAACTGTACCTTTTTTTCAAGATAATCTCCACCTACTTTCCCAAAAATGTGCATTGAAAAAGCCTAAAGTCAAGTTTTTTTGTTCCATCACGCTCTATTCTGCACTTAGCTCAGTTTAAAGAATTTGGAATGTGGGAACCTAATGTTAAGACCCTCCGTTTCCATTAAGGACCTTTCTTCACTTTCTGTCGAATTCTGAAGGCATTGCGTGTTTTGTTGCGGAACTTAACGCCGCGCTTTACCTTGTCAACAGTAATATTTAATTTCGGAGGACATTTTATTTATTGATATGTCAACACGCAGGCGTAATTTTTTTCATTAATTGAATGAAATCCTAATTATAAATGTGTATTTTAGTAATCAATCAATTACCTACATATAAATGTGTAAATATTCAACATTTAAGAAAAATCCGTGTTTTGCACAGATTGTTATAGGAAAATGAACCTTGTACACGCGACTCACTCATGCATTCCACTGCGCGGGCTTAGACTAAATCCTCTTATGAAACCTTGCAGTTTGACATTAATAGAATATTCCTTTGTCCCACTTTTCAGTGTACCTACATGCTGGTGACTTTGTTTGCTTTTTATTTTTTATTTCTTTTGTATACAACAGCGGCTAGGGGTGTAAACAGAACCCAGTATTAAAACTCTCCGTTCCTGATTGGAACGAATGGCGGTGCTCAACGCTACGCTTTGTCTTCTTACTTTACTTACAATGAAAATATTTTGTTCCTCCGAATGGGAATCGAACCCACAACCATCGCGTTTACAGTTAGACGCTGTGCCGTTGCGCTACGAGCGCCTTACCTCTCAACGTAGAATTGCTTTATACAAATAGCCAGGAATAAATAGTTCTTTAGAAATATTCTCGAAAGCGCTATTATCAAGTAGTTCTTATGAAAATCTCTTTTATCCACTAGTATTAAAGTAAAGAGATACAGTTTAAGTCGGTCAAATGTTTAATTTGTACAAACATGGCGCTCTCAGCTTCTCAGATAATATTTTACCGTCTTAATTAGTTCGTTGAATAGTTATGATATTGCTTCATCCCCTTTATGTTCCCTTGGGGGTGGATTTTAATATATCTTTTAGTAGATATGGTTTTTATTATTTTTGACTCGGTTGTGATATTTCTTAATGTTTATGAATCGATTTTTTTAGCGTCACGCTTTTTTTTCGGGAACCTTATGTTAAGACACTCAGTCCCCCACTTTCGAGATGTGGCGTGTTAAGTGACGTAACTTAACCCCGGGCATTGTGTATAATTAAAATTTATTTTATATTCTATCTTACCGTGCCACACAAATCGACATACCTACATGTAACGTATGTATGTATGAATATATGTAATTGAGCTCGCGTAACTTTTCAATAAGAAATGTCATCTATAGCTATTTTAAGGCAACAGAATCAGAAATATACTTATTTTGTCCTCCCGTTCGTGAAACTATTAGGTAATATTTACACCGAATGATTTACATGACACGAAGTGGCCTAATGCTTACCATGCACAGTGCTACTTAGAACACAAGCTATATATAATAAATAAACTTCAATATAGCGGCCGTCGGTGCCGTGGTGCTATGGGAACTGGTGGTGGGTTCGAATTCAATGAGGGGAAACGAATTATTTTAATTTCTCCGTTCTAAAAAGAGAAAGTGTAGCGTTGAGTTTCGATAATGAGTATGTAATTCGTAAATTCATGTGAGAAATAAAGAATGAAATTAGGCGGCCTAGGTTTCACAGCTTATAGAAAAGTGTTAAAATTAGTGAGATTTAAACTCAATATTAAGAGACGTGGGTTCATGTAACGCTAAAAACGTAAAAATTTAACGTAACGTTAAAAATTTTATGCATTTTCTAAAAATAGTATTTTTTTTTTAAAGTTCGAAATAATATCTGCTTGAACAAAAATTCTACACGAAAAAAAAATGTTTTCAGCTAAATATTTTGCTTAAATCTCTATGTGTGTAAAAGTATAGCGCGAATACAAGCTATTAAAAGAATATACAATGGAACTAAGACTTATGTTATTATGCAGTGCTCATCGACCCAGATTTCAGATATTATTACTTCAAAATTGGCCTCTGTTCCGCTTGTGTTTGAATTTGCTTGCACATTGTATATTGTTTGTTGGTTTCACTTTTTTTTAAACTTTTAGTGTTGAGTGAGTATTTTAATTTGCGTTTATTTTGGAAATGTTATTTTAAAGTGAATTCCACACTAATAAAATATTTTTAGTATACACATTAAAAAAAAGAATGTAGCGTTAGTCAAACTCATGTCTCTTGGAAACTGTCCTCGGAAATTCGGTGGATAGTGGGAAACGGAATTATGTTATTAGGAACGGAGTGTCTCAACACTAGGTTGCCAGGTGCCCTTTGTCTACTATGCTGTGCGCGGAATTCAGCGTGAAGCTAAATAAAATATAACAACTGTGTATTATATAGACAAATCATCTGCTACGAATAATCTTTACTTTGAAACAAGAGGCAATATCATCTTCCCATTAACGAAAAGGATCTAGAACTTTTGAAATGTACAACAAGAAACTACCGCAAAAGATTGGTGCATATTTCATTCAAATAATTCTGTAGTAAATTATTTAAAGTACGAAAGAGCCGGATGGATCTAACAATGGACGTGACTAAAATGTGTATCCCGAATATGCTGCAAGTTTCACAATTTTATATTATACTAGGTTTTACCTTCGACTTCGCTGCCGCGGTCATATTGTATACATTGTAAGAGGTAACTCTTACCTCTCCTCGAAGTAACTGTTAACTTTGGTGAAGTGGACAGACGTACGAAACGATCAACATTATATAAAAGAGGCCAGTCTTAGCGCTGAGGCACAAGCGTGTGAGTTGTAGATTCGATTCCTACTCGAGGAAGTGAAATATTTAATATTTTAATTTTTTTTCTGTGATAACGAGGCTCGACGTCGAGTTCCACAATTCAAAAAGAAATGCCTCCACAAATCGTCGGATAGTGGGAAACGGGAGTGTTTTAATGGAAACGGATTGTCTTAACACTAGGTTCCCTCTGCCTATCCTGCTATGTGAAAACTCAAAAAGGTTTTTTCAAACTAAGTACTTTTTTACAAATTATATATAAAGTTATATATTATAAATATTTGAAATATTATTCAAATAAATGATATGAATGTATGTAATTACATTTATTGTATAATAATTAGAATAATCTACCGAGCGGTAGCTGTTGGGCAATCGATGGGAGGTTGCAAACTCTATACACATGCGTGAGTCAATATTGCAGTGTGAAAATATATTAAGTATCATATGAAGGCAAAAAGTATTTAAATAGAATTGATTGTTTTCTTTTTCGGTCTTGTTACCAAAGCGAGAAATGAAAATATTAAATAATTCATTTCCTCGAGCAGGAATCGAACCCATATCCGTCGCGTTTATAGTTACACGCTTTTACCGACAACGTCTCAAATTAGAGCGATTTTAAATAAAAAAAATAAATTAAATTAAAACTATAAATTCAATACCTAAGTTAGCCAAGATTCGTCAGCGACATTTACCTTAAATTTATGCTTCATGAATTTAAGCCGGTTAGGCATTCGACTAGGCTAGTTCTCCTAAGGTGTGACCTAAAATCTTCTATCCTAAAATATGTGAGTCATTAAAAGCTAAAACAGTAACAAAGTCTGTTTGTATGTTAGATTTTTTGATATCTAGTTGTAACTTCAAAAAAAATTAATTAAATCAGGTTTACGCTGTATCCCGTGTAACTTCTAGTTTATGTAAATATACGTAATTTTTTTGTCATTTCGATAAACTATTAGAACGTTTTTTTCCTCCCAGAGTATCCTTTTTCATGTCATTGTTACTTTCCATACCAGAGTTGTAAACATGTTTGAACAAGTTTCAACATGCTTTGCCTGTCGATATACCAATACGTTTTATGCTTATATCGTCGGTGGATATACAAAGTATCAATTACAGCTGCTTTTGTGGCAAGTTCATCATTTTTTAAAATCTTTGGTTTTTAATTCTTTTTTTTTAAATATTATTAATAGTTAAAAGTTTATAATAATGAAATTAAGATAAGTATTTATATTCGATTGGATTGGAGTCGAACCCACTACTATCATGTTTACAGTGAGATGCTAAATATTTTTTTATAATATGAAACAGTTATTTCGTTCGGTAGAACTACTGAAACTAGTGAAACTAAACTAAACGTTTTACCTTGACAGAGCGACAAAATGACAAAAAATACCTGAATTATGGGATCGAACCCACGACTATTTATCGGGGCATGAAAATATTATATATAAGTAAAACCGAGTGCAACCATCAGTTCTGAACTAACCAAGAAGGCAGCAGTATATTCTTACTCAATACATTCTAACCGAGTACACCTCGTGAGATACTGTAACCTTTTAAACGTCGCACGTTTTCTTGTGATACTTCGTATATGATATTAATTTGTATGGACAGGTAAGTCATTATGCAGGTGACTCTATGAGTTGAATTATATGTTCTTGTATGGAAATTTTGTTTGTGTTTATAGTAATAGGTACGGAAGAGGATAGAGTGGCGCAATGGCACAGGTTGTTACTGTATACACGATGGTTGTGGGTTCTATTCGGAAATGATTCGCTCTCGGTTCGTGGGAAATGGAATGGAACCTCCGGGGGGTCGTCATGCTTATGACGTACCCTTCCTCCATTGCCATCAATGCTGTGCTATAGAAGGTCAACCGAGGAGGGCCTGTGCATATCTCTCTTACCTCTCACTCTTGCTTCCCTATTATACAAAATAGAACACATAGACGTTTCATTTCCGTCGGTAGGTGATATTAATCAATATATCGTGAAGCGTGTTTCCTTTTAATACCTTTTACTGGAAACTAGAAAGACTTTGCATACAAAATGCATTACAATGATAGCAATTATTCACATCGTGTCCATAGGTTTCCTCGCATTACTCGTTAGAATCATATTTCTTCAATGTAATTTTAAACTTGTTGAATTCCTGTACACAGCAAATAATTGTTCGGAAACGGATAATGGAGAGATGTGTCACTAAATTCCTGTCTACTTTGCAAAATAAAAAGAAATGGAAATGTTTTAAAACATATAATTTTTGTATCTATAGCAAATCGTCATCATATAGAAGCTTTAAGATATCTCTGGAATTAAATCTCTCGATCTAGGTTATCCCCGAGTGGAAATGGAACTCACAACCGTTTCGTGACAAACGTGTGTGTCGCTGCGCCATGACGGCCTTTAAAAACACTCCAGATATATAATGTGTTGAAAATGGCTTTTGTCATCTAATAAGTCCCAAAACAATTGAACGGCGTGAATTATCACTGGGCACTTTATGAAAAAGATATTCATTTTGAATCTGTATTATACCCAATTGAATAGTAACAATTGCTTCTCATCGGACTCAAGATGGCTGACGTTGGCTTATTGTAGGGTTGTCTCTTTGTAATGCAAACACAATAATAAATTACTTATTAGCTTATGAAGTATTTTAAGGGTCCGAGATAACTGCTTATCTTCCTCTATAAATGGTATCATAGGTTGGTTCCTGAGATTAGCGCTAATTGAATGTCACAAGCCTTATAATAATGGTAAAGATAGATGAAGTGAAATAAAAAATGTAAACACGATGCCACAAATATTGAGTTAACTTAAATATTCTTAACATTATTCCACGCTTAAGAAATCTAAATAACTAAATTAAATTACAATTTTCGTGATTATTACTAAAAATTATTGAATAAGGTTTGTTTAATTCTTCTCTATTCTTTTCTCGTGACAGCCCTACAGGTCATTGTACAGAGATCGTCGATAGCTGGTCAGATGACAGCTTAGCGGACCTCTAATTAATGATTCCATATTACAAGTTTAATAATAGAGTAGTAATGTAACCAATGGCTTCGTGACGCAGTTGGAGAGTGAATGGGGGTTCGACGTTTTTAGTTTAATTTAAGGTTAACGGTGTTAAAGTTAAGTAGGAAAAGGAGGGTACTCTGTCCCTTAGAAATTGCAAGCACTACTCGTAACGTGTGCGGCGAGGGCGTCCCCTGAGGGAATCGAACCTATACTTACGGTCGTTAAATTCCGCCGCTCGCAATGCCTCCAGAAAAAACAGTACGATCCCAGGATCCCCATGTCTACCTATATAGAGAAGTTAGTCAATATTATATTTATTTATCTCGGTGATATAACAAGTAGGTACATTGAACTTGATCTGCCAAAGCCTTCATTTTTTCTCACGGCCTTATAATGATACTTGGTGGTGGTATTAAGATAGATTGGTATTGTAGTAGCTATTATTCTTATATTTATTCTTAGATTAGGCGAGCTGGGCGGCTTCGCCCGCTTGGACTATGCGAATATTTATTCTTCTCATGAATTGCTTTTCAATGCTTTTCTGCTTGAAATTAATACTTTTTTTTGCTTAGTTCATTACCCGAGGAAGGCTTTTGGTTGTAACATATAACATGTTAGTCAAACCATTCCCTTTGATACAATACCTAAGATCAGATATATCAATCGCACTTAGAATGCGTCATACACAACTCAGTTAATTTCATATCACGAAGGGAAAGTTTAATATTTAATAAAAAAATTTCGCCCTGGTAACAAGGCGTTGAGTTTCGCCACTCTCCACGCAATGCCTCGAAAATTCGGCGGTAAGTTGGGAACGGAAGGTCATAACAATATGTTCCCAGGTTCCCTGAAACTAAAAAATATTTTGTTTGACATTTTAAAAGGCAGAACACATTTTCATAAAAGCTAATTTCTTTTTATATTTAATATCTCATTGTAAGTTAGAAGGGTTGAAGAATAATAAATATTTTTTAACTCGTCTCCCAGACACTGAGATCTCAGATAAAATGCCAACGGATTAGCGTCAGGTCTATGGCACGCTGATTAATTGAGATCGTTAAAAAAAATGAAGCATTAACGCTGTTGTGACACGATTAAAATACTTTATATTCTTTCATATTTTTAAAGAGTTACTTTCAAGAGAAATATATTGTATATTCAAATAATAAAATCGCACAGCAGAGTAGTTAGAGAATAGTAACCTAAGTGTTAAAAGATTCCGTTTCTATTAAGGTGGAGTACCTTCCCTTACGTTTCTCATTTTTTATTTCTGGAGGCATAGAATATTGAATGCAGAACTTACCGCCACGCTTTGCCGGAATTCCAGAGTGAAAGTAAAATTTTTTTTTTCGTAACACTGTTTAATTAACGACAAATTTTGTCAAGGCCACTATATAAATTGTATAATACCTATAACAATTTATAACATTATATTGTATTGCAAAAATATTTTACATCTGAAGGTCGCCGGTACCCGCCTTTCCGGTAAGAGCTCACGTAATATAGGGTCATCGTTAATTAAATAGCGTAGGTACGGCTAAGTGCTGCCGGTGCCTCCTTACCTCCTTTACCCTCCATATCTCTTTTGATGACATGTATTTTAATTAAATTGTTATAATATATTTGAATTTATTATTTTTGTTTTGTAGGTTTAATTGATTTTTTTAAGTATTTTTAGTAGTTTTTTTAAGAAATGGAAATATAAACGTAAATAAATATTTTACTTCCTCGAGTGGGGATTGAACCGACAACCGTTGCGTTACAGTCACACCCTTGTGCCGCTGCGCCACGACGGTCTCAAACAATTTGTTTAGTGAAATTACCTAGTTTCATGAAATCTTTATAACTTTTTATTCTAATTACTGTAGGTATAATTGCTTGAATTTTTGTACCATAGAAAATTTATTGACAAATTTCTCTACTCATACATTTGATAAGGGAAACGAATGCTTACGCTTTATATGAATTACGGGGAAAAACCCACGACCTATAACCCTTACTTATAATAACTACTGCACTCAAATAAACAATAGAAATGTACAATGCGTTGACAATGCCTTTAACATTACAGCTTTAATAAGTAAATATTATTTTATAATGTTATGAGATAAAATTGATAGTTAGAATAAACATAAGTTTATGGATGTTAGTTAATTTTGAACTTTTTTTTATTAGAACACTGTTCTCCACATACCACCCAAATTTCAAGACGAGAGACGACCCAATTTCGTGTTGAGTAACGAAACTCAACGCCGCGCTTCGTCTTTACCTACTCGAAACATTTTTCTAATATGAGATTTTTCTAGAAAAAGGAACTCGGAAAGATTCTTAATGTGCAACAGGGTTTTGTATTATTTAAAACATCTCCATGACTTCACCTGATACAACAAATATGTAAGTTTATACATATATATTTATATAGAATCTTTTAAATAATTACTATGTCTGGTAAATAGTAAAATCTTTATTACAAGTAATCACAATAGCTGGTAAATACTTTTAAGCGTGATTGCAAAGGGGAAACCCACCGCCGCCAGATATTGATTGAAACCAAAACTGGACGATCAGTGACCGTGTCACGCGTGTTTTATAGATTTACTACATATTTAGTTTTTTATACTACCTGTATTGGTTTTGTGAGAAAAATACAGTCAAGTGCGAGTCGGATTCGCCTATTGTGGGTTCTGTAATAATTGCAGGGTTCTAGGTTTACGGGAAAGTTGTATAAAAGTTGATTAACTTAGGTTTGGAGACGCCCATCCACTTGTTTTATATAAATGAAATGATATAGCGTGGCGTTAAGTTCCGCATAAGTTCTGACCACGTGTTAAGTCTTGAAAATACGGTATATGTGGAACGGAATGTTCTAACACTAGGCTCTATCTGTCCTGGTTGGAGACGGCGTTGACTTTTACATATATATATCTATTTATCTATATAGAGTAAAAGTAAAAACAAACGACTAAATTATATAGGATATTTATAGTGCACAAATTACTCATTAGAAATAGCTTACTCATTTTAGTCACTAAACAAAAAGCCCCTATTTTCATAACAATTACTATAATTATGTTTACTCACCCATTCACATACGTTATCTACTCCGTACCCAACAAAAGGGCCAATCCATTTTACTGTCTAAATAAAAAGTGTATGTATTATAATTTACGTCAAAAAAATAGACTACTTTTTATTTTGAATAAAATTATTTGATTATACAAAGATTAAATTAAATAATAACTAACTTAAGTTACCAAATTATATGAAAAAAAATATTTAAACATTTAAAATAATGAATTTTCCAGATGGGCATCGAACCCACAATCTAATTAACAATTTCCTATAGCGCCACGTCGGCTGTAAATAAAAACGTGTATTTGTTTCCATAATAACACACTATCTGAAAACACCTGCCGGTGACAATAACTGTTTTCCAAAGCAAATTCACCTTTTATGCAGTTTTTAAATTATTTTTTTTATTTACTTGCGAAAATTGCCTTTTAAATTGTTTGTGTAATTTTTAAATTTTAAATATTTTTTGGTACCTTCAGCATGGGTATTGTAAATGGTTGTTTTGTTAGCTTCACGCTGTATCCCGCAAACAGCAGGGTAAGCAGAGGGATCCTAGCTTTGAAACACTTCCACACTCACTGACCAATTTTTGAGACTGTCTTGTTACCAGAGCGTGGAAATGAAAATAATTCGTTTTTTTAATGTGAATGCAACCTACGACCATAATGTTTTTAGCCAGATGCTTCTACGCCTTGGCGGCCTCATGGTTATTTTAAATGCCCATAAAGTTGACAATCGAAAGAATTTTAACCAAGTTATTTCGTCTTTGCATCTAAAAAAAATCTTTGGGTAAAATACCGACATTTTTTAAACTTAAGCTTCACCAGAAGCTTTTTTTACAGCAATTAAGCATTTTAGTTGTTTTATTAACATACAAACTGAATACAGTTGACTAAAACTTTAGTTTTTATTTTAAATTTCATAAAAATGCTACAACTTCTATATCGTCTTTATAGTGCAGTTGGAAAATATGTGACTTATAACAACAAAGTTTGTAAGTTCGATTTCCACAACTATAATGTACCTACACTATAAAACTGTACCACGTTTGCGTTAAAAACCATTCTTTTAGCTTCACGCTGAATCCTACACACAGAAGGAACCTGGGAACCTAGAATTAAGACACACCATTGCCCAATTTCCGCCGAATTGAGCCGCTCAAAACACAAGGCTCCTCATCAAAGCGAAGAATTGAAAATATTAAATATTTAAATTCATCAAGTATGAATCGATCCCAAACCTGTCGTGTTTACACTCAGAAGTTTGTGCCTCCGAACCACGACTGGCCTCTACTAAAAGCTATTTAATCACCATAATCTCTTGTCCACGTAGTCCAGTGCAGTTTCAGCTTTATATTTTAAGCTGCATAAAACTTATCAGTCAGATGTCGCGATAAAAGCGGGACTTTAATTATACCAGAGACAATGCCATGAATGGGAGTCCCCGTGGACAATGGGTAGCTTATGGTCTTTGAGAATATTACGATATTACGTAGCTTTGTATGTACGATGTTTGTATGTATGGTCGTACCGGGCAAGAGTTCTTTTGAACTGTAATTTTGTATTTGAAATTTTTGGTTTATGTCTAGTGGGTATGGGAGTTTTCAAATTACTATTTTTTAAAAGGTACGTACGGGTTTATATGAAAAAATGGTAATCATTTTGTAGTTTATATGTGTTTTAGTCTATGTTTATTAATGCAGTAATAGATATTTATAATTTAGGCGGCGCTGAATTGCGCCACTCAACACGCAATGCCTCCAGATTTCGGCGGAAAGTTCCTTCTACCTACTCAGCCGTGTTCGGGATACAGCTTGCAGCTGATTTTAATAGCTTTCTAATATTTAATAGTGATAAAGCACTCAGTTCTTTACGCTTAACTAATACTATCTTAATATATCTATTATTTATTTTTTATCTTTAACTCGTCCATTTAAAACTCAATACATTAAAACATAACTAAATATAGCATCGCCACAAAAACTTTAACATTCGATACATGATTAGCATTGAAATATTGTTGAATGAAAAAAATATTGTTTTGGAAGTGTGTCGGTGAATCACGTACAAGGACGTCGGACGACGACGCGCCGCGAGCCGGCTGGATAATACTGATACGGCCATAGGTTCTAGTGTATGGGGATTGTTTTTTTTTTGGATTTAGTTACATGTATATTAAATGCAAAAAATCTTTTCTTTTTTTAAAGAAACTCATTTAGCCGCTCTAAAATGAAGAAAATTATTTTTTCCTTTTCAATTTTAACTATCAACTTATAACCTCATTATAAACGATTTATATCATCATTAAAGCTTGTCGAGATGATTAATATTTAATTAAATTGAATCTTTAAAAATGTTTACTTATTAGATTTTACATAATTAAATTAATACTAGTTTAATTACACAAGTTTATAGCGCGACACGCCTTTTATGTTTATTTTTTTAATATTTGCATCTGAATATATATTTATATGTTTCTATGAGTAAAACGGAAATTAAACTTGTATGTCGTTATCAATTTCCTGTAACTTCTAAAATACTGAAAATTGAATCCACAAGCATCTTAGCCAACCAAACCCATCTCAACTATACTACAATAACCTGAAATATTACTATTATATTTGGTCTATAAATAATTTATTGCCATTATATCAACAGATCTAAAACGAATGTCTCGGTCACTGTCGATGATATTTATGGTGACCGTACTCTAATATTATCTGGCTTTGACCGAATTGTCTTTTACTTTCTCAATAAAACTAATTATAGACTAAGTAGCCTTAGTTCTATTTGAAATATTTATTGTAGTTTTTTTAGCTTCACGCTGGATTCGCACATAGCAGGATAGGCAAAGAGAAACTGAGAGTTAAGACACTCTGTTCCAATTAAGACATGTCGAGTGGCGAAAGTCAGTGCGAACAATTGAAAATATTTAATTTCCTCGAGTGGGAATCGAACCTGTCGTGTTTACAGTCGTTTCCACTGCAAGACATAATGTCTTAAGAGAGAGGCTTATTATAAATATACTATGTATGTATGTATGTATGTATGTAAGTAACGCAGAAGAAGGCACGACTAAAAATTAATTTAAAATATATGTCGAGTTAAATTCGCAAATATCTCCTTGTACGTAAAGACTAAGCACGTGCTGTGGTCAGGCGGTCATTGTCCCTACATCGAGAAATATTACAATTGTTATTCATTTAATTTCATTAAAATTAACTTCATCCTGTCTTTTATTAGATACAAATTATTAAAAGGTTCCGACTTCCTCTCTATAGATTATACGTAAATCAGTGTGCTGTCAAACGAGTTTTTGTAAGCCAATCGGAAACGTTGTTTCTTAGTGTGTCCGTGTATATTTTTATGTTTAGTAGTGTATGTGTGCGTGATCTTGGCGCCATTCGTCAACGTAAGTAAATTGTGCTTGATTCTATGAATTTCATTATCAAATGAAGATTTATTGCGTGTTAGTTTTATTAAATATATTTTCGATTTATTACTTTTCCATGATAAGACTTTGTTGGAATTAATTGAGGCACAGTGTAGTTATGGGTTCGATCCGGCCTTATTAATAACTAAAAATATATATGCTTATACTATTGAGGTCGACGCAGTACCTGGTCGACCAGTACCTGCCTAAATTGCCTCTACCTATAGCGTAAAGCGAAAAAAAACAATTTAGTTTCAGGCGTGGCTACCATCACTTAAATCAAATGTCATGTTGTACCATACTTGCTATGTAAAATTATTGATAAGACCCAGATTATTATTGACAATAAATATAACAAGTCAAAACAAGTTACAACAAGTCAAATCTAATATGTACAAAGAATGTTCACAAACACGTTGCGACAATTTTATCAATAGTCCTTGAACGCCCCGAGTCCCAGCTCCTGGCCGAATTCCAGCGAGCGACAATGTGCTATGCGAGGAGTGTGCAGAATTCTTAATGCTGTTATATATGTATATTATATTAGTTGGGATCATCAGAGTATGATGATATGGTGATTGTTGATGGTTTATTGGTTATGTTTAGTTGATTGTATGGAGTGATTGTGGGTTCAGTGTATAAAAATTAAAGTAAAAAATATGAACAATAGTTTATTAGTTTATTATTCATAAATGTTAATTTTGATTATTGTCATATCTTTAGTAAAACTCGCAAGTTTAAGAAGAATCGATTTAAAATCATCAAAATATGGTTGGTACATAGAAATAAACGTCCGTAAATCCATTGAAATTGGTGAAAAAGAAGTGATCTATCTCTATTTTCTCTTTTTTTTATTATATACTAAGTCCGTAAGACTTACACCAAGGGTCATTGGAACTGCAGTTATGCATCACTGATCACGAGTAACGCCAGCAACCTGTACGCGGTCAGCTCCACACCACCTGACCATGTATGAACATCGTCTCGTAAAAACTTTTACATATTACGTTGTTTGTATGAGAAATGTGTTTTATTTATAGATTCTTGGTGTAGAATATGTTGGATATTGTTAGTCTTTAGATTGTTGCCTCATATTAAGAAGCAAAACACATGAATTCCAAAAGGCGCGGGTTTGAATCCTACTACGTTAATTTTTTTGAATTTCGTGTTTTCCAAAAGAAAAATTATATAACACTCTTTTCTCCGTAATTTATGATTATTACAACTTTACAACATTTATAAACGATTATATTAAAAAGAATAGCTCGGCTCTAGGCTAGTATTTCTTGTTCCAATCTCGAGCATGATATTTCTTGTTTTAACAAGTTGTACCTGTCGAGTCCTTTGTTCATCGGTGGTGTCCAAATGGGTTATATTGTTTTACATTTTTCTTTCACCAAAAATAATACTCTGTAAATTTTTACTTAATGTGAAAGTTTTTATTTTTATCATATTTCATTTATATTACGCATGTATATTTCTTAATTATGTTCATACTGCATCATATATATGTGTTAAATTAACAAATCCGCTTCCGTAGTTAAGACTACTCTACATTTATTATACACTGCAATCTATCTGGAGAAATAATATATGCCAAGATTGTTTGAATCCCATTCAGGCTCACATCTTCGGTGTTTGGCGACGCAAAGTGTTCGCGCTCTACTTGCGCCTCTAGGCTCTATCTCTTTATCTGCTATAGCTTAAAATACAAAGAGTACAAGAGTATAAGTTAAAGAAATATATATTCTCTAAAACTTACTTTAGTTATAAATATAATTATTAATTTAAGCATAAAATCATTCATAGGTACACTTCTAATCGCAGCTGAACAATTTACAATGCAAATTTTTTACCGATAGGAATATTTATGGTGCCCTCGAGTGGAACTCGACTCCAGGCGTGGAGACGTGCATTATGCATTCTAATTGAATGTACTCGTATGTATGCAGTTATGATTCTTATGATTTTGTAGCGGTCATCGACTGTGCGAGTACGTGAGATAAGAAATAGGTTAGTTCAATTTTGTCCTTAATTTTTTTTATCAGTCTGTATATATCTTCTGGTTAATTAAGGTGGGACAAGGTTTTTGCATTACAACAATATTGTAATGCAAAATATTTCCTTAAATACTATAGAGAAAGTACTTAGTTTAATTTATTATTATAAGCCTAAAACTCATTATAAGACTTTTGGATTTAAAAATTAACCAAAAAGCAAATATTTAACTAGAACTAACTAAACAACGTTCTAACAATTTTTGAACAAATACTGTAAACGCTATGCGGAATGAAATATTCAATATCAGTTCAATAATTTTATTATACCCTCAGACGGGGAGGGAATTTGAAATGAGTGCATTTATCTCCACCCTCCTCTTAAGGAATATTTATTGTGTAGATCGAGAAGTAGGGTGTTTTTGTTAGTTTTTCTTAACCGACAGCTTCTGTCTTTACTCTTTATCCTGCATGGCAGTGTAGGTAGAGAGTAACTAGTGTGAATACTCTTCGGACGTCGAGATATTGAGTGTTTAGTGGCGCAGTTCTACTCTGCTTAATCAAACAAAAAAAGGAAAACAGTTTTTTGAGCGAAGTGTCTTAACAAGAGATTCCCAGTTTCCTTCTGCCTTCCCAG
>JAKRZM010000521.1:77520-132549 GCA_036379175.1 Heliconius cydno galanthus | reverse complement strand
TTTGAAAAGTATTTGCCACTTCTAAATCTGAATTTAAGATTATATTATTAACTTTTAATTTAATAGGTTCACTGACAGCTCTAGATCTCCCAGTTACAGTAGTAATAGCATCCCATGTAGCTTTAATTTTATTATTAGAGTTCAATTCTCACTCGAGACGCAACTACACACCGCTCATGAACTTCTGCCCGAATTTGAGAGATTGTGTGCTAAGTGGCAGAATTTAACGTTTCACTATATCAATTATTTTTAAAATAATTTAAAAGTCTTCATCTTTCTCCGAGTACGAATCGAACTTACCACCCGTCACCCTAACAGTCAGATCTTATAAAAGGACGAACTATCATCTCAAATTAGAAGTAACAAGTGAAATCTGTGTCAGACACAATAAGAGGATGGCAAACGCAAGGACCGTCACCGCCCTTACACCATAATCTATTTGCTCAACGTTTTAAGCCGTGTGCTCTTCACAAAAGATTGTTTACACAAACCCCTTTCACCCCCTTTCATAGAGAAACCAGACAACTGAGACACTTAAAAAACGGAATATTGGTAACTAGTTACCGGAGGTTCCTTTGAATTGAGATGGTTGAGAGGTCTTTTGATTTTGGTGGCGGAATGCTGAATGGGCGTCTTTAGATGGTTGGGAGTTTAAAGAAATTTCTCTCATAGACTGTAGGTTCAATTTCTACTTATTTATTTGCTAGTTGATATGTATTTGGTAGGTATTTTTGTTTTTCTAGAATAATTCGTTATTTGTTACGAATTAATGAAGTAAGTAAATTAAAAATGTATAGATTTTATGTTACTAATTTGCATACAATTATTTGAAAACATTTTTTTTTACTTCACTTGTATCCCTAGCTAAGTAAATCATTCAATTACCTACATTTTTCTGCGCAAATTATGTTACATGCACATAATGTTTAAAAATTATTCATCCCTGTGAGTGGGAATCGAACACACAACCTTCGCCTTTACAGTCAGACTATGTACCGCTGAGCTATTAAGGCAGTATGGAATAAAAAAGATATGTGAATATCGCATGAAGCAAATTTAGTTTAGGCCGAACTTTTGTCGCGTAACGTTCGTTAACATTTACAAGCTTTTGCACTATGAAACTAAAATTGTAGACTGTTTTACGTATAAATTGATTTTGTAAATATTTCATATATTAGACATATGAAATAGTATCTATTTCTAATATTTGGATAGCAAATTATATAGTTTTCGTTGTTTTTTTTTGTAGAAAATATTTTTTTTAATATATTTTTTCATATTAAAAGTACAAAAAATACATATGTGTATTATGCATAAGTTTTTGAGATAAGCACGTTCAACCAAACAAACTCTTCAGTCTTATAAAAAATAAAAATACTGTTGTCAAACTATAATAAGTACATCTGCACCTTAACAGAATTTAAAATAATAAATAAAAAGCATTCCATAAACCGTGATTCGTAACGTTTTTTCTAAACCCCATCCTATTCACCTCGCTCCGTATCAACCCACTGAGCCAAAAGAGACCGTTGCAATTAGAAAAACATTAAATTCGCAAGAACATACCGACAACAACCCTTACTTTGCACCCCTTAGAATACCTTGGATATTTATTATTACCACGCAACTGAGGGTTGATCGCGCAGTGCCCAGCTGTTGATCACATATCGATGTTATAATCAGAATTTTTGACTCTATTTCAAACCCTTATAGAGACTGTTTTTATTAATTTCCCCAAAATCCCACAGGCACATATGGGATGCAACCCTCGATATTAGATTTGGACAGAAAAAATTACTTAATAGGATGTTTTCTGAATGAGCAACGACAAAACGTACATGGATTTGGATTTTTTCTGACGTGTCCAGGAGTGGGTGGATGAGTCCTGGGAATAGGGGTTGTATTAAAATTTTATTAAAGCTCAAGCTTTTGTTTGCGGTTGCGTGTGCAGAAAATTGTCTTCTATACTTATTTATATGCATGTGAAGCATGATATAATTAGAGTTTGATGATTTATTAGGGTGATAATATTTTATTAATAATTGTGTTATTTATTAATTAATAGATTTGAATTCTCAACCCTTATTAATAAAATTTTGATATAATTTTGTGATATTCACGATATAAATATGTATCACGAACATTGAACACTTATTTTTCAAACTTGTCGGTTATTTAGTTCGTACAGAATCGATTTCACTTTTAGCCGACGACACTCAATGGAGCTTAACCCCACGCCAACTTTATAGGGGCGCGTGTTCTTTAAAGCTGGGGCTAGTGTTTGATTAAATATCCTAGGAACCCTATCGCTACACTATTATTATAAAAACCTATACTTTCTATATTGGTAAGTTTTTTATTATTATTGTTTTAGCTCTATGCTATATCCAGCCTTTAGCAATCTAGTGTTAATACACTTCGTTTCTCAATTTTCGAGACATTTGTTTTGCGTGGAGGAAATCAACGACATGCATTGTCTTATCATTAAAGTTCGAAAATACAAATAATTAATTTAACTGAGAGGAAATCGAAGCCACAACCGTCGTGGCCTATATTCATAAACTCAACTTGTATCCTTGCTTCCCCTTTTATTTTCCATAGGAACTTTAGCATTACTCTATCTATATATAAGTATATAGATTCGAACTCCCTACCCTTATATGTACGTGGTCGCAAAGATCACGTAAGCGGTGGGAACTAGAGATACTTACAACGCTCTCAACAGCTGTTCCCCAAACAACCAGTGCATTTTGGACTGCCAGACGAGACTGCTATTTGGGCTATTTAAGTGTACGGTTTAGTAGTTGAGAAGGGCTGTTTTTTTTGGGTTTGTTGATTTTTTTATGTTTTTGTTAGACTAGACTATGCACTCTAGTTTATGTATTTTTTTATATTGGTAGTCGGTTCAAATCAAAGGTTGCAAGTAATACGTTTCGCCATTTAGTAGAAATTAATAGAGAGTGGAGAACGGAATTACTTTCAGTAGTTTTCGTCATTTTGGTTGTCTTGGCCTTAATTATAAATGCGACTGTAGTAGTAGATAATTACTACCTTAATTAGTTAATACCTACCAGGAGGAATAAATAATTGTAATTTTTCCTCACTCTAGTAAGAAGATAAACGGTGTTGAGTTCTGCCTCTCAGACAGACTCTCTAAAATTTATCAAAAAGTAGGAAACAGAGTGCCTTAACACTACCTACAGCGTAGAGCTAAAGAAAATAATTTTAAAGAAACACATTATATTGTATCACTCTGGACTTAACGGTATTGTTTGATTTCTAATATTAACATTTTTTTGAATTCTAAAAGCTATCGTTATAAAACCTATTAATCAATAATATATGCATATTTTATAAGACTGTAATTTCTTTATTCTTATATTCTGTTGTAATTTATTTGATTGTATAATTACTTAACGTTGGTTCGTTTGAATGCTTACAATATTATATTTAAATTTAGTCATTTACATATATTATGTATATTGTCTATAAATAATATGATTTTGACATTGTGGCTTTCAGTTATGCCACACAAGACGAAATATCAGTAGGTGGTATTGGACTATAAAAATATGATAAGAACTTTTTAAAATAATGTTTTTACATAACACTTAGACACGGTAGTGACAGATCACTTCGCTCTCAGCTTGAAATATATATCTATTATACCATTATATACTTACCTTATAAGTAACTAAATGATTTTTTATTGTTTGAAATTGAACTCACAACGAACTCTATAGTTGAGCATTCTCGCCACGTCGCATCGTAGGGCTTAGAGCGATTATTTCCAATAGTTTTTGTCCAAGCGGTTCAAGTTACAATGGGTAAGGGTGGGTCCACGTGTGCGACCCCCCGCGATGCTCATGATTTACTGCTTGCTCGTCGAATTGTCGATTCTTTGGTGTTCTCTTGTACAATACAGTTATTTTATAGTAAAAGATGCTGCGTTTTATATATTTCAGAGGAAAACTGGGAACTTAGTGTTAAGATTCCTCGCTCTCATTTACTTTCGTTCCCCATTTTCCGTCGAATTCTTGAAGCATTGTGTGTTAACTCTCGGATTCAACTCTGCGCTTAATAACACTATATACACCAACATATACAACATACATATATGTATGTATAAACACTACCTCGAGATGGAACCGAACCCACTGTCACATACATCCCAATTATACCATGATGATATCCCAATTAATTATGTTATTTTAAAAACCAAGCGAAATATTATTTATATTACGAAAAAATTTTCGTCAAAGCTCTTAATTAAAATGCACTTGGAAATGTTGACAGTTTTATATATTATGTGAATATGAAAATCTGGCTTCATTTTTGATAATAAGGAATAACGTCATTAAAATATAAAATCTACGTAAACACGGTGTATTTGGGTTCGATTCTTATTGGAGGATGTTTTTTATTAAAAAGTTGGTAACGGAGTGTCTTAGCACTAAGTTTTCAGGTTCTTACTGCCTAGGTTGGATTGTACAGATTACAGCATTAACCTAAAAAAAAGCAAATATATATGAAAAATGCATATTTTTAACGAACTTCTAATAGGAAACGATAACCTATTATATGGCAAGAAGGCCAAATTGAATTTTCACTGACAAGTTGAATGCATTACTAAATTATTAATGTAAGTTCACAGTATAATGAGTGAATAATCAATATCTAGCATATTCATGTGTCCTTCATGAATATAGTTGTTCAAGGTAAGTTCGAGTTCAGCGTGATTAAGAGACATTGGTATTAAAAAAATTTTAGGCGGAAAATAGGTTTTTTAGTGGGGTTCCTTTATATTAAATTGTTACATTTAGGTAAGTAAAATAGTTTTTTGAAAATTTATAAAAATCTCGCTACATTAAAGATTTTATGTTTATTTTTTTAAATAGAGTGGAGAATAGGAGTGTCTTAACACTAGGTTCCCTCTGCTTACCTTGCTGTGTAGGATACATCGTTACTCTAAAATAAAACTAACTTAAAACACTGCTAAATAAAATAATAAACAATAATTATAAAATTACTAAATATCCAAACATTCTCAATATATTTGAAAACTATCAAAGCGTGTCTCTATCTCCGAACACCCTATATAATTGAAACCAGTCTCTAAGCCTCTCAGTGAAACGGTATTGATTGTAACTCCAACTACTAATGATTTAGTTGAAATCTCTATACGTAGAAACTTCTAGATTGCACCTCGATCCTAGGTCGTGCTTTACCTTTGGGGGATTAGGGGGCATGTATGTTTGTTTATATGTATGTATATTACTTAGGTGTGGCATGTAATTTTGATGTACTTGTTTCGATAATAAAACTATATATAGTATAATAGTCGAATTTAGAAGCAAGATGTGACGACAGGTTATGCGTTTCATTCTCTCTCGATGAAGTATTTAATTTTTCATTTTCCTCGTTCTGGAATCGAGGCAAAAGGGCGGTGTTAAGTTCCACCATTCAAAGCACAAGACCTTCAGAATTCGGCGGAATTAATCAGAGCACAGTCTTAACAGTTGGTTTGCAGGTTCCCTCTGCCTACTATGCTATTTGAGGGATAGTGGGAAACGAAAAAAACTTTCCTGCTTTATCCTTCATATAGTAGAGTAACAATTCAGGCGGTGATTTGAGAACAGTGTGTCAAAACACTTCGTCTTGAATGGTGGAGCTGAACTTCGCACTTTTTCTTACTAAAACCCATTCCAATGCTATAAAGACTATGCAACATTAGTAATAATAATATTTATTTATTTATTTTATTTTAACACTTTATTACACCATAATTGATCTTAAATTGAATTTACAAATATAAATTAACATAAACAAACAGAACAAACAAGAAAGAAGAAACAAATCAAAAACGGTGTAATAATATGTTTTAAGAATTCAAATTAATTATAGCTTCTTAAAATTGTTTCTTTATTACCAAGTAATGTAATATAATCCTTTTAGTTTCAACTTGTTCTAAGAACCGTGAGTCAGTGTTGCGTCTAGACTGACCCAGACTTACGTATGGAAATACTGCTCATTACTTAGTTCAACTTGTTTGTATGTATATAAAATAAATTTATTTCTTTTTTCGTTGAATTGTATTGAAAAGATCTGTAATATCGGTTTTGCTTAATGTATTAGTTTTTATGTAGTGTCTAACTCTACGGAGTGGGTTCGATTTTCACTTGGTGAAGTTTTATTTTTGGTTTGCTTGCAACATACCAGGATAGGCAGGAGGAACCTAGTGTTAAGACATTTCGTTGACCACTTCTGTCCTATTTCCTAGACATTAACTTTTAAATGGCGAAACTCAACGCCTGTGAGTCGGACGTGTGACCAAACAATCGGAGTGAATCAATTTAAATTATACTCATTATACAGCGTTAAGTTCCGGCCCTCAACCACCAAACGCGTCACTAAGTTCTTTCTGTGTAAAATGTGATACAGGAAATGTATGGAAATGACAAATAAAACTATCTGCAGATATTTGTTGCAACTATTATTCATTCAACTGAATACTTACAATGTTGTTGAATCGTAATGGGGAATTTATGTATTTGAAATTTTTATGAGCGCTACGTTTTTATTTATTTTATATCTATATTTTACTTCTGCACCTTTTGTAGGGGAACACGTTGGTGTAAACAATTTTCTTTTGATTTTCTTTGAGTTTAGAAGAACACATTCTAACAGAAGACATTCTAAATTATATAAGGTTCGATATATCGTACGATATCAAGAACGGACGTGCGTCAAAGTCAGTTTAATGTTAAGACACTCCGTTTTCCCGTCTTGACTTTCCGACTAATTTTCAAGATGACAAAGTTCGATCAGGAATCGAATCCACAACCCGTCGCGTTAACAATCACACGCTTGTGCCTCTGCGCCACGACTGGCCTCTAACTATTACTAACTAAAGGACTCAGTTCTGAAGCAAAGTCAAATATTTGCAGTCTTCGCCTAGGATGTTGTTACAATCAATGCTATCTAGCTGAGAGGATAAATGAATTAGTGCTATCGGATGTTAAAGCAAACAGACAAACATACGGTAGACTTGTATGTATGGGTCTTATGAATATATGTATGTATGTATAGTTTATACACCTGTGTCAGGCATACCTAGGCCAGGTTTGAAGACGGGATGTGAAAATTTTATTTTAATATAGATGTGTTTGGTGTTAAATTTCTTTGTTTATTTTCCTTGTAGAGGGGCGTGTATATGTATTTTGCTTGATTTGGTTATTGTTGCTTCATGTTGTATCCCTGCCGTATAGCAGGGTAGGCGACGCAAGGATACAGTGCCTCAGTGTAAGTGCTATGGTCATGTGTTCGATTAAACTCGGGGAATGAGTTATCTTCATTTTTTCATTCTGGCAACACAAAGCGCAGTTTTGTCTCGAAAATTCGGCGGAAAATCAGGAACGGAATTATCGTAACAGGAACGGAGTGTCTAAACACCATGACGCTAGTACCCTCTGCCTACCATTTGGAAACAGCGTTAGTTAGCTACTAAATCACCCAGCACTACATACTACTAATACGAATTGGTTACATACTGTTGCCCTAGTAATATAGAAAGATCCGCATAGATTTAGAATTTTCATCTTTTTTTAAGGTTTCAAGCTCTCGCTACTCAGTGAATTTTAAAATGAACTTCACAATTTTCCAGCAGCTTTTATAATTCCTGCTGCCGAAGCACTAATAAAGCTTGTTCGTAAATGCATTCGGATTTGCGATATCTAGTAAGATTTTAATTAAGTTAGGTTTTTTTATAATGTTAGCTTTATCCCATGGATTGGAGGATTATGGAGTTATTTTATGACAATATGATAATTTTTTTATGTTATAGTAATTATGGGATTAGTTGATTATTTTATTAATGTTAATATAAGCAACGGAATGTAGAAGCATGTCATGGTGTAGAGATCCGAGCGTGCGACGGAAAACGCTAGTTTATGGATTCGATTCATGCTCGAAGAAATGACGTGCTTAATATTTTAATTTCGCCATGTCATGATGGGAAGTGCTTTTGACATTATTTTCCCAGGTTTCCTTTGCCAACACTGCTATATGCGGGATACACCGGAAAGCTAAAAAAAATAACTTTGCACACATATAAATATAAAATTTCCATTTGTGATTCCCTAGGTATACTTGAGAAAACATGGAACTCCAATAACCACCCATTAGCCGATTATTTTCATCTAACTCACAAAAGAATTGAAAATTGAAAGAAAAGACCAAACTTTATTATGAAAACTTTTAAAATTAAAATAGTTCGAAGGCGAACTTCAAAAAGTACTTAGAATTTGGCGTGTAGTTGAGAAAGAGTGTTATTTCCACCTTGCGTTATTCCCGCACATAAAGCGGTTTTACTATTTAGAAATCCTCCCGGGAGACGCGAGTATCGATTTTCTTCAAGAAGTTGGACCCTTGCTTCGCTTCTTATTGGTGTGTTTCGACTCTACCACCTGTTAGGGGAAATTATTTGACAATAAACGCTTTTGTTTTAATGGATTTTTTTCAAGGTTGTAACTCACAACCTCATTTATTTCTTTTTCATTGGTAATTGGAATTATTTATAATTTTAGTTGCATATGGCGCAATCTGTTATATTATATTTTAGTACTGAAATTGGGCTTCCAAACTTTCAAAGTTGTATTTTCAAGTCCCAGTAGCTATTTCGTAAGCTTTTGTTTAAGGAACAATGGTTAATTAAATAACATCTTGTATCAATATATTATTTGATCGTAGTCTTTTGATGACTCTAGTTATCTCTGCTAATATTATAAAGTTTAACGTTTCTTTAGTTGAACGCGCTAATCTCAGGAACGTCTAGTTGGAATTAAATTATTAATTTTGAGCGTGGTTAGTGTTAAGCCGTAGTGGGAACTTAGAGTTAAGATACTCCGTTCCTATTAAGACACCGTTTCAAGACCGTCCCTACTCTACAAAAATATTAAATACGTCTATTCCTCGAGTGGGAATCGAACCTACAATGTGACGTTCTTAGTGACACGTTGGTACCCCTGCGCCACGACTGGAGTCTGAATTTAGTTAGAATAGTGAAAATAAATAAAAGTTTGTTATTACTTTCCCTCGAACATGCGACCTGTCCCTCCGCAGGTACTTTTAAATCAATACTCGGTTGATTGGTAAATCCCTTTCGTCAACTGTTCTGTTCGATACTTATTATGGAGCTTACACACGGATTGCGTTTTTATTACTTTTGTATGGGAATGTGGTTGGAATGAATAGGTGTTGTTATTATTACTCCGTAGTGGTACAGTGGTGCAGCTTTTCATTGTAAATGTTAAGGTCCATCCTAGGATTTAAAATCTCACCAGTAGTAGTAGTTTCACTTCATTTAACCGTTATAAATTATATGACAATGTATTATTCAAAATTGTCAGTTTTCCAATAAATAAACGACGTCTTGTAAATCTAAGGAACCATGTGCATGTATTTATCAAATACTACACAATAAATAACAATAAAGTTTCTGCGATATTGATATGTTTTCTTAGAATGGGAAGCTTGATACGCGTCCAAAATAGTCATCTATTAAACGATACTTACTAGTATGATTTATTTAACGAATGTATTAAATATTTGTATATAAATATTTCCTTTGAAGGTTTTTTATTGCCTATATAAATATCCTTAACGTTTATATTTTGTAATATAGAAAATGTACGTTGAAAGTGGTGATTTAAAGGCTAAGCCATGTTCTTGTTAGTCAAATGTTGATGGGTGAGCATGGCTTCCTTTGTGCTTTGGATGGAGTGCTAAGCAATTGGCTGTGATTGCTTATATAAAGGCAGCAACAGACAACTGGAAACCATAAGTAATTTACACACTTTAATTAAGATCCACTTTTTTACATTTTACTAGACGAACGTGTAATCATTGAACTTTGAAAATATACGGTTATATACTCGTATAAAAAAATATTCGTAGATAATACGTAATTAGGTCATCAAAAATCTAAATCTTAACTTATCATACTTACATCCACCCCTTTAAATAGTTTCTCTTCTTATCTATATGAAAACGCAGCGTTTAATATTTTTTACCCTCTAATTATGTAGTCAACTGCATAATCGCGGCGAAAACGCTTTGAAGCTGGCGTCAGTTTTACAACTGAATTAAGTATGATGGGAGGGTACAGTTCAAATAAAGCCGATTAACCGTCCCTCGCGGCGCCTTTGGTTCCCGTCAAAATATAGTAATTACGGGCGTTCTCACGCACAATATGTTATAGACTGTATGTAGAGCGAGATATCGAAAGTTTGCGCGGATTAGTGAATAGGTGTTATTGGATCTTACAAGTTGGTGAATTAAACGAAGTTTGTTTGTGTTGCGTGTTTCTTTTCTTTTTTCTTCACAAAACAATGACATGGCAGTGTTGTTACATGGCATTTGAACCGATAACCTTAACATCAGACCCCGTGCTGCTGTTCCGCAACATCACCTGGTGCTAATGTTGCAGAGTTAAAGTTTATCAGATACTATATTATATCTTGGTATAATCGAGAAGAGTCAGACTTATATTTATAGTTAATACGACCTATCTAACTTACTCAATGTTTTTAAATTAGGCTGAAAGTGTAGAAAAAATGTATTAACTATATGTAGAGACAGGTCGTCTCCTAAAGTAAAGCTTCGTTTGCATACACTGTACCACGACAATGGCGGTAACTGTAAATATTACTATTTTGTAATTTTTCGTTTAATATAATAAATATAACATTATTAAAACGAACATATCTCATTTGAAAATCTATTACAATATAAGGAAACACATTTATAAATTCAAAGCGTTTTCATATCGTAAACGGCACTCGGTCGTTTTTTGTTTGTGATTCATAACGCAATATAGCCTCGTGCTTACGCTTTTTCGAATATTGCGGAAACGCAAGTAAATTACTGTCGCAGGTTCCTTTGTACCCCCATGTGGGAGGGTATGGTGACTTTTAGGTATCTTTTATGAGATTCGGTGTGCCGTTGGGAGTTTTGTAATAATGTGTGACGTAAGTGTTAGATGAGCAGGAGAATTTTGCTTTCTTTTTATTTACTTTTCAATTTTAAGATTATGTTGCACGAGACGTTATTGTTATGTAGGCTTCACGCTGTATTCCGCATATAGTAGGGTAGGTATAGGGAACCTAGTGTTGAAATTACGTCTTCAACTTTCAGTGCAATTTGCGAAATATACCGTGGTAAGTCGCGGAACTCAACGACGCGCGTTGTCTTATCACCAGAGAGAGGAAATGAAAATATGTAGTTTCATTTCTCTAAGTTCGAACCCATAGCCATTACATTTTTAGTCAGACCCTGTGTCACTGCGGCCATTAAGCGTGGCGTTGAGTTCCGCCTCGAAAATTAGGTAGTGCGTGATGAAAGATGTGTCTTTACTCTCACCTTAAAAAAACTAAAAATGACTTTTGTCTGTCTCAAAACTATAATAATAACGTTTTCAAAGGGGCATCACTAGATCACAAAATGTGGCCTAAACATAATTTATATCCCACCACTAAAACAAAGACATCACCAACCTATATAAGTAACCAACATAACTCAGGCATGAAAGATCATCTTCAATTCATCTCGTACAAATGATCACTTTTGTGAGACAATTAATCTCTTAAAGCCTTTCTGTTGCGGTTACTGGGAGAGAGTGAGTGAAAGAGAGAGAAAGACGTGCGGGTATTGTTGTTTCACGTGAAAAGAATGCATGCGTATGCGCCATTCATACTGTGTTTACTTAAACTTGAAGTAGTGATGGGAAATGAGTTTGTTTTTAAACTCAACTTTTAAATTTTAAAAATTAATTTTGGAGTCGTTTTGCCAGTCGTTGCGAGACATGTTGTGACATTTATTTGCTTTGGTAACGAGGTGAATTGCGGCGTGGAGTTCCGCCACTATATACTCAATGCCTCCAAAATTCTGCGGAAATTGTCGGAAGATTCTGAAGTGTATTAAGGAGAACGGAGTGTTTTAGCTAGTGCGGGATGTATCCCGCCTACACCTTTGTAAACAAAGATAGGCTAAACAGCGTAGGAGAGCATTAGATTAGATTTCTCGTAACTCCACGCAGCAAAGCTGCCGGCGACAACTAGTCTTCTATAATTAATACACCATCCTCGTAGCTTCCTTTGTTGCATTTAATTATACGTACATACATATTGTATATACCATTATACATTGTATTAGATAAGATAAGCTCAACGAGACGAGCTTTTAACGGACTCTACTGCAATTTTAATTAGGTCATTCGATAAGAAAACTGATTTAGCGCTTGCACTAGCGGAATAAATTATGGCCATTATGAGAATAAAATGTTAGAGAAATGCTTATTTTTATTCTTTTTTAAGACATGAGAAAATATAATTTTGTATTCTTTTAGCTTAACTTCTTTGCACACTTTACACTCAATTTTTGAGACTAAACTAATTACTATAAGGCACGATTTGTCTTAAAATAAAATCGTAAATCTTCAGAGTAGCAATACAAAAAGAAGATAATATAAAACCTACTTTCTGCAATTAATTTATAATTCATACTGTACATTTAAAAACCGTACTATTTTTTTATTTTTAATATTTTAAACATAATATAAATATATATCACATAATTCTTTGGATCTTTCAAGATAGTTATTTGGGCGCATCACTAAACTGCAACACAACTAAAGGAAACGCTCCATCTCATTCTCTCCTACGTAGTTTTACATACATGTCACTCTCACACACATTTCGGGCTTAAAATTACCTTTTTGAATTTTACGCCCAGTTTAAACGAAAATAAAGACCCATTTTGATTGTGTTCTGCCACTTTGGTTGATGTTCTTCAAGATTTAGTATTATTTATGTCGTTCGTGACTGCATTCAGTATAGTTCTCGGTGTTGAAAGCGGATAGGTGATAGTCGATCGTTAATTTGAAACTATAATTTGGACTTTATTATATAAGACATAGAGGTGATTTTTTGTTTTCTATTTAGTGGACACAGCCTCAGGCTGATGCTAGGATGTATTGTGCAACAGCATGGGATACATTGTTCTGTTATCTATATAACAATATTAATAAATTATCCATTTCATTTCGTTTCGTTTCATTTGAGAAGATAATTTTAAGCAAGTTTGTAAAGTGGGTACAGTTAGTGGTCACTTCTCACTACCTGGTATTTAGAAGGAGATAAATCGTTGAAGGATTTGTAATTTGCTTTCTAATTTTCAAAATGAGTTTAAAAATTCAAAGGCAATTGTGGAACTGTGGGATAGGGTCTATCTGTAGGTTCGAATCCTATTCGGGGGAATGAAAGCTCTGGTAGAAAAGGCGGCGATTGCAGAGAAAGAAATGTTGATATTAGCTTCTGCCTACTATGCTGTATGTGATATAAGGTGTATAGCTAAAAAAATGTGTTTGCTACACAAATACTTTAATATATTATGTTTACTGGAATTTATTTTTTATCTTGACATTGGTATTAAATACAATATTTATGTATCTATCAATAACTTTAAAGTGATTTCGTCAATAACATTTACTTTGTCATCGAACGATTATTCTTTGTGATGTTCGAATGGTCTTTGAGTAACGGAACTTTAACAATGTTTTATTCAAAAGATGCTATCAGCAAAAACTGGAGGTTACGTAATAAAATCTTGTAATATTTAGATCGCTATGATGAAATACGTATGATTTGTCTTTTTTTCTGGCTTCACACTGTATCCCGCAAATAGCAGGGCCGGTAGAGGGAACCTGGGAACCTAGTGTAAAGCCACTCTGCATTAGAGTTCGTCGACGTCTTATAAACCTTTGTGTCCATTTAAATTAAAGTTTTGTTCCTAAAAATGAAAATTAGTACAGCAATTTAAAAATCCTCACATGAACCAATAATAATTCTAATAAAAACATTAACCTCCTATAACACGAACAAGTTCAAGATGTCAAAACCTATAATAATTTATAAAGAACGATTTCTCATTACATTCCTATCGGGGCTAGGACTAGAGGTGACCTATGCACTGGAGAGGTCGATTTAGCCTCCTGCATTCCGGTTAATGTGGGTCATTCATCCGATGCCTGGTTCTTGGAGCAAAGCAATACTGTATGTTGAATTTTTTATTTAGTTTAGGATATGGATGTGTGAAGGTTGGTTCGAATCGGTTGAGAGGTGGTTTAAGTTTTTATAATGGACTGTTAATCTAGCAGCACAGGGGTGCTAGATTGTAATTATAAAAGCGAAAGTTTGTTGGTTCGATTCTCACTCGAGGAAATGTTATATTTAGTATATACATTTCCTCGGTCTATAAAGGCAAAGCGTGGTTTTGGGTTCCGCCACACAATACACAATCCGTTTAATATTCGACGTAAAGTGGAGAACAGAAGTGTCTTAATCAGAACGGAATGCTTTAACATTAGGTTCCCACGTTCGCCTTGCCAATAGTATTATGTGTGGGATACATATAACGTTCTAAGGTAAACCTGTGCGTGACATATGACACATTGAAAATGTCCACAGATACAGTTTGTTATGATAAAAGTGATGTAATGTAGCCTGTAGCCTTCCTTGGTGAAGAACTATCCAACTAAAAAGTCATTCCTGAGATTAGCGCGATCCACCGAATAAACCTTTCAGCTTTCAAATATGTTTAAAATATCTATAATTTTTTATGTAGGTACATTTTCTTTATTTTTATATCAATTTCACAGTCTATCCACAGTATTTAGTACCTACTACAAATGTATTATTTTACAATATTTATATATAGGAACTTATTACTATATTTTTAAGAGAAAGCACGTGAATCCTCTTGAATATTTTACTACAATTATATGACGCCAACAATATCGTAACATAAACCCCAATACATACTTATATAAGTTTTAACTTCACTTGTAGAACATTAAAGTTTGTTTATTACTCCATTCCTACTCCTGACCAAGTATCCGTGTACAGTCTGTCAACCCCGCGCTGAGGGTAAATGTCGGTCGACACTTGAAATGGGACACTACGACGCTGGTGGTAGGGACACCATCCTAGATGTTATATATTGTCATTATTACCTTCTGTGTGTCTGTTTGTGGCATCGTAGCTACTAAATGAACGGACTGATTGTGATGGCTTTGACTTGCTTGGTTTGGCTTGTTTTACCAGATTGGAATAATCAAATAATTATTTTATTTATAAGATAAGTTACATTTTTCACAATTTTATTAACCATTATTAATAATTATTGAAAATTTTTGTTGCAAAGCAGATGAAACAACATTGCAAGAAAGCCTTATCTTAACACGTAGGTTCGCATGGGGTCGGACAAAACAGAATTTGACTTTTAATAGTCCACGGAAACTAGGTCACGAGCTATTTCTAGTCTAATTTAGTCTAATATAAATTTCTGTGGCATGTTTTATGGTGTACCATAACAAGTAATATTAGTTGGTCACCCCAGTCAAGGCGGGCAGATGGCGCCGGATGTGAGTGCTGTGGCAAATTAGAATATGCTCCTAAACGACTCTTTTAGTAATTTTTTGTTTAACAAAATATTTATAGCATGAAGCGTAAACAACGTCTAGTAGCTGCATTAAGATTTTTTAGCTTTACCCTGTGTCCCGCTTAAGCGGGGTAGGCAAAGAGAATATGGGAACCTAGTGGTTAGACACTCCGTTTCCATTAACATATTTTCATTATCTACTTTCGGTCAAATTCTAATAGTAGATCCAATTACTTCATGTCATTGAGTTATCAAATAATTGTTTCTATATACATATATTAAAGAGGTCATTGCAACAGATTATTTGTTCCAAGTAGTGTGTCACTAACATTCGAAGAACTATGTCGTCTTTGTTTTGATTATGCTTAGCCGGAATTGAGTATATTGTTTTATGGTACAATGCGTATAAAATTTGTGCGTTTTAGGTCAAAATATTTTTTTATTATACCAAATCTATTTTCTTTTTATGCATAAATACCTATGTTGTTAAAAAAACGTTGAGTTTCATTACTTAAGACGCAATGCCTTTATAATACGGTGGAAAATGGGGAATGAAAGTGTGTTAATGAGACCGGAGTATCCTTCCTATTAGTAGTAGGAGTATTCCTTCTGCCTATCCTGCTATGTACAGGATACACCGTGAAGCTATAAAAAATATTTCACTCCTCATTTTCTGCCTTATCTTTCTGAGAAGTTGCTTATTTTATTGCCGTATATATTCCGAAAAATAGTTTTACAGCAACACAAAACCACAAGATAATTCCAAATTAGAGTAAAGTAGAGCAAGAGTAGAGCGAGTTTCAAGGGCACAATCTATTTTAGTGATGCTAGAGTTATTCCAGTAATGTATCAAGATGAAATAGGGCCGACAGGGAGAAGTTATAGCAGCCTCCCGTTACGTATGGCCTCCAAAATATAATGTATGACGCTATATGTATGACGGTATGTATAGGGTTAGGGTGTTAGAATAACGTAACATTGGATGTTGTCGAGGTGGCCTTGAGTTCGAATTTTGTGATTGATTAAATTCTATTTTACTAAACAAAATTAATATAATAATGATTACTATTTTTTTCACTAAGAGTCTAACAGGCGTGTACAGGTTATTCAGTAATAAAATTATTTTAGTTTTAAAATTGAAATTTCGTTAAATAAGGAAAACATCTGTATTTTAGGCAGAAATAAGACTGGTGTTCACAGTTGATTACTAGCAACCCACTATTAGTTTCGACTTGTAATAATAATATCATTTTAAAAACAATGTATATTGAATATACCTATATTGAAAGGAAAGTTTCAGCTTGTTCAATAAAACGGTTATTTTTAACTGTTTGTTTACTACCTAAATATTAATACGGCATATTTGAACTTTACAGAAATTTCGTCTTTGTTGTCTGTTAGTTGCTAAGTAACGAAAGTCTTTTCATATTATAGATTACATTATTTCAAAAATATTAATTAATTTATTTATATCTTGACGTCGTGGCGTAGTCACACAAGTGTGTGACTATAAACACGACAGGTTGTGGTTTGATTCCCACTTGATGAATGAAATATGCAATATTGCATCCAGAATTCGGTGAGTGGGGAACGGAAGTGTCTTAATGGAAACGGAATTTTCGAACACTAGGTTCTCAGGTTCCCTCTGCCTACCCTGCTGCGTATGAGATAAGTGAAGCTAAATAAATTAAGTATATTTTTTGCATTGCTATATCCTTTTTAATGTGTCACTTATAGCTAACTAGTGAATCATTCAGAAGTAAACAATGTTATTATCTTTAATTGTTATTCCTTATATTTGTGGTTTTCCTCACTCGCCTCCGTATAGAGCGTTCGTTCACCCACGATTTGCATATTTAACCCCTGGGTCGCTACGTAAAATTAAAATTGAAAATTATACGCTTTTTTTGTGTAAATTTTAAACAAAAGTTGTGCCGCTAAGTCAAATTTCTATAAATATTAGCTTAACACTATGTTTCATATCGGAATAGCTAGAAAGAGTGTCAAGCGCTGCGGTCCCTGCTTACCTACATCTTCAATCTTTTCCAATGTTATTCTGGCCTGCCCTTCGAGAGATCTTAGTGCTTTTTACGTGGCCTTCGACCAGTATCATTGATACTGTGTCCTCGAAGGTCAACCGACTTCTCTCCATGCCTCTTATCACTCAATATTCCTAGATAATAATAATCTTTTAGCCTGCATGTAGCGGTGCAGGCAGACGGATCCTAGTGTTAGGGCACTCCACTCCTCACTTTCCGGCGAATTCTATAGGCATAGCGCCTTGAGTGGCCGAACTCCGCCACATTTTTCAACTTTACGCCAGAGCTTGGAATTAAAAATATTAAATATTTCATTTCCTCGAATAGGAATTGAACCCACGACCTGTCGCATTCACAGTCTGGCTGGTCCCATATATAACATTCTTACGCACAAACACGCTACATCCCTACATCCGTACCCCGCCCCGTACTTCCCGTACGTACCGGGTATTACAGAGACGGATCGGGCTAAGTCGTGTCGGGGGCTTGACAAATCGACTGCAGTGTCGGCCGCCGCAGGCGAGTGTCCCGTCATATGGTCTGTTTTGATTTACTGACACTTGCTTTGTGTGGAGTTGGTTATTCCGGGTTTATGGAGGAGTGTATGGATGAAATGTTGTTTTGCTATGGGATGGATTTGTTTTATTAATTGAATTTAGATAGACTGGGAAAAGAAACGACATATTTATATTATGTCTTATATGAACTATTGGTAACCAGGTCCAATGGTATTTTGAAATTGTCCAATCCATCAATCGTCCATCAGGAACCTAGATAAATATACACACAAAATTTAGTTTTTTAATTAGCAGAGCTTTTCCTATAAATATTTATTAATTAATTTATTATTGTTAAATATATAACATTTTCGCATGTTAGTGGAATGTAGAACCAGATATTTTTCTATATTCCTTATAATACTTAATAATTTCTTTTATAAAATAATATTCTGATTATTTCACATTAGAGGTATATTAGTATTCGTGAGGTTAATAGCTTCCGGTCGGACGGAGGTCGCCGATTGGTCGGTTTCCTTGAAATTAATATCAACATATCGCTTAATCAAGTAGAAAACGTGTGCTTATACTAGTATGTTGTAGGGTGGCTGGTGTAAGTGTGTGAAGAGTAGTGAGTTCGATTTCGGTGTATCAATATTGTTCGTAACAGTTTAAAATTAAACAATTTTAAAATTTGGTAATAAGTAAGAACTTGCAGCACAAATAAAGGAAAATATCCGAAAAATGAAAATTTATAACTTATATTATAGATTAAAACTTCTACGAACTTATAATTGTAGTTCATTTTATATAAATAAAATGAGTACATACTCGTAAGCCCGCAAATTTAAGTTTGTCAACTTTAATGAGTTGTACTTCCCGTTGACCTACTAACCTGAAAGGCAAACTCGGTGGGCGAATTCGACTCGCACTTGACCAGTTTATTTATTCTTAAATAAGTTCTCCATTACTTAAATTTAGATATTAATTATAATGATTTAAATTCAGTCTAGTCGTGGCGTAGGGGCACAACTGTGAGACTGCAAATGCGACTGGTTATTGTTTCGACTCCCACTCCAGGAAATGCGGAGGCATAGCGTTTTAGAATTCGGCGAAAAAAGGGGAATGGAGTGTTTTAACACTAAGTTCTCTCTGCTTATCCTGCCGTGTGGGGGTACAGCGTTTAGTTGAAAAAAAGAAAGATAAATCTAATACTTACATAGGTATAGCTGTATCTAAGTTCAGCTCATACGACCTTATAATGTAAACTGTTAATGTGTTCTAATTAATGTAAATGTATGGAATACATGCGAACTGCGGTCTAGCGGTCGGTCGGCACGGTTGATTGGCAAAATACTATTTACAAATGTGCTTGTATAGGTATTTCAATTGATTATATTAATATTTGCATACTATTATAATTATGCATATATCTTTATGAAAATATTGAAATTTTGTAATTAGTTTTTGGATACGATTTCGTGAAAAGCACGAGGTCTTTCCAGGACCAGGAGGATGTATGAAGTTGTTGTTGATAATGGATGAGGCGAAATAGGTATGCAGATATTGTTAAACTTGGCGCTTCGTTCTCTTTGGCTACCTAAAGGTTGAAGTTAAAATTTTTTTTGTGTTTTTAGCTTCACGCCGTATCCTTTGCCTACCCCGGTATGTGTAGACACTCCGTTCCCCATTAAGATACTTTCTTTCTCCACTCAACGCCACGGCCTTCCTCGTTACCAGAACAAGGAAATGGAAATATTAAAGATTTCCCCTGCGCCACGACATCCTCATATATGTATCTAAGCGCAATAAGTAGTTCATTTGTTTTGGCGTATCTTTTGAATTTGCTGCGTTCAATTCTTATTTAAAATTTCTATTATTGCTTAACTACTTTATTCGAATTGTATACATACGTAAAAATTTTCATTGTTTTCCTCGTATTCTGTATTTTTACTTTCATTGTGGGAAAAGTTCAATATTTTTTTCGCATTGTAAATTTTATTGAAGATGAGTAATTAGATCAACTGAATTGTAATATAGTTGTGAATTCATATATGTACAAACAAGCACAACATACCTACTAATTATACCTTTTATTCGTAGGATTGGAAAAGACACATCATCCTTCTTCAGACTGTAAGCGCAACGTTGTGGGTTCGATTCCCGTTCAAGGGAAAGAATTACTTTTATTGCCTCGCTCTGGTAACAAGGCAAAAGGTCTTACAAGTTAAGCGATAAGTGGGAAACGTAGTGTCTTGTCTTGTTATCTATTCTTCAATTCTAACATTGCTAATTGACTACGATCTAACAATTAAAAAATACAAAGATTTTTTTTTTCAACAAAAATACACAAAAAATAAATAAAACAGCCATTCGTCTATAATATATTTATAGCATTACTATCGTAGCATCCTGCATGCGAGTACTGCCCTGACCTCACGAGAGATAACCTATCACCGCTTGATAGTTACTGCGTTGTTTATATTGGGTGCAGATGAGAACAAAGGAATGGATTTTTTTTGGTGAAATTTTGGATTTTTGACGATTTTGGAATTTATTTTGCATAATTAAATGCTTTTTTAGTTTTACGTATCTTTGATATTACTTAAACAACTGCTTTTTCCACTATGAGCCTATTTTGGAGACTTTGTTCCTCCATATTCTCCATATTCATAGAGTATGGTATTGACTAATGGTGTCATTTATCCCTAAATTTTTATAAGAAGTCTTAGGTAAAAAATCTAGACCGTATTAGCGCAGTGGATTCGATTTCAAATGACGTGAGTGGATATGACGCTATAGTTGTGAGTTTTATCCCCGGTCGCGGGATTGAATTATTTTCATTTCTCTGCTATGGCAACACGAAATAGGGTGATAACTTTCGCTTCTCAACACGTAATGTCTCGATTCCGGGGGACAAACGTAAAGTAGAGTGTCATGATACTAAATTCTTTCTACCTAATCTTTATAAAAATGGAAGACTGAAATGAACTATTATTATGAATAAGACATATTTCATTCACCATACAAGATCACACCGCAACTCATGTCTGACAGATGGAACGGCTCCCAACCCTTTTCAGGACTATTTGACAAGGGCAAGTCGAACTATGGGTATTGGGTATGTTATGTCGGGAAAACAAAAATATTGTTCCTATAGCCCGTGTCAGTTTGGGCGGATTAACATTTATTATTGTTTAGCGTTAAGTATTTAGTATTTGGTGTTAGAATAGAATAATGACGGACTAACACGGTTGTAGATTCGATTCCCATTGATATTCCTCTTGTAAAAAACAAAGTGTATTGTTGATTTCCCCAGTTAAAGTGAGGGAACGGAGTGTCTTAACACTAACTTTGGATATAACGTGAAGCTAAGATTTTTTTTATCAGGCATGTTTAAAAGTTAACAACAAAATTCAAGAACTGTTTTGAATGTCTCGAAAATTGAGCGGAATCTGGAATGTAGAGAGTATCTTAATACCTCAATCCCCTCTGTCTACTATTATTGTGCGGGATACAGCGTGAAGCTAAATAAAATAAGAAATCAGGGAAAAGTAGGTTAATAATTGAATACCCCGATACACTTCGCTTCAAACTCGGATCTTTGTTATATTTTTACTGATCTATAAAATTGTAGTAAAATACTTTCATACGAGCATACCATACTTACGCGCGCACCATTGGCTTTGGAACCATTATTTAGTATCATTCGATTTTGTATGACATCAAATATGAAATTAACTTTTTGGTAATTCTAGTTATTCAAAGCTTAGAGGATTTTGGTGATTTTTTTATTATTATCTACTGATAATAAAAAAATATAATGTATGATCTAGCTCTTCTCAATAAATGGACTGTCCGACACAAAAATAAATTTTCAATTCAAATTCGAACCAGTAGTTCCTGAGATTACCGCGGTCTACTCCTCAGTTAAATAATAATGTTGGTAAAGATACTTAAAGACAAAGTCTTATATATATTTTCTCGTGTCTATTATGTTTAACTGAGATAAGTTATTTATAAACCGCCGTCTTGCCTTTCATCGAAATTCGAAATTCTAAGTATTCTAAGATATTACAGATCTTGGAGATCAAAATAGCTTTCAAAATTGAATTAATTGTTTGAATCTATACCATTTTAGGCTCCAGTAGGCATTTTATACTGAATTTCAATAACTGTAATTATTAATAAATTTTAAGGCATATTATTATGTACTTTTTATATATTCCTTTCATTATTTGGTTTTTCTGGTTCCCTTGTTGCACGGTAAACTTGAGCGAAGAGCAGGAGATTTTCGATTCTATACATTTTCACTTATAGGTGTAGGTGGTTAAATTTTCTGCAAATAATTCCTTATTTTGGAATTGAATTAGTTTTCGTCCACATCCAGTACGAATATCGAATAATAACATGTTTATAAATAAATCGTATCTCTCCCACCTCATAGTAATCGTTTTATGAATAATAAAACAATTAATACCCCATGTGGTCGGTTGCAGCGTTCGATGTTTTGAGTAAACTGCTTTAGGAACTAAGTATGTTATAGAATTAAACTAAATTAGTAGTAATAGCTTCACGCTGTATCCCGCAAATAGCAGAGAAACACGGACACGTAAAATACAGAGGGAAAACGTTAAGATAATTTTCGAATCACTGAATATTAATTGTGTAGCGAAACTTAACGCCGTATACTATTTCTCAAAAAATATTTATTTATTAATTAAAAATATATTGTAATGACATTTACAATTATTGATTTTTTTCAATTTTTACTTATAATATTTTATTTTGTTTCAGGTAAGTAGCTGTGTTGGATTATACTGTAATTGTGAGGTAATTAGTACTCATCGAATATCTATGAAGTTTTTAGTTTTTTTTATAAAGATATAGATAAAGGTATTGAATTTTTTTAATACATTAAATTTAAAGTATTAAAAAGAAAATAATCCACGTTTAAATGAATATTTAAATATAATTGAAACTTTGCCTGGTTATCTTACAAAATGATTCAAATAAGTTACATAATTTGTATGTAACCTCATGGGTACATCGCTTGAGTTTAGTTACTAGCGCTTATATGGGATTCCTGAAACTCGTCTTCGAGGTCGGTGTGTTGTAGTGCGGCGTTGAATTTCGCCTTGCAACATTTGAAAGTAGGGAACAATTTCTTGAATATTCAGCGGAAAGCAGGTTCCCTCCTGACTGAAAATGTATCTAAAATATATACCTAAGATACAAATCCAATTAATATTTTATTACTATTGTAGTATATAAATTAAATGAAAACCAGATCCACAAGCTGTCGCGTCCACAGTCGCACGCCTGTGCTCCAGCGCCACGACTGGCCTCAGTTTACAACATGTGTGGGGTAATTTCAAACGAACCGTGTAAGTTCGTGTATCACGCAAAAACCACTGAACAAATTTAGATGTGACTTTGCGTTTAAGTTTATTTTTTTTAGCTTCTTGCTGTAGGTAGTGGGAAACTAATTATTAGAGGTAGCCATTAGGTAGATAGATAATTACTAGGAACTCTGTTTTTTACGCTGTATCCTGCATATAAGTGTAGGCAGACTAAATCTGGGAACCTAATGTTAAGACATTTTTCAACTTTCCGCCGAATACTGAGGCGTTGAGTGGCGGAACCCAATTCAATATATTTACTAAATCAATCCCACAAGTAGAAATTGAACCCACAACCGTAGTCACAATCTCACATTTGCGCCACCGGGCCTCGTTTGGAGTCCGTCCAAATGATTCAATGAATTATTATAAAATTGAATTATAACATGAATGAATTAAATAATAAGTTTACATACTAAATAAAACATTTTATCGAAATGATATATTAAAAAAATGAATGATGATCATTATAAAACGCGATAACCCCGAAATTCCTCAAGAACAAAGAAAGAATATAAGATAATCTGCAACAAATTGTTCGGCAAAATGCGACCTCTCAAAAAAAACGAGATTTCCGACCGTGGGAATAACGGGATTTACTCTTAATATGACTTATACGGTTTTTACTGTGTTAAGTTGTGTACAGGTAGCGGAATTGTGGGGTTAAACTTTTTAGGTTTGGTAAATTCATTGAAAATAATGAGAAATTAATAAATGTTATCCAATCAATGGGTAATTAATATAGGTATATTATGAAGTTTTTTTAGCTATATTTTGCCGCTTTAGTAGACGATGTGGGGGATTGAGCACCACAATTGAACACAAAATGTCTTGAATGTGGGCGAAAAGTGGAGAAAGCCTTTCTCTACGTCCGCAGATATGATATGAATAATGATTTATCACTACGTCTACTTTCTATATAATATATTAAATAATAGTTGAATTTCGATAAAGTATATTGCATAGCGAGACGGTTGTGGGCTCGATTTCCACTCGTATTACCCAACTAGGTTCTTTTTGAAATATTTTGATTTTACTCGCTTTGGTAACGGGGCAAAGCGCGGTGTTGAGTTCCGCCATTCAACACACAATCTCTTCCATCGAAATGGGGAACGAATGTGTTAATAGGAATGAATTGTCTCCCAGTTTCCTTCTGCCTACCCTGATACAATGTGAAGTTAAGGAAACTAAAAACTTTATAAATAGTATATACAAAGCCTATATTTTATACCATCGATAATTTTATTGTACGCCATATTATTATAATGACGAACAGAGTCGGGCGTCGATATTATATAATTTGCGGTCGGCGCGATGCGGTTTGGAAATGCAAGTTTTAAATGAAATTTCCTTTATTATTATATATTCATATTTTTACTTGTATGTATCATAATTATGATTTTTGTAGAGAAAGCAGGTTTTTTAAAGAGTTGTGATATTCATTTCGGTATTGTGTGGTCGTGGTGGTTAATATTGAAAGCTGTGGTTGTGAAGTGTAGTTTGAATATTATTTAAGATTTTTTTATTTTTACCTTCACTATGTATGATAGAGTAGGCGGACTTAAAATTAAGAATTATTTTGTCTTTTTATCAGAGCAAACAATGAAAATAATTCCTTCATGTATAAAAATAGAAGAGGAGTGGTTTAACACTAGGTTCCCTCTGATAATCCTAGTGTGTGCGAGATACAGCGTGACAAAAATAAAAAAAATATCACTTTAAAATAATATTCAATAAGCATGTATAGCAATTAAAAAGATAAAATGCAACGTCAATGACATTTAAGTCTTCATCGCAGAAATAAGTTCTAGTTGCGTTTTTTCGGTAACCGCATTCCTTTGGCTCAAACGAGTTATATAAGAATACATGCCCATTCTTCTGGTTTTACTTGTATTGAATATATAATGGTGATTTTTGGGGATCCATACTTCAAAAGAAAATTGAACACCTTATATGTAATTTTCCTCTGTCTGTCTTCTTGCGTGTCTGTCAGTCAAGACCACTTTTCTCTTTTAATTGAGAAAATTAAAAAAGATACACACAGAAACGATACTTTGCACGGAATCTTCGGTGTCCGAGACCTACTCGCACTTGACTGGTTTTCGGTCAAATATATGCATCTGTACCTAAATTGCCAAAAGCAGTTTATATACTATTAGGTCTTGGATGAATTTAAAGTCTCTTTATTTAAAAAAGTTAAAATATATGTTTTATAAACACTCCTTCAAGCGGTAACTGAACCCACTAAAATAAATTTAAATTAACGTTTTAATTATTAAAATCTTTTATATTTACTAAATTGCAATGTTAATTATTATAATTTTATATATATAATGGAATTTTATATTTTTTAAGTACAGGATCTTACAAATTAGGGCGACTCTACCGGTTTCGAGTCCGTCACAAGTTTTAAATGGCAACGAACTCATATCTCTCGGCTATTGGCGAATAAGTAATGCTTTTTTTGTATGATTTTGATTGTTTTTTATAGAGCGTGGGATTTTGGTTCGTGTTGAATTATGTAAGCTATGTTTTTGTAGGATTATACAAATGTTTGGCTTGGTATCTGTTTATGTAATAATTATGTATGTTTTTTTAGCTTTTTACCGCATAGAGAAAGATATGCAGAAGAAAAAGTGTTATGACACTCCGTTACCCACGCTCCGTCCAATTCGTTGCGTCGTCGAAACATTGCTTATTCAGTGGCGGAACTTAGCGCCGCGCTATGTTTATCAGAGCGAGGAAATAATAATAATGTATACCCCCCCAACGAGAATCGAAGTCATGACCTTTGCCTGGTTCCCTCTGTCGACTAGTAGAGTGTGCAGGATATAGCGTGAAGCGAAAAAGATATATGATAATATTGGGTAATTTAATGTTAAGAAGCTTCGTTCCCTGCGCGGGAAGAAGCGTGCTTCTTTGTAAATAGTAAATACAATGACAGGGCCATTAACTATTCACGCTTTTATTTTAAGTTATCTATCAGAAATCAATCGATCAGAACGCCTAATTCCCGACAAAGTCGTTTGAAACTTTATTTTGTATTTTTTGTTCTCACCTGGCCATTGTGCGCCCTTTTGTACCGTTACAATATTTTACAAGTTAGGGATGCCGGTAGATGTTACGGATATCGATAATAGTATGAATATTATATTATCGAGAAACGTTTGAGAGTTGACCTAAGGCTTATGTTGAGTTGTAAAATATAAATTTAGTGTAACTTCTTTCAGCATATTATATACTTACTGAGCTTCACGCTTTATCACTAGCAGGGAGTCAGAGAGAACGGAGCGCCAAACGCTACGGTATTTAATTATATTCATTTTCCCGCTCTGGGGGACAAAGAGCGGTGTTGGGTTCCACCACTGAACACGCAATGTCTCGAATATTGGACAATGCGTGGGAAGAGGAATATCTGGAAACTAGGTTCCCGCTGCCTAATAATCTCTATCTCTATTTCTCTTGTTCTCTATTATTCGTCTTTAACCATAACTTAAAAAAGATTATGATTTGACAATGTGATTATATATTTTCCTTTTCACGTAAACATTAAAAAAAATACTAGTAGAAATGAACTTCAACTATTATTATTTATAACTAATATTAAAATATAAATATTAGTTCACACTACATTTACTAAAAATATGTAGTTTTTATTATATTAAAATTTAACTATCGATAAACACCACATTAAGTGATGTACAACTCAAATTTTAATGCTTTTACGCCGCCTATTCTTTACAATTTTTTTGTCACTGCAGTCGAAAAATTCGACAAGTCTCAACGTGATTCTGTCCTAAAATAATATTCAACGTATGAATGTATTATATTTTATTGGTTGTAAATTAGTAGTTCGATTATATGTTTTTCAAATTATAAAGTTTTATATTATGTTTACGGTTATTAGGAGGATTTTACGTATCACTTAAAAATCACTTTTTTAATACAAGTTTTACAATAATAAAACTATTGTAATCTGCCTTTTGTAGAGAATCTATGCTTAATTTGAATAAATTGTATTTAAAGTGATTTTGACTGTGAATACATTTTATTTTAATGACTGAAAATTATTTTAATTGAATATTAAAATTATTATAATTACATTATTAGTTTACCGATATATATTGTTTTTGGTGTGTGCGACTGTTACATGACTGGATGTGGGTTGTTTATTTAATATTTTCATTTCATCTCCTTCATTCCTCGCCTTTTGCTTAAAGTATTTTGAATAGACTAACTATCACTAGGTCACTAGGATTAGAATTTAGTAGAGAGATTTTCTCTACCTACCTTGCAATATGCGGGATGAGGGGTGAACCTAAGAAAATAATATATCTGAATATATATTATTGGAAATTCGACATTCAGTATACCATAACTGTCCAGGGAGACGAACTTCGCAACTGCGATCTGTCTATCGGCTGTCTGCCGACCGCCTTGCGATGCATAGTTAACTCTGCTGGGAGATTCTACTGAAACTTATAGAGAAAATAAAATAAGTTTTGTCTTGTGCTTTTGCTGTCTTCTAAGATTGATAGCTTGTTGTTTTTTTATCAACTTCAAGAAAGGAGGAAGCTTGTGTGTTTGATCACTGTTTAGATACTTTTTTTATGTGTTTATTGTTTTTCTTGACATTTGTGAAGAGATTTAATTTTTTTTCTTGTTTGCTTTATTTATTTAGAAATATTTTAATGTTATTGAGGGTAATCAGGAGTGCTACGCTATATATTATAGTTGTAACTTCAATTCCCACTAGGACGAATTAAATATTTTCATTTCCTATCGAAAGACAAAGAGAAAAAGTCCTTCCAATAACACTTTTAATGAACTATAGAACATAGGAACGAGTACTCGTAGGTTCTAACCTGAACCCGTCGATACCTCAATTATAAGTTGGCAAACTAATCGGTGTTGCCCACTCGCTGCGGGAGTTTAGTTCGCGTGTGTTTTTACTAAAAGTGCATTTTGTCGATATTAATTTTGGTATAGCGTTATTTTTATTAGAATTTTTACGTTTTCATTTTTGTTTTCGATTTTAGATTTTGTTTGTAGAGAAGGAAGTGTTGCACACTGCTTACTCTGTTATTTGAGAGAAAAAGCGTAATTTTTAGCTGCTTTTTTCTTTTATAAATGATTATTGGCTGTCAGGTAAGGCTGTAGTGGCACAGTGGAAAAATCACACAGATAGCACAGTCTAGTGAAAAAAAACCTTCATAACAAATAAAAAACTATTGTAATCAGTAGTTCCTGAGGTTAAATCGACCAAACAGACTCTTCAGTTCTTCTTATTAGTATAGATTACATACCAAGTATCAAAACACATGGAGTGCACAAGCCAATAACGAATGTCCAAAGTTGTTGAACTATTCAGTTGCAGTTTTACAATCGCCGCGGGAGTTCGGTTTCAGTAAATAAAATGTAATAGTTAAAGTTAGACATGTTTATGTGGGAATGAAATATTTATAAGGACTTTTGGTATTATAATGATACCATAAATACGTAGTGGGACAGCGTCTGGGTATAAACTCGGCAGTTGTGGGTTCGATTGCCAGTCGAGGAATTGAATTATTTTGAAGTCGAGGGATCCCACACGTTATGTCTCGAAAATTGGGCAGAAAGTTGGGGAACGGAGTATTTGAAAGCTAGATTTTCTCTGTCCTGTTATTATGCGGGATACAGTGTGAAGTTATTTTCTTTGTAGGATAGGCAGAGGAAACCTAATGTTACGACACTCCGTTCTCATTAAGAAACTTCTATTTCTCATTTTCACTGATTTCTGGAGGCAACGCCGCGCTTTGTCACGTTACCAGAGCGAGTAAACAAAATTTTAAATGTTTTATTTCCTTGAGTGGGAATTGAACCCACTTTTACAGTTGCAATGGCCTCTATCGTCGTGTTCTTTATTTCTTAATTTCCTTATTATTTTCCTTATTGCCAAGTAAGTCTAATTATTTTTAGTTCTAATTAGGTTTCAACATATAGATTTTATTTACCAACGCTCTATTCAAATGTTTTAGCATAAAACTTTAAAGCTTGGGTGATTTCCAAGAGGCGCAGGTTCGAGTTCTACCACAAATTTTAATATTTTTTAAAAATAATTATTAGTCATAAAAAAAAAACTATAATACTATTCTGTAATATAATACATACTTACATTTACATATATTGTGAATACGTACTACTGCACGGAGATTGCTCACCAGCTCATCACGAAGTCATCTGTTCACGGAAATAGTGCGATTGTCGCTCGAGGTGGATGTGGCCTTAATTTTTGATGGCTGTATATGGCACCATACATGACTGGGTTTGTATGGATGTGTGACGTATGTGCATTGTATGTAGTTGTGGTTTGTGGTGGAATAGCGTTTGATTGTAAATGAAGGTTGTGGGTACGATTCCCAATCGGGGGAATCATCTGTTTTCATTTTCTCGCTCTGGTAACAAGACAAGCAGCGTTGAGTTTCTTCATTAAACAAGGAATATCTTGGAAAATTGGGCGGAAATTGAGGAACGGAGTGTCTTAACACTAGATTTTCTTCGGCTTCCTTTCCCTTCATATAGCATATTATGAAGGATGCAGCGTGGATCTATAAAGAAAAGATTTTATGTTCGAAATTAACCAGTACAGTAACAAGAGAATTCTTCTTTCTTTTATTATCAAAATCATTTGAATAAGTTAGTGGAGGGTCTCAAGGTGCCGTGTTTCTGGGTTTCCTGTGTCAAAGTAAAATGCGCATATATAAATATTTGAATGTTGATTTTCTTATATACTTATTACCTACATATATGTATATATCAATATATCCTTGCTAATTTTTTGAAAGGCTTGAATTATTTTGTACAGTACAAATAATTAATAAATTGAAAATACGTAACTTTAATCCTCAAATATGACTATGGTATTTCAGTGTATTGTTTTTAGGGGGGTTTATAAATACGAGTCTTAGAGTTTAAATTCTAGTTGAATAAAATACCAGTCATGAGTTTAGGCATTTTATTACAAAAGTCACGTTCTTTCATTGGTTTATTGAACTGTTTTTTACTCGTGGCCAGATTCGGTAATGATACTATATAATTTGATTTACGTTGTAGGTACAACTTCCTGTTTTTTTATAGCGCCTTGCTGCAACACGCACAAAGCTGAGTAGGCGGAGGGAATATGAGAGCCTAGTGATAAGACACTGATCCCGTTGAGTCACTTCTCGTTACAAGAGAGCACAACCTGTCGCGTGTACAGTACCACTGGCCTTAACCACTTATTTTTGTTAAAAAAAATTCTTATGCTAAAAAACACTAATATATTATATTATTATTCGTATATAGAAATATACGTGTAATAAATGTAACTGCAATTTTACAGTGTTGTAATAAATGTGGAAATATTAAATCGTACTATAATGACTCTATCATGGCTGCTTGTGAAACTGTGCTAATATACTTATCAATATTAACTTAATTTAGTTTTGCTAGTTTACTAAGAAATATAAGAAACCCAGAAATTATAACTTGTCAATTTGGAAGATAAAGCGGAATAGAGACGTTTCATCATCATTTTACCTAACTTCAACTGTGACACCCTAGATTGTGCGGGTTACAGCGTGAAGCCACAAGAAAAATACATGCATACATTGTTATTTCCTTATAATTACTTTGAAATGATAACAGAAATACAAAATAAAAGGTAAAATTTTAAATTAATTTAATATAATATTTGAATATGAAACTCTTCCGTTATTCAGTGGCTGAGAGACAACGCACTAAGCTACTGGTGTAGAGGAGAGCTACTAAGAGAGGGTTTTCAAAATTACGAGAAAAATGTAATTATTCATTTAATGTCTTAATGTCGACGTAAAGTGGCGCGTCACGACTAGTATTATATGACAGTTAAATTTAACTCAAATATGTTACATTTGGTAACCATTATTTAAGTATATACATTAAAATTTTATCAAAAACTCAATTTAAACATACAAAATCAAGTAAAACCAGGTAAACTAACAGGTTAAGTGCGTNATATTATATTATTATTCGTATATAGAAATATACGTGTAATAAATGTAACTGCAATTTTACAGTGTTGTAATAAATGTGGAAATATTAAATCGTACTATAATGACTCTATCATGGCTGCTTGTGAAACTGTGCTAATATACTTATCAATATTAACTTAATTTAGTTTTGCTAGTTTACTAAGAAATATAAGAAACCCAGAAATTATAACTTGTCAATTTGGAAGATAAAGCGGAATAGAGACGTTTCATCATCATTTTACCTAACTTCAACTGTGACACCCTAGATTGTGCGGGTTACAGCGTGAAGCCACAAGAAAAATACATGCATACATTGTTATTTCCTTATAATTACTTTGAAATGATAACAGAAATACAAGATAAATGGTAAAATTTTAAATTAATTTAATATAATTTTTGAATATAAAACTCTTCCGTTACTCAGTGGCTGAGAGACAACGCACTAAGCTACTGGTGTAGAGGAGAGCTACTAAGAGAGGGTTTTCAAAATTACGGGAAAAATGTAATTATTCATTTAACGTCTTAATGTCGACGTAAAGTGGCGCGTCACGACTTGTATTATATGACAGTTAAATTTAACTCAAATATGTTACATTTGGTAACCATTATTTAAGTACATACATTAAAATTTTATCAAAAGTTCAATTTTAACATACAAAATCAAGTAAAACCAGGTAAACTAACAGGTTAAGTGCGTGGATGTAGAAGGATGTCCGACGTACGCGCCTCGTGGACGTGCTGCGAATAGCTGCCTGTGTGCGTTTCATCGGTGCTGCTACCTCTATTTGTATTATATTATGGAATTTTGTAGTTAAATTTGTCTTCGGTGATATATACTAGTTGTAAGTTAAGTTAATATTACATATATTATTTTATTGAAGCAAATTTTATATTGAATTGTTTTGTGGAGAAACTACAAAAATTTATATTTAAAGTTAATTTAATATAAAATAAGTGCAAACTCCCCCAAATCAATTTGCTATTAATTTTTATTTTATTCTTCCCGTTTAAATACAATGTGTTTGTAGGAAATTAGTGGGGAACCCTAACTCCTTAGGCGAGTCCGACTAGCACATCACCGATTTTTTTGACTTAAAATAATCAAATTGCCAAGTTTTATCCCTGATTCAATTTTATCCTACCCATTCTATTATTTTGATTTATTAATTTTTTCTCCAATTATTGATTACTAAACAATCAAATTGATTACTAATAAACAAAATTAAAAAACAATCGAAAACACAACCGTCGCGTTTACAGCCACACGCGCCGCTACTGTTCCACGACGACTTCAATAAATAAATAATTTATATAACTTCTGGTTACCGTCGCGTTGCAACGCACAATCCAAAGAACACTCGATATTTCACACATGCGGCCGTACTTATTCAAAGGATCAAGAGGTGCCGGCGCTTGATTTATTCCCGCTACGTAGGGATGGGACTGGCGCGTTACCGGGAACCTGACGTCGGAGACGCGGGCATTGTACGGCGGAGGGATTGCCCTCGCTTTGCACAACACTAACTTGTTGTAATAGATATTATACTAGTGGTTATTGAAAAATATATCTCCTAAGTTATTAGTTCATATTCAAAATATGCATAAGTAGGCTCTTCTTTTTTGTTTTAGGTTCACACTGTATTCCGCGCTAAGCAGGGTAGGCAGAGGGTACCTGGGGACCTAGTGTTAAGAAATTCCGTTCCTAATAAGACAATTCCGCTACTCACTCTCCATCGATTTTTCGAAGCTTTGCGTGTTGAGTAGCGGAACTCAGCGCCGCGTAGACCTCTTAAAATATATGTATAAGATGATTAGCATATTTATCAAAACAAACTAAAAAAAATCAACAAAATTCAGTGAATAGTTTCCTATTAAAGGTCTATATAGGTAGTAGTGTATACTCGTACGTAGCATTCGGTAGGGGCGGGGGGTGGAAAACGATTCGCCATTTCACCCTGGCTGAGAGCGCTCGTGTCCTATCCTCCGCGATTCTAAGCCTTTGTAAGTCTTTTTCATGTAAATTCTACTAAAATAGAGTAAACTATCGAATTCTATATGTTTTTAGCTTATTTTTGATATAATTTTAGTGTTTGTTTTGTTTATAGATAATTGTCTGACGACCATTTAAAAATCAATACTTTAATGCAATTTTATATGGGCGTTCGTTGTCTTTCATTTTAGTTGTAGGTTACTTTTGTTTTATGTTTAATAGTATTTGATAGTATAGTTAGTATAGCTTTAGTTTTGAAATTAAATTTGAAACATTTTTTTAAATAAAAATTGTATTTTGTATGTATTTTTTATTTATATTTCTTACGTTATTCGTATATTTAAGTATAGATATAAAAAATTAAATATTTAAGTGTTTAATATGATTTACAGATTATTTTTATACTTATTTATTAGCATTAGTTATGTTACATTTTATTTTTTAAGATTTTTCTTTTTTATTAATTATAGAAATATATTGTCTTTACTTTTATAATAGTTTAATAGGTTATTTTAATTTAATTTTAATAAGTTTATGCACTAGATTTTATCTAGAGGTATCGATTGAGCATATGGCGGCCCAATACGGACAGGCGCGGTACAGCCTACGTGTCACTCAGTTAAAATTGGCAAATAAATTAACTAAATATAGCTAAAATTATAATTTTATTTGCTTATTTTAATTATTTTACATATTTTTGGTGTATTTAATATTTATTTTTTAGTTATTTTGTATGTTAACTAAGTAAGGAATGCTTACAGAGGGGTAAAGTATGAAGGGGGCATGCGCGCGTCTTTCTAGACTGCATCTTTAGCTCTGCCCGGGACTTTGCCTGTAACAATTTTATACTCTTTTGATATAGAATTTTTTTTAAGTTTTCTTTTGAAATATATATTTTTTAATAATTTGAAATGTTCATTTGAGTGTTTTTTTAATTTGTTGCTATTTCACTGGTATTTTTAAATTTATAATTTTGTTTATTATGTTTGAGTTACACTTCTCTACACACGGTGTCTTAAATTAATGCGGAAAATCGAGAACGGAGTGTCTTGACACTTGACTTGAGCTTGTCTTGCCAACTCTTATGTGAGTGGTATAGCGTAAATATGAAAATGAAATAATTCATTAGGTAATCTCCGCAATTTTTTATCAATATTATTTGATAGAGCAAGTCACCCTTTTTAATTGTTGTTACTTATTAATTCTTTTTCATTTAAACAAAATAGGCTTGTGATGTTTTTCTTTTATGGCAATTTGCATTGCCAATTTAGAAAAGTATATACAAAATTATACCTAATCGGTACTGTTTTTAAATACTCTAGGGTATTATTAACAATTCAGATACGAACCAGTCATTAATTATTTATCTATTAATTAGTATGAAAAATCTGACGAGACGCGATAATAACGTACCTATGACACGATTGCCTAAAGCGATTGGGGTATATTATTGTGCTATATTTTTTTAAAATTCATTTTTTTTTATTTGTCACTCTCCTTTCCATTCCGTTCTCCACGGAAAGTTTTTTTTTAAGTAATTGAAGTTTATCGTCAAAAGGTCGTCTCTCAGTAATTTTGCACAATTGTACCAATAAAAAGCAATAAGTGCAACTAATGTGTTCTTTCTCATATCAAAAGTAGTAGTGGTTGTAGGCGTAACGAACGCATCCTGCTTATCAATTGATTAATTCTGGCTGATAGGATGACGACCTAATTTTATTTATATCACGTAAACAGACATAAAAATATTTTTTTAGATGAAATTATTAAGATATGTATTTTTTAGCTTCACCCTGTATTCCCCTACGAGGGCAGTTATGATGCAGGGGCATAAGCATGTGACTGTAAACGTGACCGGTTGTTGATTCGATTCCCACTCGAGGAATGAGGAACGGAAATGGAGTGTCTTAACACTAGATGTCCTCTGCCTACTCTTCTATGTGTGGGATGCACAGTGAAGCTAAAAAAGAAGAGCATCTCTTGAATAGTTATGAGCTTTCATAGAACAATGGTAATTCATTAACTCATTCGTTAATTTGATAAAATCGATTAATTTCCTAAAATTTCTAGTTGAATAGGTTTTGTCTATTATGAGAACGATTATTCTATACAAAGTATCGATATTGAATGATAATAAAAACAATACGTACTTTTTATTTTTTTGAATGAATGAATTGTAAACTATTCTATGATCAACTTCAATAGATCATTTACGATTATGTTTTTTTTTCATTATAGCCATTCAACACGAGTAACAGATATAGTTCTAAAGAATTGAATGAGATATTTTTAATTAGTGTTGTATTATTAGAATACCTTTTATTAATAATGTTCTTGTATAATATTTATCAATTTGATCTAATGAATGTAAAATAATTATGTATTTCTAATATTATTACTGTGATATGGTAAAATTTTGTATTCAAATTTTCTGGAATTTGCTTAGAATAGAGAGAGTGGGGTACGGAGTGACACTTTGTTAACACTATGTTCCCACTGCTGCGTGCGGGATGTATACGCTGTAGCGTAAAGCTGATTTTTAGAATTAGTTTTGTTTTTTTTTATTGGGTATGCAAGAAAAAACATGTGAGGGAGGTTGACGGGGGGTTTGCAAGTATAAACCACTGCAAACTCATCGTCAGCCTTCTCACCTTTCATGATCAATCAACAGAAGAAGGAAAAGCTGTAGAAGAATTTTCTAGTATCAAGGCAGAAGAGAAAGTTATTTATTTAACTTCTGTGCAAGAAAATTGAAAAATATTCTACATATTTACCATATGTTTTACAATAAAATTTCTAAATGTATTATTGAAATAGTTATTGATATTAAAAACCACAGTTACATATATTATTAATTAATACATTTTAAATAATGAAACTCCTTGAATTAACACGTAAAGTGAAGGTTGACGGGGAGCTTGCATATGACGGTGTATAGCAAACTCATCGTCAGTCTCTTTTCTTTGCGCGAATATTCTAACTAAAAGTCAGAGTGGACCTCATCTTTGAGAGCTTTTTACTTGTGACTTTTTGAACATTTTTTTCATAGGGATGTACATAGATCTAAAAAGAAGAAAAGTTCAGTTCCAAGGAATTTCTAAGAAAACAGAAGAGATTATAAGATGCGAAGACTGACGGGGGGCTTGCACATGTCCATTTATTGCAAACTCATCGTCAGCCTTCTCGCATTTTATAATAAATCTACTAAAAGTATACGGAAGAATATATGGTTTTTTGGAGTCTTTCTGATTACTCTGTGAATTTATTCATATGTACTTAGTACAAATAAATATATAGAACTTTAACGTATATTTACTTCATTTTTTGTATAAAATATAAAAAAATATGCACGGTGACGGGTTTTTTTCAGAGTTTTACCACTTTGGTACCATAGATATTTGAAGTTATCTCTGCATTTGTTTACACTTTCATAATTAATATCCAAAATGTAAAGAACATATATCATGCGAAGTAGCGGCAGACGGGGAATTGGTATGTTGCAAGTTCTACCAGTTCATCGTCTGACGTTTAAGTTCCCATGAACCCTCGTCAGGACAAAAGGAAACTATACACTCAGTGATATTTCAAAATATTTTTTGCAAATTATTTATTACACCTATTTATTTTAACTCGTCGTCGAATGAATCAGCAAGAAATAAATTATTGTTTTTACAGATCCTCAAACCGCATTTCTCAAAAATGGATGTCCTGCATACGAGGTTACGTCATACGAAGAATTGGTATGTTAAGTTTTACCAGTTCATCGTCTGACGTTTAACTTCCTATGAACTACTTTCAGAAAATTGCAAGAAAATTAACTACCCTTATTTATCTGTAGATCTTCAGAAAGATCTCATGAGAGCTACCGGACCGACGGAGGACTGATATTTGTAATGTATTTACCAGTCCATCGTCCAACGTGTGGCTTTCTATGAACATTTGCCAGGAAGGACTCCGGAGGGACAGCTGTGTTGGACTATTTCATATTGCTTAGTTCCAGGATAGTAATATTTATTCTGCAATGTATTTATTCAATTGTTTCATAAAGTTTCAGCTCTAGGCTAAATCATCATTTTGTAAAATATTTTCTGTTAGAAAATTATATGTATATTTCCATGATTTAAAAAATAATCTATTTTTGTTTCTTGTCATTGGAAACAATTAAAATATATATACTAGCTGGAAATAGTTCGTTAGACATGGCAGCATAAAAAACTGTGACCAGTCGAATGTAGTGAAGACTCAAGCAAAAAAAATCCAATTACAGATTTGGAAATCGAACGAAAACGGATCAAAAGTTCCTTTGTAACTTTCTATTTCATATAAACAATCGTCAAGAACATACTCGTACCTATTTGTAAGATTTTAAAATATTTTGTCGCGGACAAAAAGGCTTGAAACATATGTATTTTACTAATATCATTTAGTTATAATGTTAATTTCTTTCAAAGAAAGTTTATTTCTAATTTGTGACTGAACTGAACTAAATATGAATACTGAACTATCATAATAAAGATTTTATATACAAACATATATTTTTTATTAACTTAACCTATATTAGATATATCATGCAATTTTAATATAATTCGAATCTTATAAAATTCTTATTTATTTGTACTTCAATGTAAGAAATAAAAAAATAAACTGTTATTAGAGTGGTTAAACTTTTAAAAACTATTTCTTTGTACAAAATATTCTTTGTGGATGCGTATGCGCATCTTATTTTGTCGCTTACTTTATACATATTATATTCAGAACGATATTATTCCTAATCATAAAATAACAAAAAAAAACTTTTAAAATTTTCTTCTTTCTCTTTCGTTATCTTTTATTGAAACAATCACGCAATATAGACACATTTTTTTCTGCTGCCTTCAGATTTCGGTGGAAAGTGGGGAACGGAAGTATTTTAACACTAGGTTCCTGGGTAACCCCCCTGTCTACTCTGCTATGAGCGTGAAGCTAAAAAATAAAGACTTCAAATTCGTCGCCTATTTTTTTATAAATAAATTCGAAAATATTGATTCGCAAATTCAATAAAATTTAAATAATTTAGCTTTGCAATGTTTTTTCAAAATCTTATATTTACAATATCTTCTAAATTGTTCATGTACAATGTGTTATAAAATATCATTGTATAGAAAGTTTCCATGTTGTCCGAGGTCACGACCGCGCCCGTATGTTCTAATAACATTAACTGATGGGCCATAGAGGATATTAGTAAATGAATGCCCTGATTGAGGACTCCCTTTAAAGAGGGAAGACATTGATGCACTATCGATTCAATAAAAATGTAACTTGAATATAACCGTATCTTCTTTTTAAGTTCACACTGTATCCCACACATAGTAGGGAGGGAACCTGCAATCTTGTGATAAAACGCTCCGATACCATTAAGACGCTTCCGTCCTTCTTCCATTCCTAGAACTCTTGAGGCATTTCGTCTTGAGTGACTAACTCAGTTGCGCACCTCGCTACCGGGGTGAGAAAATGAAATTATTAAATATTTCTTTCTCCTGAATGGGAATCGAATCCACAACCATTACGTTTACAGTCGCACGTTTGTGCTCCTGCACCACAACGGCCTAACGTATATTTTTTTTAATATATTGCTAAGCTTTATGAGCTGTATTTGGAAAAATGGAAAGATTTTTAGCTAATTATTGAGACATTACATATTAAGCAGAAAAAATCACCCTGTTGTCTAATGTGCAAGTTGAGTAAAAACATTTTTGCATTTATGTTTTATCTCGATCAAGAATCGAATCCACACCCACAGCACATAAAGCAAGACACTTTCTCAACGCTAAATGTATTAATTACATACAAAATATATATATTGCTGCTTTAATATGTAACAGCCTGTTAAAGTAACTAAGTTATTTAGTCTCATAAACCCGTAATGAATATAAAACTGGTTCCGAGCGACCTTACATCAATGTAATTAGAATTAATCTTTATAGCGTCTATACGATAGTGCTCTAGCTTTTTATAACAGTATTTTTTTTAGCCTCACGCTGTACCCACATGTAGCAGGATAGGTAGGGAGTCTAGTGTTAAGACACTCCGCTCCCCACTTTTCGGTGAATTCTGGAGGCATTGCGTGTTTAGTGGCGGAATTCGGTTCCTTCTGCCTACCCTGCTATGTGGAGGATAGAAAACGGAGCTAAAAAAATGTATATGACCTATAATTATCCCAATCCAAATAAAACCTAGCACCTGTAAAACATTCTATTTTCATTTATTGGAATAAATAATTGAGCTAATTATACACATTTTAAGTTGAATATTTAATCTAAATGGAAAAATATATGGAGCATTTGCAAAGTCATTCGGCTCACTCAACCTAATTGGATAAATTAGCTAAAAATAATTATAGAACCCTGAATATTTTTATTAGAATAAATTTTTGCATAGAAATATTATTTGAACTAAGTGTATATTTTATATTCTAAAACAGCGGTTCTCCCGTATTCTATAGGACTCTCCTCGACGAGACGACTATCCTGTAATATATACTATTTTTTTCCTTTTGTCATAATAATGTAGTTCGAATGAGCTAAATGGGTGATTCCTAAACAAAGCAAAAAAAAAACAACACTTCTGCTTAAAAAGTTATTTTTTTTAGTATTGTAGCACAATTGTATCTCCATCCATCGTAGCGCAAGGGCACAAATGTACGATTGTAAACGCGACGGTAGTGGGTTCGATTCCCACTAGAGGGATGCAATATTGAATGTTTTTATTTCTTCGTTCTGGCAAACAAGGCAAAGCGCGGCGTTGAGTTCAGAAACTCAACACGCAATATCCTGAGAATTCGGTGGAAAGTGGGGAACTGAAGTGTCTTAATGGGGACTTAACACTAGGTTCCCAGGAGGTATAAAGTGTGAAGCGAAAAAAAGCTGATGACAAAATAAATAGAAGCGGGTGAAGTCGCGAGCGAGTCGCTAGTATATACATATGTGCCTCGATTGCTTGACGGGTGGTCTTGTGGGTAGCGTCCTAATTTTTAAACGCGTGGGTCGCGGGTTCTAATTGAGTAATTGTATTTTTATGTGAAAGTTGTGTTCATGTTTCAAGCTTTAGGAGGTTTGATGTGTTGGATGTACACTTATTTACGTGGGAAGTCTTGAAAATACTTACTTCTGTGAATTCTTGAGGCCAGCCGTGGCGCAGAGGCATAAAGTGTGCTGCAAAATCCACTGGTTGTGGGTTCAATCCCCATGCAAGGAAATGGAATATTTCATACATTTTTTCTTTGCTCTGGTGTCGAGGAAAAACGCGGCGGTGGGTTCCAGTTAGAAATCTAAATTACTTGCAGTAAAAAGTAGATTTTACAGTTTTTTTTAACATGCTAATAACACTTTGTCAGTCAAGTGTGAACTGAGGACAGTTTGATGGACAACGGTTTACTTAATTTCCGGTGTGCTCTCTTTGCGTATACGTTATATGTACGTGTACGTATAGCGGGATTATGTTATGTAGATTTAAGAGTAATGGATGTTTGTTTGTTTATGTTTCTCTATATTTTTGTTTTTTCTAGGGTTCCGTACCTCAAAAGAAATATCTAATGTTTTTGTACGTTAGTCTGTTTGTCTGTTAGGACAATTTTTCTCAATAGCGTGGAGTCATGCTAAAATTAATATCTTTCCAACATTACGGTCCCTTGCAACATAGAAAAAATAGAGCTTCAAATTCAATAATTGTATTGTCAACCTTAGTGGTCTTATTCCTTAAAAACATTAAACTGAACGACCACATAAATGAAAATCAGCTTCACGCTGTATTCCGCACACAGCAGAGTAGCAAAAAGGCAGAAGGAACCTAGTGTTAAGACACTCTGTTCTCCATTTATCTTCATGTTGCTACGCTTTCATTCCTTAATAACATACATTTTAATAAAAGACTAAATGTCACATCTTTTTTCTAATTATCATTCCAATAAAGATACTGCGTGATGAGTAACAACCGCTAACCTAATCGGGCATGTCTTAATTGTGCCAGAGCGGCGCCATCGCTATTTAATATGGTTATAAAACTTACTTGTGCTTAAACACTGTTTTTATGTTTTTAGACTGAAACGCTTTTAATTAAAACTTCGGCTAGAGATCAGACGTGATGCAGGGACGTAAATTGTGATTGTAATCGCAATAGGTTGTGCGTTCGATTCCCATTCGAGGAAATGAAATATTTCATAGCGCGGCGTTAAGTTCCGTCACTCAACACGCTATGCACACATAGGGCGGAAATTGGGGAACGGAAGTATCTTAATGGGAACGAAGTGTCGTAACACTAGATTTCCAGGTTCCGTCTGCTATGCGCGGGATAAAGCATGACGCTAAAAAGGTGTTATTATTTCTCCTTTACATTATTTTTGTGTTTTATTTAACATCTTCTATACAACTAATATATATTATTGTTTTATCTAACATATAGTATAACATTAGTTAATCATCTCCAGTCTACGTTGTACCGCGTAATTGCCGAAGCCACAGTTATTAGATAATCATGATCACTATGTCGCTAATGCGGGCACCGCGACCGGCGTGGCATCTAATGCGTCATGGTATTTAAGGTATTGTTGCATGTATGCACGTATGTATGTATGTATGTAGTGTTAGTTAGTTTGATGTGAATGTATTTAGGTAACTGTAGGATAAAATGGAATTGAATATTTTTTTTCTATACAAAAGATGCGAATGAAGGGGATGGCAGGTGGAGTAACTTTAAAAAGTACATAAATGGTGTCTTATTAAAATGATATAAATAAATAGCTTTATCCTGCATCCCGTATATAGCAGAGAAAGCAAGGAGAACTTAGTGTTAAAACACTCCGTTCCCCGTTAAGGCTGCCATCCTCCATTTTCTGCTGAATTTTTGAGGCATGTTGAGTGGTGGTACTCAACGGTACGCTGTACCATGTTAACACAGACATTCGCGCTGTATCCTGCACAAGTTAGGATATTCCGTTCATTTTAAGATTCTTCCCCACTAACAGCCCCAACACCAGAGCTCAACGCCGATTTTGCCTCATACCAGAGAGAAGAAATAAAAATATCAAATATTTCATTTGCTTGAGTGGGAATCGAACCCACAACTTGTCACCTGTTGCGCTTACAGTCGCACGCTTGAACGTCTGCGCCACGACTGGCCTCAAATGTTCTCCAATAAACGTTTTATAACATTATACTCACGTATATTAACACCGTCCAAGCGCATAACTTGATTAAGTTGTACGTACATAAATTAAGACGTTGCAACTGTAGTTGTTATTAGTTTATAGTTACCACTTTCGTACGTTAAATAAAAGAATGAGATATATCTTTGATCTATAACCTAATTTAATTGTTATTCATTTCAAAACTCTTATTTGAGGCCATCGTGACGCAGCGGCACTTAGTTTGTGGGTTTGATTCCCACTCGGGGGATGGTTTTTTTAATTTTTACGCTTTTGTGAGAAGACAAAGCACATCATTGAGTTCCTCCACTCAACACTAATTATCACGAAAACAAGGACAATGGAGTGTGTTAACACTAGGTTTTCTCCGCGTAACCTGCTATATGCGTGATACAGCGTGAAATGAACTTAGAGAGAATTATCAGGCAAACAGTAATATTATTACGTCGTTAATAATGTGTTGGAATTCTCGGGCTCCGTATCTGCTATCTGCGGCATTTCAATATTAGATGCCGGCGCTGAATTTTGCTGTGGTTTACTACAATTTTCTGTATGAATACTGGGATTTTATGTTAGCATAGTGGTTTGATATTATACTCTACTAATAATATGGAAATGAAAATATCTTTAAAAGATTTGTGCTATTTTAAGGCTTCTCGTGGCGTAGTGGGACAGTTTTTGAATACAGTAAACGCGATGGGTTCGATTATATTTAAGTTCGATTATATTTTTGTTTTCCCGCTTTGGTAAATAAAGTATGGCGTTGAACTCTGCGACTCTGCGTAAATGTGTGATTTATTAATAGGTTTTCTCTGCCTTTCTCTCGTTTTCGTAGCTAACAGAGTAAAATAGCAGCTGAAGGCGATTGTGTTGAATATGTTGAAGGATTGAGACTCGATTAGGTAACGAAATAAAAAAATAGAATAAGGATTCAAAATTGGAAATTAAGTTAATTATAGTGCAGAATATCTCGTGGTGTCTTGTTAATAGTCCCATCCAAAAAAAAAACTAAGTAACTTTGTTTTGCCTTTTTTTATGTTATTGCATTTTAGTTAGCGCAACAACAAACTAAAACCCTTATTAACGCTTTATAGAAAAAAATATTTGTTTACACAACTCGAGGAGCACAAACGTGCGAATATATATACGACAGGATATGCGTTCGATTAACATTCACTGAATGTAGATAAAAACATCAAAAATGTCATTTACATTCTTGATATTTTCATTTTCTCGCCCTGGCAACGAGTTCTGCTACTCAACACGGAATGCCGCTAAAATTCAGCGGAAAGTGGAGAACGAAAGTGTCTTAATTATCGTTTGCTTACATAAAAATTGGAAATTATAAGTTTATGAAAGTATCTATTAAATGCATTTAATGCTTGTCTAGCTTATTCTCAAACCCATAACCATTCCAACAAAACTTCTATCAACAACCACAAATGTGTAACCAACAAAAACAAACAACAAAAGGAATTAAACTAAAAACCAACGGATATTTCGTACCAATTGTTTTCCGTTACACTGAAACCCGTTTGTCTACGGTGACGGGAATAGCGAATGCAGAATAAAATACCAGCAGTACGCGTCGAGGCGTACCGTACTCTAAATTTCAATGTGGGGAAGACGTGGCAATCGAATTTTCACGCTTTGCAAACTTGAGAGAACGAATAATATGTACATTTGTTGTTTTTTATAGTTTTTTTAAGTCATAAAGCAGGATAGGAAGCTATTGTGCTTTAGGGTACTCTTTCGAAAGTATATTTGGGTGGCGTAACTCAACTCCGCGTGTTTACAGTCTGCATATCTCTTTCGTTATGTCTACTATTGTTGACCCCTTAATACGAGTACCTACATGCTTTGCCAGTATTCTCGATATTGCATTCTAGGTCAACCGAGGCCTCCCCTCCCCACTCTTCCCACCTTCTTCATTAGTGCTATCTTCATAAATATTAGGACAATCTTTCGTCACTCATTCTCTAGACGTTTGAGTACAAACCACCTCAGCGCGTTCTTTTTCAATCTCACCAAATCTGTAAATATTTTATTAATAAAAAAAATAAAAAAAGAAAAATTATTATCAGTATATTTCCCACAACTCCTCACTTTACCTTTGCTGATTCAATCCCAGGTTAAATACAATAAAAATTTAAATAAAACTCAAGCAAGGGAACCAAAATGGCGAATTTTATAGATTTTTTTACCATTCAAATTTACTTCTTAACAATGGTGTAGACGGGTCTATTTGCATAATGCCACCCGACGCCAGATCAATAGGCCCTGAACAAACTAAATCAGTACTTCAATAACGAATATCTTGTGGACTCAGCCAGTGCTTGTTTGATCCTGAGAGTTATTTGTATTCATGGAAGGGATGGAATTCATGGAAGGTTATAATTTGTTGTTATTTTTTATATCGCATAGACAAAGGGCGGCGTTAAGGTCCGCGACTCAATACGCAATGTCTGGGAAATCACAAAGCTCCAAGAAACTTATTACTTATATATTCTTTTTTATTCATGAAAAAAATAGTCTACACTCTACACCAATTCACCACAACGTAACTAATATCGAGGCATTGTGCATTGAGAAGCGGAACTCAACGCCGCGTTTTATCTTTTAACACGAGCGTGATAATTAATCAAATTCAAACCAAAAATCATTCCCCTGAGTAGGAATCGAAGCCACGACTGTCGCGTCAGCAGTTAAACATCGTGTCGCTACTGTGCTGTTAAATATATTTGGAAATGTATGAGAATACGCAATAGTAATCAGCTTACGTGTTGAATTATTTATAACTTCTATAATGGTTTGGTTTACTTCAAGAGATTCCCCTCTGAATTATCTTGAATATAGGTAAAAGCGAAACTTGGCTGTTAACGTATAAATAGAATTATGTTCGTGTATTATATAAATTTATTATTTTTCTATAAATTCTGGATAGAAAGCAAAAGTTAGTAAAGAGGCCAGTCGTGGCGCACAGGCACAAGCGTGCGGCAGAATTTGAGTTTGGATTCGGGTTCTAATTAAAATCGAGGAAATGAAATATTTAATATTTTTATTGTTCGCTTTGGTAACGAGGAAATGCTCGGCGTTGAGTTCCGCTACCCGAATACGCAGTGCAGTGGAGTGTCCCAGGTTCCCACTACCACTGGCTATAGGTACCCTACCCACTGGGTATAGTTGCACAGCGTTTGGGTGTAAACACTATGGTTATAGATTCTATTCAATCTCGGAGAACTAATTATTTTTCTTACGTTGCTCAAGTAACAAAACATCGCGTCGTTGAATCCTGCTACTCAACTATCAATGTCTTAAGCTAGGATGACATAGGGGCAAGAGGCAGTAAAATATTAGTCAAGCTTTTTTCCTTAGCAATATAAGCTCAAAGGAAAATTGGACTCACTTTGTGTGCGTATTTTTATTTACTTGCAATTTCGTGAAGCGATTTTTGAAGGAAAGTCAACATTAATATTGATTACGTTAGCAACGCTAGGTTCCCTCTGCCTCCCCTGCTATATGCGGAAAATAATTATAAAATAAATTTAGAATATTATAAAATAACTAATTTATGCATTTCCTTTGAGCGAATAGAATTTCTACGTGAAAACTTCATATATTTTTTCCATTTATAGTTATTAATGAGTTTAAAAGCTGGGTAATAAGTTTAATTAGTTATTTAAATTTTAAATTTAAAGCTTAGTAATAATTAGCTTACTTAGTTTATAAAAAAAGTGATTCTTAAATGATGATGGATGATTGTAGGTTTGATTTTCATACATTTTTTTAAGTTTTCGTTGCATCCCGCTTATAGCATAAGCCTAGTGTTAAGACACTCCGTTCCCATTAAAACACATTCGATTCACATTTACCGAATTCTAGAGGCATTGCGTTTTGAGTGGTGGAACTCAACGATGAAATTTTAAATTTTTTTTTTGGAAGCTCTCCGAACTTACGTCCCTGCGCTATAACTGACCAATTAACTCGATTCATTTAATCTGTATGAAATGACATGTAAAACATTTCATAACCATCCTATCAAAATTTTATTTTATTACTTTTTTCACACAAAGGCCTACTATTTAGTTTGCGTGAAGTTAGACATTAAATCCCGTTCTTTCCCGTTACAGTACTACAGTAGTTTCATCTGTGCATTGTCTGTCCGTTACTCAGTAACAGAAGAGTATATAAATATTTTACTTTTATTTATGTAGAGTTTCTTATTTTTAAATATTTTATTTAAATAAACACTACGTAGAACATTGCCCCAAGATGTTTCCATTGGACAGGTAAATGCAAATACACAATCTCCATAATTAAAGTTTCTCAGTACAAAGTCTTGTTTTCAAAAGGATTTTAGAATACATTTTTCTTTGAAATTTAATAATTTCTATGTTAACTTAGAGCCGCTAGGGTTTAATTTGTTTTTTGTTAGATTTTAAATATTTTTAATCATTATATATTTATATATTTTTATAGTGGTGGTATTGAGATTGTCTGGTGTTAGGTTACGCCATATGACACTTTACGAAATATTTAAAAACTGAGTCCCTTTTTAGCTATCTTGTTGAAATAGTGAAAATAAACAAAAAAAGTAATTTCTTTTTGTTTACTTTAATAGAGGCGCAGGGGTGCAAGCGTGCGACTGTAAACGTGACAGATTGTAGGTTCGATACCCACTCGAATTAAATATGTAATATTTTCATTTCTTCGTTGTGCTAATTAAGCATAGCGCGGCGTTTAGTTCCGCCTAGGTTTCCAGTTTCCTTTCCAAAGCGTGAAGCTGAAAAATAAATAAATAAAGTAATTTCAAGCATACAGTGTCTTTAATTAACTAAAGCCAGAGCACTACGGGCCATCTGCGTTGAAATTTAGCTTGGAAATGAAAATGTGAGACTATACAGTGCTAAAAGATTTTATTACTTGGACGTTTGGAAAATGAAGTTTTTGAGCAAAGGTTGCGGTTTATATAATAGTGAGGTATTTTTTAATTTAAAATTGTTTCTTGATTATTTATTAAATGTAATTGTATTTATTTTTATTAGCTTTACGCTGTATCCCGTAAACAGTAGGGTAGGCAGAGGGAGCATATTGTTAAGACACTCCGTTCCCCACTTTCCGTCTTAATTTCTGGAGGCGTTGCATGTTGAGTTACGGAACCCAATGTTGTGGTTTGTCTCGACACCAGAGCGAAAAAATTAAATATTACATTTCCTCTAGTGGGAATCGAACTCACAACTGGTCCCGTCTACAATCTGCGCCTCGAATAGCCTCTAGCTATATTAATAGGCGTGTATAATAAAAACCCTGTGGCAGGTCAAGGGTGAATCGCCGTTAGACGCTGTGTGACCACGGGGGTCGATCATCAAGACGTTTTATCTCTGTGAGATAAAATGAATCAATTTTATTTATGTCCACAGAATTGACATTGATTTTGGCTTTGATTAGATTTTGGTACTTTTATATTTATTCGTAGATTCGATTCGATTCGTTTGTAGGTATAATATATATCGGAGTGTCTTAACACTAGGTTCTCAGTTTCCCTCTGCTTACCCCGCTATGTGCGGGATCCAACGTGAAAATGAATTAAACAAGGAAAATGAATTACTTATTGCCCCAGGCGCTTTAACCCACGAAAAGCTTACCTCACGTAAACATTTTCATTAGAATTTTTAACTTAATAAATTCGTTTGATAAATAAATGATCATGTTCAAGTAACCGATACCTCACTTAGATGTCTCGGAGCCCTCGCTCCGTGTTTTCATAACAAATTTGTAAGAGTTAATACGATACTATGATTAAGAATCTCAAAGGATTTTAAGTAATTAAAGGTTGCATTTCTCTTTAGATTTATATGGCAGAACAGACGTGCGAGCACACGATAGAATATTATATTCATATACATATATTGTATATCTACTATATTTATATTGAGAAAGAGTAGATTTTAAATTGTTATAGATCGGTAGACATAGAATTTAAGTGTTAAGACACTCTGTTTTAAAGTTTTTGCCTTTTTTAGAGATATTGAAATGGTGGATTTCAATACTTAAGAGACCGAAGATAAAAAAAAATCGCTTCACGCTGCGTCGTCCGTGCATCTAGCAAGGTAGAATACTCTGTTCCCCACTTTCTGCCCAATTACATGTCTGCTCAGTACATGACACTCATAGACATCATGTACTGAGTGGCAGATCACAACGCCGCGTTTTTACTAGTTCTTAGAGCGGGAAAATGAAAATGAATAACTTTTCCAATCGGAATTGAAGCCGCAACGTTTACGGTCAAAATATGCCGCTGCGCCATGACGACTTTAATGATCGAACTTACAACTGCCGCGGACATCTACTTCTCAAATCTACCATGACATCATCTTATATTGAAATTTTGAAATATATACATACCTATATCATAAACCTAAAGATTTATATTGGATAGTTTATAGAGGCAGGTTGTATGCTAAACCTATTATATCACGTTAATCGATTCCACGTAACCTAATGCACCTGCGGTCATAGTTACCTCGGGCTATACTTAGTGTGTGTCATGTGTCATACTCTTTGAGACATTATGTGTTTACTTTTTGAGACATTATATGTTTAGAGTAATTTCCATTTAACTTCGCAGGAGAAATCGTAAGTAAAAGGTAGTTCATTTCTTTTGTGCATATTCCAAGAATGATTTCTAATAAAGTCCTGGCTGTAATTGCAAGGCATTCCGCCTGAAAGAGCTTACTAAACAACTTACAAAGGATTTAGAATACAGCGTTTTGCGTTTCTTGGATAGAACGAGGACTTCTTTGTAATCCAAAAGGTTGAGACTATTTTAAATTAGGTTCAGTATTTTAGTTTTGTTCGTTATGGTTTTTTAGGCAAATACAAGAGCTTTTAAGGGGGTAGTTAATTGAATTTTCGTTTCGATTTTCACTTGGTTCTGGCTTTTTTCTCCTCTTTGAAAATATTCTTTTACAAAAGCTTGAATGAAAATGGAGGGAGTTTACATTTTGCGACCAATTTAGACATTTTGTTGTGAGAGTTGAAACTCAACGCCACGCTTTATACAACATTTATAAAATTTTCAAAAACCCACTTAAGATAGCTTTAATTATATTATTATTTATTTCCTTATTCATGCGTCTGCTATAATTTTCATATTTCATGCCCATTTCCATAATTCAACGCCAAACTCCCGATTGCCCCACCAGACTGATGAAATGAAAGTACCTAGTAATCGAATCCGCAACCATCGCGTCTACAACCACACCGTACAATATCCTTAATTACGGAGTTAATTATAATATTTCTTAAAACATATTACGTTAAATAAGAAGCTCAGTCTCCAAGAACATTAAGAGCTCAATAGCGTGACCCGCGCCGCGATTATCATAAAAATAGGAAAATGTTAATCATTTTTATGACCTTTTTTGCCCGCAGAGGGTGACTCTTGTTTACTTATGTAGATGGCAGCGCTAAAGAAGATAGATTTGAATTATTTATTTTAAGTGGAATTGTTATTTGAATGGAGTGATTTTTGCGGGGTTTATTGGATTTTTTTTCTGTTTTTCGTAGATAAGTAGGTACTCGTAGGTAGGTGGACTGTGAACGCGATGGTTTTTAGTTCGATTTTTACTGGAGGTAAAGAATTATTTCATTTTAGCGCCACTCAACGTGCAATGTTTCCCAGTGTCTACCCTCCGGCGTATACAGCGTGCAGCTATTTAGCTGGGTTGATGATGTTTGTGTATAGAATCAATACATTGATTTGCTTATACGCGTGTGTTTCGAGATTTTTCAGGGTTTTTATTTAAATAAGATTTTTTTTGTAACATATCATTTCATTGTGTAAACACATAAACGTGTAAGATATTTGTACTTTTTGATTGATTTATTTATTTACATAATCTATATGAAAATACATACCAAATTTCGAGTGTTTAAATATTGGTTTTCCAGTTCATTTCACCCAGTTGTACTCGAACCTATTATCATCACGTTTCAATCAAATACTGTCCACTGCGTCACGATGATCTCAATTCTATAGAAAACTACAAATAAAACATACAAAACTTCAATATCTCCATTAAAATAGTTCTTCATTTAGTAGGTCCATGTCACGTTCCGCAAGCACAGCACACAAACGCTCGCAAATAAATATGTATTCGCTACTACCTATTCAGTTTTGTACAAACAATCCCGGTCAGCTTAATAACTATAGTAATATAAGAGCTCGCTTTTATAACTGTTATATTGCAGACTGCGAGGCGACGTACTTTGCATTAAAATACTGCTAATAAAATGTTAAGTGGTTCTCGTATTGTGCTAGTGATCGGAGGTAGGTTTGGGTTTGATTTTGAAGCGGTAAGTGTAGAGTGGAGTGTTTTGACACTAGGGACTCTGTACATCCTGTTCTACCTATATGCAGTTTAAATCATGAACCTGAACTTTCTCCGATTAGTACTTACTTTATGAGATATTTAATTTTTTGGTTTTCAGTTTATTTTGACTTTGGCCTTGCCCTTGTTTTGTTTTAGAGGTTGCGCTTTTGTTTGACTTATTAAAAAAAAATTATGAGCACGTCGTTGAATGGGAGTCAAACCTACAACCATCGCGCTTAGTTATTCTTACCTTCACTTATCCTGTTATGCGGGATGCCGCGTGAAACTAAGAAAAAAAAACTTAAACTTACGCGCCAAAATAAACAGACAGAAATATAAACTTTATAAATAATATAGAAGTATATTTTATGTACATTCTTACAAATTGAATGCGACGTTATACAAAGATTTCGAGCTTATCGCGAGATCGAACGAACAGATGATGTGAACGCGACTTACTCTGTACATTTGCTTCTATAATATTGTTTATTTTTTCTCTTGTATATTTTATAGTTTTATTATATTTCTTTTCTTTATTTTACCGTATTATAATTACGATTTTAGAGATTGTAGTGACTCGATTCTCTTTTCTTTTCATCTACTCGTATTTTAGATACATTGCATGTTAAATTGCGAAACATTTTGCATAATATAGGTGCATTGTTTGATTGAAAAGGCTACGATTGTGAGTTCGATTCCCACTCTGAAAATAAATCATTATTACTTTTCGTCACCCAACGGTGTGACTTAACACCAGGTTCCTTCTGTCTGCTGTTGTATCTGAAATACAGCATGAAGCTTTTGATTTTCTTCTGAAACAACAACAAACAACAAAACTAGAAAACACTCTGTTTTATACCAAGTGATGCAAGTGCTCTAGAATGTGCTCAGAGCTATAAATTGTATGAGTCTAAACTCAAATGGCTTACTACTGTACTGTGAAGAGTTACTATCTCCAGATCCTGGCTCCATACTTCACACCAGCTCGTTGATATCACAATTTTGTATTGTCACTTAAGTTACGTATAACTACAAAACTTCACGAAGATACAATTATTATAAGTGGTCCAATTCGGAATCTTAAATTTAATTACGTAGTTACTTAGTTACATTTCGAATATTAAAAGCGTATTAAGCCCTAAAATACCTTAATATATTAAAACATATCCTATCGAAATCGAACTAATAAAAGCTTATTAAACTATCAAATACAAATAATATTTATATCTTTCCAGTCGTAGAAACCGGTGATGAGCCAGCCGCNTATGTACATTCTTACAAATTGAATGCGACGTTATACAAAGATTTCGAGCTTATCGCGAGATCGAACGAACAGATGATGTGAACGCGACTTACTCTGTACATTTGCTTCTATAATATTGTTTATTTTTTCTCTTGTATATTTTATAGTTTTATTATATTTCTTTTCTTTATTTTACCGTATTATAATTACGATTTTAGAGATTGTAGTGACTCAGTTCTCTTTTCTTTTCATCTATTTTAGATACATTGCATGTTAAATTGCGAAACATTTTGCATAATATAGGCGCATTGTTTGATTGAAAAGGCGACGATTGTGAGTTCGATTCCCACTCGGAAAATAAATCATTATTATTTTCATTTTCGTCATCCGAAGGTGTGACTTAACACCTGGTTCCTTCTGTCTGCTTTTGTATCTGGGATACAGCATGAAGCTTTTGATTTTCCTGTGCCTTTAAGCAAAAAATAAACAACTAAATGTTTCAAAAATATATAATTTAAAACTAAACTAGAAAACACTGTTTTATGCCAAGTGATGCAAGTGGTCTAGAATGTGCTCAGAGCTATAAATTGTATGAGTCTAAACTCAAATGGCTTACTAGTGAACTGTGAAGAGTTACTATCTCCAGATCCTGGCTCCATACTTCACATCAGCTCGTTGATATCACAATTTTGTATTGTCACCTAAGTTACGTATAACTACAAAATTTCACGAGGATACAATTATTACAAGTGGTTCCAATTCGGAATCTTAAATTTAATTACATAGTTTCTTAGTTACATCTCGAAAATACCTTAATATATTAAAATATATCCTATCGAAATCCAATTAATAAAAGCATATTAAACTCTAAAATACAAATAATATTTATATCTTTCCAGTCGTAGAAACCGGTGATGAGCCAGCAGCCTGCACCAACAGACGTACTCTCGTGCTTGCCAATCACCAGAGTACTGCCGACGTGCCCATGCTGATGGCGGCCTGGAACCCGCGACCTGGTGTCCTCTCGAACCTGATGTGGATCATGGACAGGGTGTTCAAGTTCACTAACTTTGGGATAGTCAGCGTTTTGCATAAGGACTTCTTTATACAAGCGGTGAGTTGTTGTTTTAAGGTTTTTTTTACGTGAGAATTTAGTGTCACGCTCTCCGTTTTTTGTATGATTTCCATATTTTACGCGATGACTGGTGGAACTACTGAAACGTATTACATATTTCAGGAACAGAAATAGAAGTTGTAAAAATGCTTTGTTTTTTTTATTACATATTATTTTAAACAAAAATCAAATAATATTATTATTTTCAGAGACTATATCTCTAACTTATTGTGCATGAAGCGCCTTAATTGAACATTATACTTTAAAGAGCAAATTGTTCTTTAATACGAATATTTTTAATGTGAATTCACGCAGTATTCCGCTTATAGAGTTAGTCATTCCATTCTCTAAGAACCGCCCAATTTTCAAGACATTGTGTGTTGCCGGAACCCAATGCAGCGTTTTCGCCTTGAAAATATTCCCCCGACGTAGAATCGAACTCACAACCATCGCGATACAGTCACACACTTGTGCCCTTGCACGACGATGGGCTCTATTTGCGAAATAAAACTATTTAAATAACTTCACAGGCAAAAAGTCGAAATACGAGTAATTTAATTCCCTAACAAGTACAAATGCAAATATGTTTAAAACATTAACTAGGAACTGGCGGACACTCGATGGAATCCTCATTTTGAATGGAACAGCTTTACTGAAGCAGTTTTATTGATGTTTCATTTGTTTTATTAATAAAATATATTTCTAAAATTGCAAATGATTCATGTTTAAGGATTGTTTCGAAAATTCAGCGGATGGCGGAGTGTCTTAACACTAGGTTCCCTCTGCCTACCCTACAATAATTATATTGAATACAGGATACAAGCTGAAATAAAGATTAATAGAGCTATTTAGTTATTAGATTTTAGGTTATATTTATGTTTAATCTATCGTAGCTCAATAGGATCAGCTTCGACCTCAAAATGGAGCAGGATGGTTTTTATTCGATATCGACTCAGGGTTGAACTCAACTGATTTTTCTTTTGTTACACTCTGGTAAAACAAACTACAGCGCTAAGATCCACCACTCATCAGGCAATGCGAAAGTTGAGAAAGGAGTGTCGTAACACTAGGTTCTCTCTGTTTACTTTAAATTTGGAATTGTAGATATACTAATAAGTTCTTGCTTCTTGAGTGAAATGTACATTTAGTCCAAAAGGGAATTTAGTCCTCCATCACTACATATCGTCGGTGCGCTTGCCAAAACCGTTATGTGAATTTTTTAGATTTTTTTTTATTCGATAAATAGCATTAAAATAGTACTCTGCATAGCCTACAAAAACAAATATATAGTATTTCCATCTGGAAGTCGATTTAACAAAATCGATATGTGCACTTCATTTTTATTTTTGGCAATGACAAATTCGTTATGTGCAGTTATGACCCAGCAGCAATGATCCGATGCGGAATGTTATTACATTATGTAATGTAATACATTAAGGGGAACCGTCACTCGAGCCTTGTGCTACAGATTTTTTTGGTACAGAACTTTTGGAGTATCAGGTTGAGTATGTCCCTTCCACTTCTACCTTATCGGTATATAATGAGACAGAGCTCAAATCTCAGCGACTGCCGATGGAAATAGCAGATTCAGAGCGAGCAGGTTGTATTGTTGTTGAAAATACGACTCATTTGTACCTAGATAAAGCTACTGGAGAATTTGTAAGCC